>CM075502.1:11055000-11460000 GCA_037950675.1 Hypophthalmichthys molitrix
CTAAAAATGATTGTTAAATCATGTTTTTTTCTTTGATTCACTTGCAAGAACACAAGCACTCTTCTACTTTTCCATTACAAATATACTGCTTTTGTTTTAAAGTGAAACCAACAAACACAGCAGGTGAATTAGATTGACGCATTTTGTGTTCAAAAATGCTTACGCTGAAAAAAAATGGGTTTGTGGTTCAGTTCCCAGCATGCACTGGAGTTAGGGTAAATAAATATGGTAGCAATACTGTTTATGTAATGTAATGTACTTTTGTTTGTCATTTTTATTAACTTTTTGTCTTGTGATGTCAGGATGAGTTTGTTTCCCTATTAAAATGATCAGTTAGTTGATTGTAATCCTTGTTGTGTTTCACGTACAGTTTTAAGGCATGTATGTGACATTCTTGGGTGATTTATATCTTGAGAGCCTTCAGATGAACAAGAAATCTGAACATGACATGTAGCTATTCTCATGAAGAGCCTATTAAACAATTTAAATGTAAATGAGGGAAACAACCTTAGAGCTCTTTTTAAATGACACAACCCAGATTTATATATCTAAATAGGTCACTGTAACATTAACGCAGGTTTTCAAAAATCCAAATTTTTTTTTTTTTTTTTTTGAATAAAATATTTGAGTCAGCTTACAAACTTTTCATATTTTTAAAGCCGGAATTAAAATCTGAATGGGAACGAAACTGCACATATATATTGTACAGTATGTGTGTGTGATTGATCAAAAATGTGTTCAGTCTTACCTCCGACAGTGCCGAGCCAGAAGTGAAGGACAAGGTAGAGTGAAACAATCCCCATTAGTCCTCACGGTTTCTGATCACAGGAGAAAAAAATACAGTTCATATTCTCACACAAACAAACGCGGGATGCGATCATGTAGCGCGAGCAGGTCTGAGCTCACCTGGACAGACAGACTTAGCGCGTGCGCTTACCTGCCCAACCTTTATATGCACTTCCGTGCAAGTGAGAACACAACAGGTAAGTGACTCTCTCACAAGTGCAAATATTTCACACAAAAACTTGTGTCACAGCACAACAGAAATAGAAATAGATTAAAGTATTTTACTAGACTAGATTGAGAACTAGAGTATTTACACTTCAGTGATCATTTGATCGTTAGATATTTTATCCACGGATTAAATTCGGACTAAGTTCTACAATTTTCATAGTCTAGAAATGATTACGTTTGTATAGCCTAATAAATTTGACGCGTTAGTGTGCCACTTTCATTAGCAAGCTATAATGTGACGTTTTCTACTCAGATGTCTTTCTCACTTCTGCAAACACGGTTTTATGTGGTCTAAGTTGCGACATTGAGAGTGATACTGATTATATTGAATTGTTCGTCCATGCTATTGCATTAGATAACAAAATCTGAAATTTAATAGCATTGATTATTAAAGAAATATAGCACCTAGATTAAAAGTATTTAGATACTCTCTGGTTGTAAAATATTAGTCTAACATGGTCTAGTAGTTAATGCGATGAACTGCACAATGTTAATTGGTCTCCTGTGTGAACTTGAGGGGAACTGACTTCCTACATTCACTAAACTCACTCTGGGAATAGTTAAATATTACATGATTAATGTGACTAAAATAAAGTTATTTGTGAGAAAAGATGCAGCCACTTTATTTTAATTTATATATTGTTATCTATCAAGTCCAAATCCATGTATTCAATATGTAAATGAGCTTTCGCAGCATTGCGTGAATTATTCACTTTAGGTGTAGAATGAGGCTTTCAATGTACTCAACTTTTCTGAAACAATTCTGTCAGTAATTTTCGGGGGGCAGTCTGTCGACTTTAGTCTTGTGTTAGCTAGGTCACAGTTAGCTAACTGCTAATCTTAAAGGCATTTTTAAAGAAAGCACTGAAGTTTCTGTGATATAGTCTTACTAACTTGCAATCTAATTATTGTGGTTACTGACATGTTTGAAAATGCTGCTGAAATGTAAACTTGCATGAATTATGAAAAAGTAATACCTGCTAACTGTAGTCTTGATTTCCTTGAGGGATGTTTGTGCTTTAATTATGGGAACATAAACCCCCCCATAATTCACACCCTTACTGAGTGCAGTTAAATCACTAGAAAGCCCCCAAGTCATTATTATACTGGTTGTGATTCCCATAATGTCACATTTGCATAT
Organism: Hypophthalmichthys molitrix; assembly: GCA_037950675.1. Lineage (NCBI taxonomy): Eukaryota > Metazoa > Chordata > Actinopteri > Cypriniformes > Xenocyprididae > Hypophthalmichthys > Hypophthalmichthys molitrix. Next base: position 11,057,156 of record CM075502.1, read on the forward strand.
AAAATATCACCTGTCACTCACCTGCCAACTGTATGATTTCTGGTTACATGTTCTCTGCAAATAGCAGTCAGTGTGAACAACACATAAGTGTTTATCTCTTCTTTCAGTGTTTAGTTGATACCATATATTGCTATACAGTATTTATCTCCACACTCATCAGTTAAATGTAATTAGGACTGACAACAAGCCTTCAGCAAACATAGAGGTTAACCTCAGGCTATGACCTTGCAATGAATCATGCCTTATCAGGACATTACTTTAGATATCAAACATTTGCTCAATCCCATCACCAACCTCCTTAAATATGACCCCTAAATATATATATATATATATATATATATATATATATATATATACCAACATGTCTTTTGCGAATCAATTCTGTTAATATCTTCTTTTCTGCAGTGCACTTTCATTGACTTATACAGTATATGTGTATTGCCATGTGTATCCATAGGGAACAGCCTGATTCTTCAACAAAGCCTATGGGAATCCCCATGGCCTTGAGTAATATTAATATTTGTTAAGTGTGGTTGCATGTGACGCATTCCCCTCTCTATGCATGAGAACAGGTGTGTGTACGTGTGTGTGTGTGTGTGTGTGTGTGTGAGAGAGAGAGAGAGAGAGAGAGAGAGAGAGAGAGAGCCACGCCTGACCATGAAGAGCTGTGACTCAGCCTCTGTCTGAGACCACAGAAAGCACAGACGTATATAGATAAAACCATGTCAATGTTTAACTGATCAGGTTCTACAAAATGAGTACAGGTCATTGTTTTCATATTTCAAAAGAATGACAGAATGTAATGATTAACATATGAGTGTAATTCGTTGGGGTGGTGACCAGTGTGAACGAGTGGATGAAACCTTGGGATAGATTTTACTGTTACAGTAACATTTTCATTTACAAGCATAATTCAAAATCAGTGTGTAGCCACATGAAAATAGTTCAGATGTTCAGATGTTGCTTAGACTTAATAGACTTGTATCATTTCAAAGTGTCAGCTTCCTTCTAAAATTCCTTGGCATCTTGGCAAATCCAAGCACAGTTTGAGACATTGTTGTAATGTCTTCTGAAACTCTAGAGGAGACGTGTGAGATTACTGGGGACTTTTTCATAGGAGAAAAGTTTGGGAAGCAACAGATTTTACCACAGATCTCCATTTACTCTCCATTTAATCTAATTTCTACAACTGAAATTATTTACATTTTCAAGGGGCGCATTTGTGATTTTTCTTTCCTGAAGCATGTATCTCTGTGACAGTAAAATCTACAAGAAAGAGATATCACTATGCCCACTATGTTATTATATTAATAATAGTTTATATTGAATTATTTATTAAAATACCTTAGCTTTCAAAATAAATCACAGGGATGTGACAACCAAGATCACATGAACATAAATGGCAAAATGACTTCCTTGAAGTGACAGTCCTATGTACCCTTCGCAAAAAAACTTTTGAAAGGGCCCTTTATGAAGTGATTTGGTTAAACACTTCCATTTAGAACAATGGCATTTGGAATTTATCTTAAAAGTAAGAAAGGAGATGTAGCCATTAGTGGATGGAAACAGACAGTATGAGAGAGAGACAATGTCAAGGCACTGCAGTTAAGACCATGAATCAAACTTTTTCAATTCAAACTGTTCCTTTTCTCTTGTGTCCTATCATATCCTATACGCCATTTTATCCTATGTTACAGTGTTGTAGTACACGCCTCCAGACAAGACCGGACTTTGACTCAAACCCATCTAAAATCTGAGTCTAAGGGTGCGTTCACACTTGGCAGGTTTGGTTTGATTAAACTCTGGTTCTTTTGCTCTGTTAGTGCGGTTTATTTGAATAAGCATGAACGCTGCCATCCAAAACCAGGTGCGCACCAAACAAGTGGATCGAGACCCCTGAAAAGACGGATCTTGGTCTGCTTTCAAATTAACTCTTGTGCGGTTCGACTGAAATATGAACGCAACACGGACCAAAGACATGCAAACGAACCAAAAACAGGACACGATGTCACAAGATGCGACCCTAAAAAGGACAAATGCTCAAGCATACCTGATTTTTCTCGTCATAGTCGAGATGCTGGCCACCACAGTTCAGTACAGGCATCAGAACTGCGTCTCCTCGCAGCAGATCTTCATTTGAGTGTTTTGACTCCTTTACACATTTTATAAGCTCTTCACCAGTTGTCAGCTCCTTCATATACCATCATATGTACGCATATTTGAGACCATTTAACCCAGCACACAGCATTGTTTTGGATGTTTGACAAGTTCCGTCGCAAAATATATGTCATAAAAGCCATTTTTTTTTTGTTTTGTATCTTGAGGTTCGGTGTTAAAAATGACAGTGTGACATTAGGACTAAATGTATCATTTTCTATTTTGGTCCAGACCAAAAGAACCAAGAGAACTGAACTACAAGTTTGAACACACCCTAAGGCCATATTTTTTATGACTAGTTGAGACCAGATCAAGAATGCTTCTGAAAATATGGTCTTGGACTTCAAACAAACCTGAATCTGGTCTTGTCTGGTCTATAACACTTCTATCCTTTCCTATCCTATCCTATCATATATCCCATCATATCCTGTCCTATATCCCTATATCCTATCCCATCCTAGCCTGTCATATATTCCATCCTAGCCCATCTTATCATATATCCCATCCTTTCCTGTCCTACCCTACCCTATCCTATCCTACATCCCATCCTATCCTATCTTATTCTATCCTATCATATATCCCATCTTATCCTGTCCTATATCCCTATATCCTATCCTTTCCTAGCCTGTCATATATTCCATCCTAGCCCATCTTGTCATATATCCCTTTATATCATATATCCCATCCTATCCTATCTTATCCTATCCTGTCCTACCCTATCATATGTATCCTATCATATATCCCATCCTATCCTGTCCTATATCCATATATCCTATCCCATCCTAGCCTGTCATATATTCCATCCTAGCCCATCTTATCATATATCTCATCATATCATATATCCCATCCTATCCTATACTATCCTATTCTATATATCCCATCCTAGCCTGTCATATAGTCCATCCTATCCCATCTTATCATATATCCCATCCTATCCTCTCCTATCCTATCCTGTTCTACCCTGTTATATTATATATCCCATCATATCATGTCTTATCCTATCCTGTCCCTATCATATTATATATCCCATCCTATCCTGTCTTATCCTATCCTATCATATATCCCATCCTATCCAATCCTATCCTATACTATCCTATTCTGTCCTACCCTATATCCCATCCTATCCTGTCTTATCCTATTCTATATATCCCATCCTAGCCTGTCATATAGTCCATCCTATCCCATCTTATCATATATCCCATCCTATCATATATCCCATCCTATCCTATCTTATCCTATCCTATCATGTCCTACCCTGTTATATTACATATCCCATCCTATCCTGTCTTATCCTATCCTATATCCCATCCCATCTTATATCCTGTTCTATTCCATCACTCTATCATGTCCTGATTCTATCATATCCTATCCTATCATATACTGTCCTATCATATCTAATCCTACTCGAGTCTTGCATTTGACATTTGCTGTATGTGTGTGACTGATTTCTAACTGACTTTTTAACCTGCTCAAGAGCCATAAACATATTTATTAAACTACTGTATATAAACTTGAACTTTTTCTCTATTTTTCTTTCATTTTGGATGTATTAGAATGGAGTAACTCACCCCTGGAGGCCTCGGCAGCTAGCATGCTGTCCTCTCTCTCAATACCAAAACCACAGCAGCAAGTGGGATAGAGCGATACTGGAGTGTGTGAATGTCTGTCCGGCTGGAAGTGTGTGTCGGAAGCAATAGTACACTCAAACTATCACAGAGGCTTTATGGAGCATGACGCCTGCACTCCCTTCCTCACCCCCTTTTCTCTCACACACACACACTTTTCTGTGTGAATGACGGCAGCAACTGCAGAACTACACACATACATACACACAGCATGAAGCTTCTTCATTAGTGAGAGAGAGACTGACAGGCCAAATGGGCATGTGTTACTGTGGATTTTGTTGAGTGAGTGTGTGTGTGTGTGTGCAGCATGTAGGTCAATGGGGGTTTTCTGTTGTCTGTCAGACAGTGAAACTGATTCTGTGGCAAGTAAAATTTACCATTAATGTCAGGTGCTTTTTTTAGTTTAGTAACAGGTCTTAGCATGCCCAGTATGTGTGAATATGCTTATGTCAGGTTTTTCCTACACTGGGAAATATTCCATGTTAAATGCAAGATTTATTCCAGAAAATTTTGTGACGGAATGTTGATTACCACAAAAATTAATTGACTCATCAGCCAAAGGTTTCACAAATGGCATTGTAAAGATTACATAATAATGAAAATTTAAAAATACAGAAAGGTTTCTGTGAGGGTTAAGAGATTGAAAACATTAGATCAATATAAAAACAACTGAAGTAGTAGAAAGTCCCCACAATGGTAGAAAAAACAAACGTGTGTGTGTGTGTGTGTCTGTGCGTATGTGTTGGAGTGCTCCAGTCACACTCACCAGAAATGAATGGCACAGATACACTCCTCATTCTTCCTCACTGAACTATGAATGGAACGCAGAGAAACAGAGAGAGAGAATGAGAGACACTGAGGCAAAGTGTCTTTTATATAAAGTCAAAGGGAAAATAATGTGGGCAGTGAGAGCTTTGTGGTTATACTATTTCAAACACACACACACAGACTTCAGAAGCTAAATTAGTAACGCAATGGTTACATGGTAAGATATTGATCTTAGAATGAACTTTATTAGATTCAAAGTAATTCTAGATTTGGCCTTTTAAAAGGACAAGACCACTTCAGATGTCAAGTCAGCTTTCGACACGATTCACTACATTTGTGAGGACATTTTATTACTTAGATAAATGAGGATGCACCATAGTCTTTTATTGTTTTTAAAGAAAGATAATCATAATTAGACTAACAAACCAAATCCTGAACTATGCTCCAAAAGGAAAACTTAATTTTGTTTTTATTTGTGAATATTTTTTTTTACCTTTAAAGACTTCCATTGGAGTTTGTTTATTTATTTAATGATGTTTAATATAAAAAAATTTGTTGATTTTAAGTAATTAATTTTAATGTATTTATTAATTTATGCATATTTAGCAGTCTACTAGGGATATTTTGCCCCCACAAACACACAAAATTATCAGTCCAAAATAACAGCCAACAGTTTGTCCCAAACACAAATAGCTTTATAATGAACTTTGGCATTTCAAAAGTTTTATTTCAGAAATTTAACAGTTAAATCATTTTTGTTGTTTGACTGTGACAGTCTCTTTCCATCGTGGGGTTCAGCATGTGGGTTTTGATTGGCAGGTTGCTGTGGTGGTGGTGATGACGGCATTTAGATTTAAAATTTAGATACAGATCACACACACATATATGTTCAAGCACAGACATGTACATCCACACACACTAGCACATACATGCACCTAACCTTCACACTCCCACCAGGATACAGGGTGTGTGTCCTCTCAGCTGTCTGGGGGGAGGGAAAGAGACAGGTGTACATGCTATTAAATGTGAACTTGTCATTAATATAGATCAAGAAGCCAGCATCTGAAAGAAACAATAAGAAAGACAATGAAAAAGAGAGTGAAAGAATTAGAAACGGAGAAAGAGGGCAACTGCAGATATGCTCTCTTAGAGTTTGAGTCTGTGGTAATTAGACAGTGGAAAACACACACACACACACACACACACACACAAGAGAGAGACATATGCAAGGTGCCTGTGAGTCTTAGACATAATCTCCTGGATTTATGATAAAACCCTGCAGGCTGATATTACAAAAGGCCCATCAGGAGGGCCCCTCTCTGCTAAAAAAGAGGTGACAGCAAAGAGATGACAGCAAAATATATATATATCAAAATATAGGCCTAAACGCAAATGTACTTTCAACGGCAGTAAAGTTTAAAGGCAAAAAAAAGTTTAAGACAAAAATGCTGAAGATGTTCGTGTCGAGTTGAGGTACTTGCAGTTTTGTGGCCTAAACTATAAGGACATCTGCTGGTCAGTGCCAGTAAGACAATCCTAAATTGCTTTAACTAGATTTTAAAAATAAAAATATGATATCACTCGACACTTTTAAGCATTTACTAAGGTGTTCTGTGCTGGTTTTAGCATGTTGCTCGGTGGTTGCTTACTCAAGTCGAAAGAATCCACCAATTGCCCTAAATTATAATTTGATCTTGGTTCCTCCTTCAGTGCAAGTAGACTATATACGATTTTTTGGCGTCCTCCAGGCGAAAAAAGTAATTTCCTAATGTAATAATCTAAATATATCTGCTTTTGAAATTATCAAACAGAGATTGTGATGACAGACACGCGCACTATTCGTGAACCCCTCATTCACAGACATTTACAGCTACAGACATACTAAGACATACACTGGATTTTACCTCTAGGCAACAGGCTTTTGATATTACACTGAATATTCTTGATGTAGGCTACTACGAACACCTTGAGAGTGACTTTGGAATGAGATAATTAGACGATGAATGGAAACACCCAAGGCACAGAGAGAGAACCGCATTCAAGGTGCCATAAGTTGGTGCCTTTATGGATAATACCTTCTGTCTGGCTTTACAAAGACCCCAATCAAATAACCTCTCTAAAATCTCTGCTAATGAGCTAAAAAAAAGTTATAAACAAGATTATGGCAACCTAAATGCATAAGTATAGATACAGAGACTATAGACAACATAAACAGTACAGTACAGTTGAAAAACAAGCGTTCTGAAGATACTTCTTTGTGTGTGGGTTACAGCACCACCTGCAGGACAAGTTAATGTCAGTACAGACATTATTTTGAAAGGTTTTGGAGTCAATTTTAAGCAACTTAAATTAAAGCTGTTTTTCTCTATGTGCAGATATGACGTGATACGCACGGGCGAATGACGTATGTATGCCATTTCCCGCAAAAATCGTCCCGACAGCTCAAAAATAGAAATCGTTATCAGGTTTATCAAAGTGTATTTGGGTAAAGACAGGATTTGGAAGATTTTTTTTTTTTTTTTTTTTTGCAGTCTCGAATATAATTTTGTTAAGTTTAGCAAAAAAGTGTTTCTTAATTAAATACAAATTGATAAAGCTGTTTTTACGAATAAAGCTGCTGCAGGTGATAAATATCGTGGCTGATATTTTGTTAAGAATTTCCTATAGAATTACTGTCCGTTCTCTTAACAAGTTAAGCATGCAGTAATATACTGTTAAATTACCAGATCCTAAAAATCACAGGATTACAAACCAAACTCAAAAACACAAGTTTGAGCTCTTTTAATTCAAAAATTTTTCTTTTCACAACAGAACAAAATTTAGAAATAAAAACAAATGAAAAAGTCTGGACGTGCAAGTGGCAGGTGTTCAATAAAACAATTTAAAAATTAATAATTTCAACAACAGTCTGGTATTTATACACAGCGTGAATGATTGCTGTTCTGTACGTTTACTTTGACAGCTAAAATAAAGACACTGTCTGTCCAATCAAACTACGATGTGCTGCTTTTTGACACACTAGTCACCGTGATAATATTTAACTTTGGTTCTTCAGATTAGGCCTCTAAACATGGAGAGGCTACAGCAAAGTGAATCAATTCCAGAGAAGGTAGTTTACATGGATTTTTGTTAAAAAAAAAAAATGCAGGAAAAATTACACAAGCCTCTCTTTTTTTTATCAGGAAGAAAATGGACAAAAAAGAACAAAGAAATTCTCCACACAATCAAGCTCAAAACATCACAATGCAATGTAAAAAAAAAAAAAAAAAAAAAAAAAAAACATCAACAGAAAGACATACAGATACAAAACATAGATGTTTCTTTAAAGAGGAGGACAAATAGACGCATTAAAGATGAAGTTCTGCATGACACCAGCTCCCGAGCTGGCGCTTTTACATCTGATTGGACAGGATAGACCTGCAGCCCGACCAATCAGACAACAGATACAACTCTGAGGTAGATCAAAGGCCAAGCTGACCTGGACATCTAAACACACAATCACACACAGAAATCTGCTTAACTGTATGACAGACAGATGAAAGGCTTGTTTACAACCATGCTATGAAACTGTGATCAAGTCTTCCCTCCATCCAACTGCTTAGAGATGTTCATGTATCCACACCTACAAAAACTAGATTAAAGCTGAGAGCCAAGAATGACAAAAAAGACACAAACTACCATTCAGTTTGTCCAAAACCTATTGCAGTAGTCCATACTATTGTGTTCAATAGTAGGCAGAAAAGGTCTTTGGTGGAAAGTGTCATAGTTGCCTTGAAGTTACAAGTTTTTTAAATCATTTATTTATTAAATTATAATGATGAATCTTTTAATTACATTATTCAGAAATTCATTCATTTGCAAAATTGTTCTATCATATGTTTATAATCTGTTATGCCACAAATGTAGGTTTCATTAAATTTATTCAATACCATTACTGATATTTCAGGGATTTTGAGAGAGCTAAAAATACTTTTTTCTTTAATCGACTTTCGAAACTAGTATTTGGTTAAATTTGTATATTTCTTGCTTTCTACCTAAAAAACATTGCACTTCTGCCTTTTTTCTGAGCATCAAAAAAATCCTGATGTGTTGTGTTAAAAAAAATGAAATAAATAAAACAAATGGCACTGAAAATAAAATCGCAATCATTCTGTGAACAGACGGAAAAATGTCAGCTTTCCCAAATCCACAATATCCCTTTTATTAGCCCCACCCACATACCTCAGCAAGCTTAACCCCACCCACTAATGCCCCTCCTCCCACAAAACCCCACCCACCCTCATCTCAACATCCACTTCTACATCTACCGAAAGACTTTACACATGAATTCAATGGAAAGAAGACTCATCAACAACAGACACGCAATCTCTGAAGCAAAACATGTATGATTCAGAGCAATTTTAAAAAAGGAAACAGGAAAGCCATTGCTTTGAGAGACAGGAGTAAGGACCAATAGCCAGCAAGCATTGCATCAGTCATTCTAAACCCCACCCACCTTATTTAAAAGGTAATTATTCAAACTACTAAAAAGGCAAAGAGTGGAAGACCAAAAAGCAAACAGAAACCTCTTCATTTCGACTGCAACTACAATTTTTTTTCTTTCGTCTGTTTGAGAAACAGTCCGTAAAAACATAATAAAAACCATATTTAAAAAAACATCATGCATCGAAAGGTGTCATCACCATCATAATCACTCAATGTTTCACAGACATGGTCTGTGTTAAAAGTTCTTGTTAAAAAATAAGCATTTGTCATCTTCTCCTTCCTCTTTCTAGCAAAATAAAACTCTGCTCCCCTTTGTTGTCCATAGTTGATGTAATATTGCCTCATCTTGATGTATTGGAGAAAATGTTTGCACAAGAGTTTTCTGAGGTTTCTTGTTGATTTCTTTTAGTAGATGATTAAATCATGGACACATTTTCTGGAACCCGTGCACGAGCGTCACTTCCTCTCTGATGTCACTCCCTCTAAGAGAAAGCAAACATTGTTACCGTAGCAACACTCAGCAGACTGTGTCTGGCTGTGACCTCAGATGGTTAACCTGAAACAAAAAACAACACTAGTCAAATACTGAACACTATGGAAATGTAAGCGCTGTTCCAGCAGTATATTAATGTTGATTCAAAATAATTTTAGGACTTAATTTAACTGAATAGCTCATTCAAAAATTAATTCCTTCAGTGGAACACAAAAAGTAGTTATTTTGTAGAACGTCCTAGAGAGTTAAAGGATTAGTTCACTTTCAAATAAAAAAAATCACCCCAAAAATTACCCCCAAGCGGAATTGACGTCGCGTCAGTTCCATAAGTTGAATACGGAAGGCGTAGGACGTACAGCGTAAGCTTTATGAAGAATACAGAATGCGGTCTGGCTGAAGCTACATATTTTACTTCATAACTTGTTAAATATGGATATTATTTTTACACAAACGCATCGCTTCACTTCAGAAGGCCTTTATTAACCCTCCGGAGCCATGTGGAGCATGTTTATGATGGATGGATGTAGATGGAGACACTTACTTCAGCTCAAACTCGTTTGGTAACGCTTACTGCCATTATAAAGCTCGAATGCGTCAGGATATTTATTAATATTTCTCCGACTGTCTTCGTCAGAAAGGAAAGTCATATATACCTACAGTAGGATGGCTTGAGGGCAGAGGTGGGTAGTAACGAAGTACATTTACTTTGTTACATTTACTTGAGTAGTTTTTTGGAAAATTTGTACTTTTTAGAGTAGATTTAAATATGGGTACTTTTACTTTAACTTGAGTACATTTGTAATGAAAAATCTGTACTTTTACTTCGCTACATTGGGTGACGTTCCTCTCGTTACTTTATTTTAATGCAATACTGTATACATGTTAAGAAATGCGTAGTGTATTCCGAGCGCGCTCTCTTTTTTCATGAACGATGCCCCATTCACAAATGAATCGCTCTTTTGAGTCGATTCTGTTCAAAGACTTGATCAAACAAGTTGGCAAAACTGTCTAAATTGGTTCGCGAATCAGTTTGAATGATTTGCTCAGTTCCCTGCACGCACTGAGTCGTCTGAAGCGGTTTCTCATTCTCACTCGGAGCGTTGGATGAAGTGGCAGTGGACCTACAGTCAATTAAAAGCAAATCTGCAAAAGCATCCTATTGTTTGCCAGCGATGAAGATCTTTATTAGTTGAACTGCGTATGCTGTCTGTGAACAATTCCACAGGTATCGATTTCATTCGATTTCAATTCATGATACAGCCAATAGCCGACATTTTACAACCAAACAAATTATTACGCCACGATAAAGTACGTAGCATTTCTTTACTGTTTTTATGGACATATGTAACCCCTCTACCCAGGTCCTACTCGCCCTGCTCTGCGCGGGCCTCAAACCTGGGTCTCCGGCATGGGAGTCGGATGCTCTAACAAGGAGGCTGAAAGCTGCAACCTCTAGCGTCAGTCGCTAGAGCATCTCTTGAGATCAGAGGAGTGAGGTTTACTCGCACAGCAACTACTAGCTGGCCTCCGTTACACATATATCTTAATTTATACATTAAATAAGCTACCATTGTTCAGAGAATATGAAATGAACACCCGCCGTCCCGCGGTAATTTGTGGGTAGCCTATTGCGCAGTGTCGGTGCCGGCGACCTGTTCGTCTTGAAAATGAACGCCTTTGCGTAGACACAGTTAACCAGTTTACACGCACCTGCAGAAATATACATTTTATTATATTTTGGAGAACAGACGGAAGAAGATCCGTCATTATGCATTTGATCATTGTGTTCAGATGTTCAGTGGTTATGAGCGCGATCACATGTAAAGAGTTTTCTCTCTTTCTTCTTTCAAATGTAGCTGTATATATTTTTATTATACAAAGCAAAGAACATGCAATGATATTTGGGCTACAGATGCCAGAAATAATGCTTGTCTCCTCTATTTGTTGCAAAAATATCTAATTATGATAATAATTTAAATATCTATCTAAATAATAACAGGCTATTGTATTGTTGTGTACATATATATATATATATATATATATATATAGTTACAAAGTAACTAGTAACTAGCTACTTGAGTAGTTTTTTCATTGGATACTTTTTTACTCTTACTCAAGTAACTATTAAGATTATTAGTTTCACTTTTACTTTGAGTAAATATTTCTTTGGATACTCTACCCACCTCTGCTTGAGGATGAGTAAAGCTTGCACTAATTTTCATTTGAAAGTGAACTAATCCTTTAATGTGGACATAGTCTCAGCCTCAGACGTCACACCCATGGTTCCAGAAATGCATATGGAACACAAAATTGGAAACACTTCAGGAGTTTCGAAGTCGTCATCTGATTGGTTGAATTCTACAGGATTTGTTGCATTCTTTAACGGTCTGCTAGAAACAAAGCTGTTGTGACATCAAACCCCCTCATGGAAGAAGAAAGCCGTCGTGTTTACAACCATGACAATGAGTGCTTATCATGATCAACTACACAAAGTATGTGAAGTATTTAAAGTTCTCGGCATAGACTCTTTAAAATACGTCCAGGAGTTTTACAAACCGGTCTGTTATTGTAGAGACATTGACTTTACATTTTCACGGCCCTAAACATGACACTGAACAAAACAAATTGTGACTGACTGCTTTACATATCAGTCAGGCATCCTCTTGGGCGGTCATTGGCCAATGAAAGCTGCTATGGGATCCAGACCTTCTGCCATCAGTCTGAAGGCCTGGCTACGTGAGACTAGCGTGGATAAACTCCAAAAATGTCAAAAAAATAAAACATAAAAGTAGTACATAAAACTTGTGTGCTATATTCCTAGTCTTCTGAAGCAACAAAACAGCTTTGTCTGAAATTTAAACTGCTGTATCTCTAAAATCTCATTCAAATGTGGAATGTATCGAACAAGTTTTTACATCAATGAGACTTCTTTTTTGTCATTTTCGGAGCTCAACATTTCCCATTTACTTTCAATGTATGGGAAAGAGCACTGTCAACATTCTACAGCTTCTCCTTTTGTGTTCACAACAGAAAGGAAGTTATATGGGTTTGAAAGAACATGAGGGTGAGTGAACACCACTGACCATCACAAGAACAAGAATAAAAAGATGATAATCGAATACCTTTTTATTGCTTGTTGGGTTGGAAAGTGTACGATGAAGGATCCGAAGAGGACACATCTTGTGGCTGTACACCACCTTCCTGCTGAAAAAACAACAACAGGAATTTCAATATTAATTTCATTATTTTGTCATTTTCCAATAAAATATCCTTAAAACAAACTAAATTGTCTTTAACTGTGCGAGTTGTTTCCAGAGAATACTTCTTAAAAGTATTTCTTAATTTCTTAATTTTTTTATAATATAATATATAATATTAACATTGATAATATTGATAATAAGAAGAAATATTTCCTGACGAGCAAATCAGCATATTAGAATGATTTTTCTGAAGGATCATGTGACTCTAAAGACTGGAGTAATGATGCTGAAAATTCAGCTTTGCCATGAAAGGAATAAATAACATTTTTAAAAATACATTATAATAGAAAATTGTAATAATATTTCACAATATTATTGTTTTACTGTATTTTTGATCAAATAAATGCATCCTTGGTGAGTATAAGAGACTTTCAAAAGCACAAAAAAAAAACCCAAAAACTTACCAACCTCAACATTTTGAACGGTACTGTAAATGACAATTATATAAATGACAATTATAATTGTGGTATAATTGTCATTGATAACCTGAGTGTGGGACTGACCTCAGGAGGGATGGCAGCGGGCTGAATATGGGCGTACTGAGGGATGTAAGCTCCTGGCATTGCTGTGTTGGCAGGAATAAACTGCAGGAGAGCAGAATTATGTGGCTTTATTAAAAATACAGGTGTTAATATTACTTATTAATTAGCATATACACTTGTGCCATATTAATGGAATCTGTGTGATATGATCATACGGTTGCAGTGCCGCCCAGAGAGAGATGGCCCATCTGCTGGGTGAGGGGAGCCAACATAGCGGACGGCTGCAGTGACATGGGATGCTCCATAGAGGGTGACAGAACGGCTCCCTGAGTCAAAAAACAGAGAATACAACAATCATATTTGGCAATTGCAGAGAAAGAGCGAGAAATCCAGCTATAAATGTACATCTGCACTAAATAACAGAGAAATTCTGCCCACAATAGGGCAAAAACAGGAAATTCTGTGTGAACACACACACACACACACACATCTTTCTGACTTGTGCGTAAGCAGTACTGTTTATGAGTCATCTCCTGTTTGAAAGAAGAGGAATAATTGCAGAGATATAAAGAGATAAAAGAAAAAAAAAAAGAAAGAATATTTTGGACTTACTGGGTGTTGCATGATGTAAGGCTGATGTGGCATCCATGAAGGATTCTGTACCTGGAGACAAACGCAGATGTTAGCAAGAAAGCAGGTGCTAGTCAGAAACACTCACATCAACACAACGTGACCGACTGTGAAGTTGAGGAGTACCTGGTATGTAGAGATGGGAGAGATGTATGGAGACACTCCTGGCTGAGCCATTAACCGGTTCCCCATAGCATAAGGAGCAGCATAGTACCTGTAAAAACACATTATAATAAGGATACAATGTTTTTGAGGGTCTACACAACATTTACACATCATTTTAACTATTTAATTACATAACGCACATCTGAAAAAAAAACATCAGAGCACTGTGGGCTTGTGTGGTTGGGGTTTTAACTCCATGGCTATTATCATGGCGAGTAACAAGTTAATTTTCATTTGATAATCAGAACTTTTTGACTCTGGAATGTTCCATTTCGCATCGTGTATATATGATCTGATCCAAGGGATTGTTGAAAGATGCAACGTTTACCCACAGTAGGGTTAATTTCATTCAGGCTGTCGTTTGTCATTCAACACGGAAGAAAATCTATTAAAATAGTTCTGTATAATTAAATATGAAGCATTTTACCCAATATTTGTATTTTATGTATATATAGTTCCATTAGCTTAGCAAAATGCTAATGTCAAATTGGAATCAATTGCATTTTAGGGGCTGTTTACACAACACCATTTTATGCCTTTTGGCCATTCATTTACATGACAACAGCATTTTGGGGGCCTGAAAACTTTGAAAACTGGTTTCAAAGTGCAAGTTTGTGAAAACAAACTGTCTTCGTGAGAACTACAAAAATGCAAATTTGTGAAAACGGTGATGCCATACGCATGCCATTTCTTTACAAAGTGACCTCACCAACTACTGGCCTGGCATGGATAATGCAGCTTTTTAGTCGTGTGCGTGGATCTGTGTGAAGGGGGATCGTTTTGATAACGTTGTTGTCTGTACACGAAAAACGCAAAAGAAAAACATTTCCGTTTTTAGTACATCGTTGTCATGTAAATGTACCCCAAGTCTCTAGTGTGCCTCACAAGCGCCAGTGTAGAGTTTTAAAACAAGCAGTTTCATTTTAATAAAGATGCTGCCTTAGTTGGGAGCTATCTATGTAGGCAGCACATTCATTTCCATTTAGAATGTAATATGGTCACATGACCTTGTCTTTGTTTCAAAGCATTAGATATTAGGTGAATAGTACAGAGTCCCACACATGACATGCAGAGGACAAAAAATAAAGTGGCACAAATTAATTCCAATGATTTTTTTAATTTGTTCCCTTTTTAGTTAAATCATAGCCACGTTGAACTAATTTGTTTACTGGTTTAAATTGACTTAAATCATGGTCACGACTGAACTAAAACAAGGGAACTAATTAGTACAACATGGCTAAGATTTAACTAAAATAAGGGAACGAATTAGAATGATCTAGCTATGATTTGCCTAAAATGACAGAATGAATGTGTACAATTACAAAATAAACATTATAAATTATGGCACTAAAAAAAAATGAGCAACTGAAGACATGTTCAAGCTGTTCTTACCCATTCTGAAGGGCAGTATTGGGGTCATAGGTCAAGGTCATTCCACTCTAAAGAGAGTAAAATAAAAATTGGTATTGATAACAGCTGGTTTCATACACATCATAAATGCAGTTTCCCCATAAAATTGACAGTTAAAATGTGTCAATAATTACATTTAATTACAGTGCAATAGTTGGAAACCAAACAAAGGATGACGTATGATGTCATGTAAGAATGGCTCATTACACTTCAAGGCACAAATACACACCCATTCACCTGCCGTCAACACCACACATATAAACAATTGTGAACAGGACTTACTAGTCTCACCTCGGCGTCCCGTGTCCAGGTTCGTCCGTTGGGGACGTATTTAGCCTGACTTTGTCTCTTCTTCTGCCCGCCGTCAGCAAACTTACACAGCAAAGGCTCTGATGCTCCTGTAACACACACAAGCTTCACTTACAGTACTTAAGACAAAGACAGCTTATAGTCTGTAGCCTTCATATAGACTATATATGCATAGAAAAAAACACACAAGAATATTATGCTGAATACTCACCCAGCATCCCAGAGGAGGACTTTATGAACTTCCCGTTGAAGTGAGAGATCACGGCATCGCACTTCTCTGTAGACTCCATCCTTTAAATAGAGCAGAATAAAGAGAGAAAACTTCACAAAACATTCACATGCGTGAGACCAGTATAAATGTGTCCCCCTTTTACATGTGAACACATAAAATCAGTAGTCTCACTGACCTGGCAAAGCCCACTCCCCGGCTCACTCCATTAGTGTCACGGAGGATTCGGGTGGACACGACCTGTCCAAAGGGTTTGAGGAGGTTCTCGAGCTCCTGCTCATCCATAGACACGGGCAGGTTGGACAGGTACAGGTTAGTTGGGTCCTGCTCCTGTTGCTGTATTCAGAAAACATAAAACACACAACACAATATTACACACGTAATTAACCATCCTTCATTTGTCTATTCAGCTGATATAATAACCACTGAGTGAGTCTAAAGACCTTTATCATGTACTTCAGCGTATGTTGTTATTTGATTTTTGTTAGCTCATAAACCTACTGTTACGCGATTAGCTTAGCACACTGGTAATCGATTATCCTGTTAGCTTAGCATACTACTTTTAATGTATTTAAATTATGTCATATATCACATTATATTAAAGAAACTAAAGCATTTGTCATGTTTTTTCGATTAGCCTGCTAGCTTAGCATACGTTAGCCTGCTAAAGCTTATCATATGGTTAAAATCGTCATGAAATCAAAATGGCCAATTCTTATTTACTTACACAATGTTGCAGTGGCTTTTATAAATGATTTTATCCATGCACATCATACATTTTTTTTAATTCATGTGCTCTCATAATTTTAATAAAAAATGTTAACCTCCCCTCCCCCTCGAAACAATATCTGTTCTCTTTATGACATATGTCTCAGCGGAGGGTGGGGCTAAATATCCTCCACAAATGATTACAAACTGGCATTCAGATCTGCCACCATTTAGTTAGCAACGCCCAGTTTTCTGCGATCCAATCATTTCCTGAAGGATGAAATCCTTTTCCAGAAGCCGTTTCACTCGAATATACATCACAATAGAGACGAAAACTGTTGCAACTTCCATTTCATGCCGACTTTAAATGGTTGGTCTGCAAGCTTAACATACTGCTAACTGATTAGTCTGCTAGCTTAGCTATCTGTGCCTGATTAATTTGGTGCCTTAAAAATGAGAAATTATAGAAAATCACTTTGTGGTCTATATATTCTTAACCATGACAATACATTAATGTATTCAAATTACATCACATATCATTACAGAAACCATAAATCATCAAATGAAAAATTTGTCATTCTATTTTTTTTCTATTAGCTTCTAAGCTAAATCTTGCTTAATGCTATGCGATTAACAAGCTAGCATAGAAAATTGATTAGCCTGCTAGCTTAGCTATTTATGTTTAATTAATTTAGTGCCTTAAATTATTATTTTTTTTATTTTGTTAATGTATTTAAATTAAGTCACATATCATATATTACCAAAATTAAAGGTCAAATGAAAGATTTGTCATTCTAATTTCTATAACCTTAAGTTTTTTTTTGCCTGCTAAAAATACTGCAGACTAATTATGCTGCTGGCTTACATACTGCAAGATGACTTGCCTGTTAGCTTAGCATACTGTTAACTGATTAGCTTACTAGCCTGACTATCCATATCTGATTAATTTGGTGCCTTAAGAAATTAAAAATGATAAGAAAATCACTTTGCATTTAGTCATAATCATGACAAAATGTTAACGTATTTAAATTACACCACATATTACATTATATCACTGAAACTAATAGTCAAATGAATCATTTGTTAAACATTCTATATATATTTTTTCAGTTAGCTTAAAAAGCTAACCAGCATACCTCAGTGCACTTGATTGACAAGATATCACGACTCATTGCAATTATATTCTTCTTTTATAACTAAGCTACATAATCTATTCTTTCATTTTTCCATTTGTATAGAATCATGTGTCCAGTGACTCAAGGGTGAAACCCTCAGCTGGTTTAAACTCTCTGTCTATGCTGTGATGTGATGCATAAGTACTTTGTGAAGCCACAATACAATTCTGTACTCGCCTCTCAGCTAACAAGGACACACGATACGCTACAAGCTGGATTTCAATCTGACTGGCTGACGGCAGAATCTCAGCTCGCTATTCTAGATGCCTCAGCAGAAATGTGGGCGGGCCAGGATAAGACGTCAACATTCCTCAACATGTATGCGTCAAACACGTTTACACGGTACACACATACACACACACGCATAAGGGGGAAGTGGAAGAGTAATATGCTGACAGTGGGGAGGAAGAGGAAAAAGAGGGCAGATTAAAAATTGAAGATGCAGGCAGAAATGCTCAGCAGAACCTGGTAGAAGGTCACTGCAGGATTGTTACACACACTCTGTGGCACAAAGATACACAGGAAATGTATGTGTGTGGCAGGACGAGAAAAGAAAGAGAGGAAAAATGCACATGAAAAGACACCAGAGCTTAAAATTGTATGTTTTAGATCGACATTTCCTGAATTGTCCTCACAGACGGGTCATGAACTAGTTACTTAGGAATGGGACGTGATGTCAAAAATGGATGATTCACCTTGGCCATTTGAGCCTGAACTCCACTGGTCTTTAGTGCTGTGACGGCTTTTTGCGCGGACACTGGACTGTCAAAATCCACAAATCCATATCCTACGAAGAAGACACAATGTATTAACACATACTAACTAATCTACAGCAAAAAGCTTGACCAAACACACATCTTTAAATGACAACTCTGATTTATTTAGACGTCAAACCATCACGTGACCGAGGTCACAATGTGTACATGTTTTTTAAAATGATCAGTTAGTAATGGTATCAGATGATAATACCAAAGTACAGACATACACAATGGTACTAAATGAATACCATATTCATGTACCATGGTATTTACATATTTATTTAATAATAAGAAATGTTTCTTCAGCACCAAATCAGCATATTAGAATAATTTCAAGGATCATGTGACACTGAAGACTGGAGAAATGATGATGAAAATTTAGCTTTTCCATTACAGGAATAAATTATATTTTAAAATATATTAGAAAACAGTTAATTTAGATTGTAATATTATTTTTACACAATATTACTGTTTTACTGTATTTTTGATCAAATAAATGCAGCCTTGGTGAGCATAAGACACTTCTTTCAAAAACATTATAAAATAATACCATGGTAATTCCAATGAATAAAAACAAAACAAACAAAAAAAAAAACATGGTAGGCCTATAATCAGGGTACTAAACATACAGGGCTCAAAATTAACTTTTTGTCAGTCAATTAAGAAAATATACCTTATTTTTTAAAGTCATGGCACTGTATTTTGGATTATTTTTATCTTATTATTATTATTAATCTCTCCAACAGCGAGTTAACACACAAACCCACCTCCCTTTACTCGTTTCATTTGCTCCGGATGAATATTGTTGGTGTTACAGGGCTTGAATTTCGGTGTGGGATTGCGCATAATTTTACTCCTTCCTGTAGACTGTTCACAACCAAAGTGCACATAAAGCCGCATCTCAGTACTAAATTGAGTTCTTTTTCGCTGCTTACTGCGCTTAAACAGTCAAATACACACAAAATGTCAAAATGCCAGTCTTTGCGAGTATTCACAAAAACAAAGTCAGTTATGTTTTAAATGAACGTAAACAGCTGAGAAAGAAAACGCATGTGTAACAGTATAATGAATCTGTGTGTCAGGTCTTAAAGTGACAGCAGCCTAATATACCTACTGCCAAATTATGAGAGAACATTAAAAATATCTATATGGCAGTTTTGCCCCATGGTATCGATGGCAAAATTGTGGCCAGTGAAAATGCTGAGTGGCTAGTAACTTTGGAAAACCACTAACCACAGTGGCTGGTGAGCAAAATAGTTAATGACAAGCCCTGTATGTTATTTATGTATTATTGTGCCATGTAATGTATTATATTAAATGATATGAGAGTGTTCATTTTGGTCCCTGGTTACACATGTATACAAGTAAGAATAAAATTACATGACAAACCTTTGCATTTGTTTGTAGTCTTGTCAAGAATGGCTTTGGTGGACACGATTTTACCATATCTGCTTACAGACAGAGAGAAAGAGAGAAGGACAATGAGAGAAGAAGTTAAACACAGGCTCAGCTCATGAGTCAGCCAATGTGTCAAATGACACAACAGCACAGGAATTCATGACCTGCAGGACATGAAACACAAGATCTACCATAATCCAAAAAATAACACCACCCAAAAGAGCTCTCAAAGTCTGCTTGACACGCATTTAATTCAGAAACAAAGAGTCACTTGTGACAGAATCATCCACGGACACTTGATGCCGACAGCCCAGATGCTTTAGAGTCACTGTGTGACAGACGAGGATTGAGCTGCTTTCATGGAAACCTGTTATTACAGCGCACAAATCACCACGGTTCAAAGGAAACGCTTGTCTCAGCGCACATGTATGTGTGTGTGAAAAGGAACTTGCCATTAATGGTGCAGTGAACAAGGGCTAAGTGAATGGAGTAAGTGAATGGCATACTAGCGCTCTGCTTTCTGCATGTCTTTGCATAATTCAAACAGTAGTTTGCTACAAAGTTGCCACATGACCTCATCATGTTGTATATGTAATTCTCCAAGTGGCGTCCAGCATTTTATACTTACTAATAAATTTTGAATAAAATGTTTTTTGGAAGACTGATTAAATAAGTCAAAGAGACTTCACCCAAACATGGGAACAGTTCACCTAAAAATGAAGGCGAGTAAATTACGACATTATTTTCATTTTTTGGGTGAACTATCCCTATAAATAAAAATAGTTAATCTGGTTTATTTGTCACACTGAAAATTGAATGAAGCATTGCATTTTGAGATACTATACCTAGTGCAGTTTATATTTTTCAAATGTAATAGGTCATTTGAACATTCAAAGCATACAAGACATTCACATACTAGTATGCACAGTACACAAATTTCTAGTTGCAGAAACAGTATGCTAATACAGCCAAAGTGTTTCTTTCATATTTTGGATTCTGACACTTTTTAATCAGAAAAAGATGGTTGAGAGAAAGTATAGCGAGACAGAAGGAACATGGGATTTTGACAATCAAACCTAAATCTCCCACACAAGCACCAAAGCACAATGTCTAACACAAGTCACAACCATTTAAAAGTTTGGGGTCAGTAAGAGTTTAATGTTTTTGAAAGAAGTCTCACCAAGGCTGCACTTATTTGATCAAAAAGACAATTAAACAGTAATTTTGTGAAATATTATTACAATGTAAAATAACTGTTTTCTGTTTTAATATATTTTAATAGCAATTTATTCCTGTGATGCAAAGCTGAATTTTAAAGCTTTAGTGTCACATTAACCATCAAAAATCATTCTAATATGCTGATTTGATGCTCAAGAAACATTTCTTATGATCATCAATGTTGAAAATATTATGTGGAAACTTTGATGAATAGAAAGTTCAAATGAACAGCATTTATTTGAAATAGAAATCTTTTGTAAAATTAAAAAATGTCTTTGATTTCATATTTGATCAATTGAATGTGTCCTTGCTAAATGAAAATATTAATTTCTTTAAAAATAAAAAAAATCATAATGACCCCAAACATTTGAACGGTAGTGTACGCTAACTGCTTTACAACAGCTTCAATATGACTGCATAAAAATAAATTCACATTTCTGCTAGCTTAGATTTATTGATGTCTCTCTCACGAAGGCTGTGCAGGAAAGAGCCGTGACAGTAGTGCTGACTGGGAAAGGGCTGTTTTTCATTCCAAAGCTTTTCCAAAGCTGAAATTTAAATACAGTCATATATTTATAAACCATCTTCCTGTGCCATTAAAACTCTGGCTTAGACGAATAAATATTTATTCAGTGACGTTTAGCAGAGCTGCAAAGCAAACACTAAACAGCATTTTGGGGCGCGTCCTGGGCCGTGTCACAAGGGAGGGAAAAGCGGAGCCAATCACATTTCACACACAGATCACAAGACTCCACGCGCCAGAGGACCGCACGACCTTGGCCTTGACCCATGCGCTCCAGCGGGGAGGCCCCATTTCCTGCCCCCACCAGCAGAATTCCGTCAGCAGCACCCAGAGCGACGCTGTTTTTCTGCCTGATGCGGATCAAGGCAAATCAATCCACGGCTCTGCCTTGAACGGTCACTCTCTGTGATTAAAACTGCTCTGGAAAGCGAGGTTACGATGTCACTGCAATACCTCAAAGCTGAACCGACACATTCCTCATGGTTTTAACCAAAATGCGATCATATGAAGTCTGTGGTATTGCGTATACTTATAATGTACATATGACCTCAGCTTCACTTTTAACCAGGATTCTAGCCAAGAGGATTATGGGCCCCCCCATCTGACTCTTTACAATCAATTTGAAGGATTACCATGGTGATGACTGGTCTCCCGGGGGCAGCGAGGGGTAAATTAACCCACAGTGGGAATGCTTGAACGGAATACATGTGGGATCAGGACGCCTCTGCACAAACAAGCACTCCGATATTACACGATATAAACACGTATGAATATGTTTGTATGACGGGAGAGGGGGTCATTAATAACATAACCAAATATTCCATTGTGTTCAGCAAGATGAAATTAGTAACAGCAGTAACAGCAATATTTTAGGGAACTTGCGACTTTTCCTTCTCCAGTAACTGCTGAATCATGGCTGGTGGTCAAATGCTGCAGGCAGAACGGCTGTTATGAACCAACGGATCACAAACAAACACTCATTGGTGTGTGTGTGTGTGTGTGTGTTATGAGCTTCAAAGGGTGATGCGTGATGAACTTGTGTAGAATAACTAGAGGAGAAAGCCCTGATATGAATAGCCAACACCTGAAGTATAAATATATCTTATTACACAATCAAATACAATTTAATACTTTTAAAATGGCAATGCTAAAATTAAATACTGAAATGCTTAAAATAAATACTAAATAAAGTCAACATGAAATGAAAACCCTATCTATAAAGTTTATAAAGACAGATCTACTGTGAGCTACGAGGTTGTTGGTTGATTGTATATATTTTTGTTGAAGCCATCATCCTGCATTATTTTATTTTATTTATTTTATTTTTTTTAAATAATCATGTTCAACAACAGAATTCTTGGTGAAAAACTACATTTCCCAATTAAAATCTCTTTAGTGGCCACCCAGCGGGAAAAATACTTTCAGAACCAAGACTGCTGAAAAAGTGGATGGTAACTTTTGCACTTTATTTCCGTTTTACTTCCCCCTCTAAAATTCTCCATTCTGGTAATTAACATTATTATCATTAATTAACATCATGATCCAGTCACTTCCTGGTGGATAAAAATCAAGTCCCACACTACAGTTTTTTATCGTTGAACATCCTGTTTCACTCTGAAATACATCAGCTTACAGAAGAAAAATGGTAACGAATGTCATTTTAGGTTGACTTCAAAATAATTCAATTTCTTATCACATTTTATATAAAATGCTTTTGAAATAACGAGTAAAGAAAGACATCCCGGTTAAATTTTTGCAAAATGAAATTGTGGGATACAATGTGGGCATTGTGGGATACAATGTCCATCACAGTTCCCAGGTGAAAAAATACTATAGTAATTTATAGCAAATACTATAGTGTTTTTAAACCATACTATCCACATAATTCCTACGCCCAATGACGCTTTGTGCGAATTATGGGTGTAACTTCCGTTAAGCTGTAAACAGTCAGTGAAAGGCTCGCTCTATGAACGCAATAAAAAGTTTTATTTTTAAACTGGGTACAATGAGATGACATTATTCTACTCACCCTTCAACCAAAGAACATTAAAAGGACATTTAAGCATCAACAAGGTACATTCAACAGGCCATGAAAAAGCAACAGGCCACAGCAATAACGGATGGGTTAGATATAACTATACCAGTCAAAAGTTTGGAATCAGTAAGATTTTTAATGTTTTTAAAAGAAGTTTTGTCTGCTCACCAATGGTGCATTTATTTAATTAAAAATACAGTAAAAACAGTAATATTGTGAAATATTATTACAATTTAAAATAACTGTTTTCTGTTTGAATATATTTTATAAAGTAATTTATTCTTGTGATCAAAGCTGATCATCATTACTCCAGTCTTCAGTGTCACATGATCCTTCAGAAATCATTCTAATATGATGATTTGCTGCTCAAGAAACATTTTTTTTCCCACATGATTATTATCAATGTTGAAAACAGTTGTGTACTTTTTTTTTTTTTTTTTCAGAACAGCATTTATCTGAAATACAAATCTTTTGTAACATTATACACTACCGTTCAAAAGTTTGGGGTCAGAAAGAATTTTTATTTTTATTTTTTATATTTTTAAAGAAATTAATACTTTTATTCAGCAAGGATGCATTAAATCGATCAAAAGTGACAGTAAAGACATTTATAAAGTTACAAAAGATTATATTTCAAATAAATGCTGTTCTTTTGAACTTTTCAAAAAAAATACACAAATAAATGTTTCTTGAGCAGCAGATCAGCATATTAGAATGATTTCTGAAGGATCATGTGACACTGAAGACTGGAGTAATGATGCTGAAAATTCAGCTTTGATCACAGGAATAAATTACTTTATAAAATATATTCAAACAGAAAACAGTTATTTTAAATTGTAATAATATTTCACAATATTACTGTTTTTACTGTATTTTTAATTAAATAAATGCAGCCCTGGTGAGCAGACAAAACTTCTTTTAAAAACATTAAAAATCTTAACGTGTCCAAACTTTTGACTGGTACTGTATATCTGTATTGTGTAATATACGTTGCCTTAATAAAAAATTTTCATGAACTTCAGCATTGCGTGATACTATTTCAAAGTGATTTCCATCATTTTTACAGATAATAAATTGTATTTACCTGTGAAAACAAACCTGGAAAGAGACGTGAGGCTTTGAGGAGAGATTCTTTGTGCATTCCAGTGAATAATTAATGGGATATATCGTAAATTATATCGGGAGAACAGACCACAAATGTGCAGTATATGTTGTCCCTTTTCATACTATTACAGAGGTATGCAAAGGGACAAAAGAAAATAATCACAAGGATAGAAAGCAGCGACTGAAAAGAGCTCTTGCCATAGATATTCTTGTTATAACATGTTACGTTAAAATAACAAGCGTTACGTTATTCTCATGATGTCTGAAAATAAAAATGAAAGAATAATTGACAGCTTATTCAGTCAAACTGACGGATACGCTTGATTTGTAGGGCAGCTTTATGATAAGAAACGATTCGTTCCAGTCTTTTTAAATGGAAGTTCCCCAAACCAGAAGTGGAACCCATAATTCGAAACGCAGTAGGCTAGTCAGGAATAAGGTGGATAGTAAAGTTCTTGAATTAATTTTTTGTGGTAATTCTATAGTTTCTGTGGTAACATAACAACTATAGTAATATAAACAAATTACCCAATACTGTACTAAGTTTTCTACCACTATAGGGTATATTATACTACAATATACACTACAGTTTACTGTAGTAAAAACTAAAGTATACTACAGTATTTATTACAGTTTATCAGTTCACTATAGTTACTCCTACAGTATGCTGTAGCATTCATTAACAAAGTGTTGTAAATACTATAATATATACAGTATTCTACAATTTACTATAGTATACTATAGTACTATAGTTCAAAAACACTATAGTATTTACTATAGTATTTTTTCACCTGGGAGTGTAATTGAGAAAATCAAGTTCTGTGCTACTTTTTTTTTTTTTTTTTTTTTTAATATCCTATTAAACTTAGTAACACATCGTCTTATCCAAGCAAAATTGGTTGTGAACACCATTTCATGTTGGCTTGATGAGAATCATGTGACAGCAGGTTATGATATCACTGACATGAGTGAGATGGTTTTAACTGTTTATTAGTGGTAGAGTCTTGAAAAAAGCTGATTGTGGTGGATGTTTGCAGGGTAAACAGGGGCTCATGAGGGTTTATCCCATAACTTGACCCAATTCTGACAATCTCACACATTCAAGCTGTTAACAGACACCAGTCCTGCTGTGCTGCAGAATCTCACACCAGGAGGAAAACAGAACAAAAACTGTATTTATTTGGTTGAACATATATCCGTTGGACATTTACTGGTGATTTTGTCATGACATAACAGCAAATACTCACGGCTGGCAGAGTTTGACCAGGTCATGATCAGTGGTTCCTGGCGGTAACCCGCGGATGTAGAGGTTTGTTTTGCTGAGCTGCTCCCAGCCGGTCGTGCTGCTGCTGCTACTGCTGTTGTTGGTGCTGCTATTGGTGCTCGGGCTGGGCGGGGCCATTGGGAGGGTGGGCGGAGCAACAGGAGGCTGTCATGGGAGTCAAACAAAGATTTCATTGATTTGACAAATGGAAATGCGTAGATGATGACATCATATAACTGAAACTTTTGGGGTAGAATCAAAAATAGTGCCTTCCAAAACAAACCACGGTCAAACTTCTCTTTCTTCTACAGTACCAAACACTATACGAGTTGCTTAAAAAAAAAAAAAAGAAAGAAAGAAAGAAAAATAACCACAATAATAGCACAGAAAGAAAATACCCCCACCTCAACCACACTGTGGCGACTTCATTCGTCATGATGATATCTTTAACTCTATCTGTAGTGAACTGGAGTTATTATTACACAGTCAACCATCGCCACTGAGTCTGCCCACATATACAGCTCCCTACAGTCTAATTCCCATTAAAGCGAAGCACAAACAGGCCTAGAGGCACAGTCAGCCCTTCAACTCTCATATCAGTCCAATCTACGCATTCTTCCAGAGCTGAATGTGTTGGGATTATTTCACTGGATGAAAGCCCATACAACTTTGGAGAAATTCCTAATGCGGCATCAATTCCTTTCAACGCTTGCCACATGGTTGTGTGCAATGATTAAAGGGATAGTTCATCCAAAAAAGAAAATTCTGGCATCTTTACGCACCCTCATGTCATTCCAAACCCATATGGCTTACTTTCTTCAGTGGAACACAAAAGGAGATATTTTGAAGAATGTGCTGGCTGCTCTTTTCCATGCATTTAAAATGGACAGATGGGAAGCATTCAAGCTTCAAACAAGACGTAAAGGTATCGGTAAAGTCGACTTAAGCGCTACTTTCCAAGTCTTCAGAGGTCATACGCTAGCTTTGTTTGAGGAACATACCGAAATTTAAATTGTGAAATCTTAAGACATTACTTTCCTTGTGAATGAATCATGTGATGTGATTCTTTTCTCAGACCAGTTCAACGCAAACCCCGCCCCACAGCTGATTCTATAGATTTCATTGGTCATATCAATCACAGTGCTAACTGCCTATATAACGCTGAAACAAATACTAACCTTAAACCGTAACCTTAGGTGGCACATCCTCTAGATAGTGTTCGTTGTGATCGGATCCATCCATGATATTTCTAAGCGCGATTTTAAGTTTTGTTGTCTGCCGCTTTAAATGCTCAAGCTCTTTAAAGCAGGATGGATTCTGATTGGCTGTCAAAGTTTTATTTATGGTGTGGACACTGCTATTCATTTACATTTTGAATGATGTTTACAACTATATCTTTATTGTTATAGTTATCATCCTTAGTGTTTAATTTTCATTTTTGGGGTGAACAATTTTTAAGATGTTTCCTAAAAAACATAAAAAATATTCAAAGAATTTAGTGAGATAGTATCCCTTTAATCACCTTTCAGTGCCTGTTGTGTATTTGTCTGGGTATTGAGTCTCATTACCAAACCACAGTACCAAACTCACCACAGAAGCATGTTCATTCATACCGAGAGTTACGATTTCTCCATAAATCTGCTTTAGCTGAGAGGAAGGAATGTTTTCCAGAGAAAGATCACATGATACAGGACTGCTCTGGGATACAGGATGTGTGGGCCTCTCGCCCACCCTGAGCAGCGGCCACCACAGCCCACATCACTGACTCACTTCCTGTTCCTTAGTCATTCATTAAAACGGCTCCATTTCTCTCAGCCGTCACAAAATGGCTGCCTGTTAAACATCAGCGGGTGACTGTTCACAGAACCAGATCACCACAAAAGTGACGGCAAAACCTCAAAACATCAGATGCGGTTAAAAAAGACAGTGGCTCTTACAGCACAGCAAATTATCGTATACATATATATTTATATATCCATGTAAAGCTGAGAATCTCAGTATGTGTGTGTATACCTGACTGTAAGTCTATTGGGTTAGTGGGAGTTCTCCATTTTTGACACACTGACCCATTTCCACATGAGCGACTCACACACTTGTGCGCTGAGGTGAAACTGGATGTGGCCCCATAAGCTTGTTAGCGCCTGTTAATTACTGAGGCACGAGATCAAGCCACTTTTCCTTCCACAACAGCATGAAAATCACATGCTGAGACGGATGGATGATTTAGAGAAACATATAGCAAAAAAGAAGGGACTTTTTACAGGAAGAACTTGTCAAAAAAGAACTGAGGAGCTCATTCACAAAATGGAATGAGAAAAGTAAACAGGACAGACAGATGGAGATCCTGTCCTAATTTTCTCTTCAATCTGTCAAATGACTGAAGGAGATGATCATTTTCGTACACTATCTTCTGTTTTTTCTCTTTCATGATTAAAATCTATTGATTTCAAGTGCTGTATAAAAAGTACTCACAGAAACATGCCCAGTTTTATCAATAGGGAAAATAACAAAGTCATGAGAAGGGTAACTGAGACATAGAAAAGCAATGGGAGTGGGATTGGGGTGGGGGGTCCACATTCAATATCCAAGCCATCTCTCATACGTCGGCATGTCCCTTGGGTCCTGAGCTATGCGCTGTAGTCATCCTAGACCATATGGTTCCTATAAACTGTGAAATCCTGAAGCCCATTAACTTCTGCTGCCTCTATCGCAGCCATCATTCTCAGATCCACCACATAAGCGCCTATGCAAATGCACGTGTAAATGTGTGATTTCATGCAGAGCAGGTATGTGTGTGGGTATGTGTGACATCCATAAATTCTCACATTTACAGATTTGGAATGTATTATAGACAAGCAATGTTTAAATAGAATTCCGCAGGCCACACCCACTATTAGCCCAACCAATTACTGGAAAACATTGTATTAACTCATGAATATTAATTAGGCAGAGATTCTTCAGAACACACCCAAGAATCTACTGACAAGTTGCCATGGGAGACTCACTATATGCTTCTCTCATCCTCATCTCCCTTCACTCATTAACACTGAGTCTGCTAATGTTCTTCTTTTTAAAAAGACAGTAAAATTATATTACACAATATCTTTAACAAATTACGTATGACACGAGTAATTCAGTGAAGAACATCTCCAGTCCATGTATATGATAAATGAAGTGAAATGACACTTCATTATGGTCTCATTTCTATTTCTAGACTCACTGTGACATCCCAAAGCAGGAAAAAGACACTTTCAGTTCTGTCAACAGAGTTTATAAATATTACACTGTGCAATTGTATGTCAAATGAAGTGCTGTTATGTAATAAAGCAAATTAACATAAATGGATACGATTAATATATAAAAAATGTGCCTTAAAAGCAATGGCCGCGTCTCAAAACACAGTAAGCTGCCTCCTTAGACAGCATTTTTTTTTTAGCATCAAAGCTGCGTGCATCATTTTTGTCCATCTTAATTTCGTTCCGAGTCCGCAAAGAGCAAAAACGCCGTACGCGCCCTAAAATGCTGTCTAGGTAGATAGCTCACTAGATGTTGAAACACTGCTGCTGTACGTGTGCGCGCACGAGCAAGAGGAGTTAAATACATTCTGTCCCAGGTAAAGGATCTACTGACCCACTGTGAGTCCATCCTGTAGTCATCATCATCTTTACAACTGCAAATAAATACTTTACCTACCTGCTTTCGATATGACGAAGTTCTCAGTGGATTGGCCGTATTTGCGAAGATCATCCTGTATTCCCCTGTGTTATGTGACCCAACGATGAATTAAAAAAAATCTACTCTCAAAATCAGATGATATTAGGTTACAGTACAGAACTGTAAATTTTCCACATCGCACACTTTAATGTTGGCTTCGGAGTTGAAGTGATAATCCGTGCTTGAGCAGATAAATATTTCTGCTAAATAAAAACCTCGCTCTTGATCGATGGTTTATTCCCACCTTGGCTCGTCCGACCAGTTTCGGTAAATCGCCTGGTTCATTGATCTCGGTTCTGTTGCCCGCAGCGAAGACCCACCTACCGAGGAACGATCCATTCTGCAGTCAGGCGGCAGGGTCATGGCGTATCTAATTAATCATATGTGACGTGTATTTTCGCCGTATACAGCTAAATTATACACATACAGGAAATATCTACCTATAAAAAACAAACATTTTTAAAACGCTAATAGAAAAATAGACACAAACTGTGTCATACATTGTCAGCGTCAAACGTTCCCCCCTACATGAGGTTTGGTTCAATCCCGCACGCATGCAACACATTCCACTACCTCGCCATCAGATCCCATCTACAATACACACAGCAGACTGTCCCACTATGGCCTGGGTGGTGTTCTGTACACCCCAGTTAACACTTTTCTTTATATTTGAATGCTCTGAACGGATTTAAAAGTGAATTCAGTATATTTTTTGCTCATTTAAAAAGTTTTATATACAAAGAAATGAATAGCACTTTTAAAGACACCATGAAATCAAGATCACAGCAATAGCAAACCACAACGATCCAACAATCCAATCAGTTCTTGATGGACAAAATCAAAACATTTTTTCTTGATTGAGAAGCCGTTTCACTCGGATATACATCAAAATACTGTATAACAATGCCGACTTTAATAAATATGCTTTAAAAAAATGTGTTCTATTTAATTTACTCATCGAGCAGGTTGACCCCTCATAGGCGCTGCCATTTTGACATTTATGCCGCATTCTAGGCAACCCGTTACCAGTGTTTTTCCAACCTTCTACCCTGGAAAAAGCACTGGAACGGCAGTCAAACCTGTGACTTCCCACCCGTGAACTCGTACTTAAGGCTGCAATAAACAATTATTTTGATAATCGATTAATCTAACGATTATTAGAACGATTAATCGACTAATCATCGATTATTACTCTGATTAATCAGTAGGCTTTGTTCGATTATTCCACTTTAGCAATTAGTTAAAATATTGAGTTATACTGCCTACTTTAACTAGTAAATAAAACAAGGAAATCACTTCAGCTTCAACTGTTACAGTTACTGTGTTTTTAAGTCTGAATTGTAATAATAACTTTTTAATAACAGTAAAAAATATTAATATATAATATTGTGCATTTTTTTGAAAAATGCCCCTCTCTAGATTTTATATATATATATATATATATATATATATATATATATGTACACACATAAACTATCGAGTTTATGGTCATTGAATGGCTTTCCTGAGGTAAATGTTACATTTTGTGACATATTTGTTTGCAAGCTGTTTTATTGACTTCTTTCTGCGGTTAAAACTCTGATTAAGTGATTACATTAAAGATGGATTCATTTCAGTAAGTTGTACTGTATATTTCAACATACTTTTTGATGTTCATTCATTCATATTTCACACTGTAATAGCAAAGAGGAAGAGATAATAGGTTCACGTGCTGCTTGACCTGAGGCGCTACAACGATCTGTCACACCACATTAAAGAGCGCCAAAACCACATGCATTGTTTGAATCCCATAGTAAATTTGACAGAATTTAAAAGATGAGACTTCGTTTTATATGAAAAGTAACCTGATCTGTCTTATCTGTCGGCGCGTTGTCTGTGTCCTCTTTGCTCTGCTATGTATCTTTCACTGCGTGAGAAAATGGACGTGTGGCGAACAGTGAGTTTAAATGAGAGTTGGTGGCCCTGCATGACAGCATTTTTTGTAGTTATGCTAAACGTTATGTTTGTTATGTTTATGCTATGTTAATCTCCCACATTTCACTGGTTCGACTTCGTTTGCACTATGCACTCCAAAGCGCTGTCTTCTTTTATTGGATTGGATCCGGGAGGGCAGCATTACAGTATTGCGCTACAGCGCCCCACTGGTCAAACCGCATTATTGCAGGCCCTTCAAATAGGCCGTATGAGATCAAGAGACTATTCGACAACAAAAATATTTGTCGACAATTTTTTATTGTCGACGTTGTCGATAATGTCGACTAATCGTTTTAGCCCTACTCCCAGTTCCGCGATCTGATGTCACATAGCCCGTGAAACAACAATGGCAGCCCCTACGGATGCAGTATTTATGCAAGTGCACGCTAAAATAACGTAAAATAAAATGTATAACAGCTTGTCATGCCTTATGCGCCATTTTCCCACCTCCATTTCCCTCAAATAAGCAAGGAGTAAGCACCTTTGGCGATAGAAATAATTGTAAATGAGCATAAGCCCCATACGGTCAGCCATGCTGGTTTGTTTACACTCAGGCAGTTTGGCGTGACTTGCCTGGAACGCTACAAAGTCGTGAGTCGTGGTTTGAAGTCGTGACTTACGGGCTCAAAAAACTGCCTGGAACGCAGCATCAGTAATCAACTTTTATGCATCCAGATAGATGTTCATATAAAGTCCAAAACCACTTGTACTACTATTAAGATGAATGAGACCCAGCCACACGCAAACAAAACTTAATGAGGTAATCAACTAACTTTCTAAATTTGTGAAACTAATAGAAACAGACAAATGTCCTGTGTGGTATTTAATGGCAGGGGGGTGTGAACTAGTTCCCTCTTGCAACAATAATAACAAGGCTGAAATGAAATGACACCTCCTAGAGGGGTGCCCAGGGCATGTCTTATCTACTTTTTGTCATGGTAATGTTTGTCTGTAATCACATTTCACAGCTTATGTACTGATTCAAGGAACACCTAGTGTTATTCAATGACGGTTTGCAATTTGGTGCAGGACAAATATTAAATGAACTGAAATGCCACACAGGTGTTTGGAAGGTACTGAGAAGTGCTCACTTGACTGGTCTTATTAGGTTTAAGTTATTCTCTACGTTTTAACTAACTTGTGTATCTGAGTATCATGCCTCTGCGACTGAAAACTGCATGAGTGTCAAAACAAGCTTGTTTTTTTATCGGGTGTCATATAACATCTTGCATGTGTACTGTCCAATGAAAGTTGTAACAGTGATATTGCTAATTTTTTGTGCACAAAGACACTGCTGTCAACCGAGAATGATTTTATCTCATCACACACACCCTCTGATTTGCACTTCCACTTGCTGTGTGATGTGTGTTAGAGTTTAGTGAGGCAGAAAGCCATGGTGCATCAGGGTAGAGGCACAGAGCTCTGACTGATTATGTGCATGTGAAAGTGTGTGATGGAGGGAAGGACCAGTTTACATTACATTCTTTCATGAGTTTTGAGATTTCATTAAAAATAAAGAAGATGCAATAAAATATTATTACTATTATTACTTATTTTTTACTTATAAACATGGTTAGTTAATCTTATACTCTAAACAAATGCTGGGTTGTTTCAACCCATGTTTGGGTCAAATATGGAGAAAACCAGCCTTTGGGTTTAAAAATGTTGGGTTTGCTCAGATTTGACCAAACATGGGTAAAAACAACCCAGCATTTTAATATATTACTAAATTAAACTTTCTTCAGGTGATAATCAGAGAATCAGACAAAATCACAATCTGAATTTCCACCACTGACCACAAACACAACCAAAACCCCCAACCACACCAACCCACCAAAGTCATCCTGACAACCCCTGCTGGTACTAGAGAAACAAACCACAACGTACAGTACTTGTTTCACTACTTGATTTTAGTTGTATGCTTAAACATCTAAAAAAGACTGCCACTAAGTTACAACCAATAGCAAAAACAACACACACACACACACTCACACATTTCTATATATATGGGGACTTCTCATAGACATAATGATTTTTATACTGTACAAACCAGTGGCGTAGCAAGTCAGCCCCAGGCCCATATGCAAAAAAAATGTATGGTCCCCCCTCGGTTTCGCGGGGGGTGGAGGGGATGTGCGTCTATGCGAATGAGTCCCAGGACTTTAATATGAATAAGATATTATCACTAACATGCAGACAAAAAAAAAAAAAAAAAAAAAAAAAAAAAACATTTTTAGGAATGACAACAACAGCACTACAGTACTATATGCGCTCCTCCATCATTTTGACTTTGCATTGCGGATCGATTTAAAAAATGTCAAAAAACAGCTTTTCAACACAGGCTACGTTTGAATTCGACCAAATCGACTCTGGCTTTGGAATTTCAGAATGATCATAGCATAATTTCAAGATGCGATTAGTCCGAAGATTATTCCAGTTATGAATTAATTATTCTTATTTTAATGCACGTTTTATTCCTAACTAATTTACTAGAAGTTTCTTCTCTAAATATGTTTTCATTACATTTCATGTGCATTTTATTTTCGTTGAATAAAGAGTATCCACCCCAGCGAGTACGAAGTACATTTATTTACATCTTGTGCAGTATCTTAAAATGTGCAGACGTAGTCATTTTTAAAAAAACAAAACAATATGACTCATTTAAAATTCTGTACTACTTACATTACTGCATGCATAAGTTTCAGAAACGCACTTTAAAAATGACAGAAAAGCGAATACCGGTCAAATACTATAGATCATCTCTAAGACATGGCATGGACCATTTTATGGTCCATTTATTCAGATTCGTAATTATTTTCAGTACATTTAACATAGATAGGCTATAGCAAGTTATTGACAACATTATTTCCACTACACTTCATTTTTCCGAACATTTGTACACGGGTTCTGCCTCGCGCACAGACGCGCATGCGAGCCTTTGAAAGTATTTGGCTGCAGAAAGATGCATTCGGCGTGTGCACTGCGCACTATCTAGTGGACTTTTGTTTTCAACCACTCAATTCACTCTCGCATGGGCTGTTGTACAGTACACACACTGTCCGTGCCGTTACAAAAAGGGGCTGCACGCGGACGGGGAGTCTTACTCTCCTTGTGGGGACATTTTGTTTCCCATAACATGGGGAATACCAGGTACACACACATACATACATACACACACACACACGTTTGTTTTTGTGAATTGTGGGGACATTCCATAGGCGTAATGGTTTTATACTGTACAAACCGCATTTCCTACACTACCCCTACACCTAAACCTACCCATCACAGGAAACTGTGCACATTTTTACTTTCTCAAAAAAACTCATTCTGTATGATTTATAAGTCTTTTGAAAAATGGGGACATGGGGTAATGTCCTCATAAGTCACCCTTTCCTTGTAATACCTATGTCATACCCATGTCATTATACGAATTTGTGTCCTGATATGTCACAAACACACACACACACACACACACACACACACACACACACACACACACACACACAAACACACACACACACTTTTAGGGACTGTTTATAAACTGACAATCATATATTACTTACATCTCATCAATCTTTGTCATTATTGTCTATTGGGACAGTGCAGGTGCAAAGGCCTACATAAGCACGGTTTAATATTGACTCTTCAACTCTGAGCTGTGCTGAATGCATTTCAATGAGTATACACACAAACAGACATACACACACACACGCCTCTGCTGCATATGAGCCACTTTAACCACAATCTGCACTCATATCACAAGACCAATATGTGTGACCTTTTATAGCATCCCATTTGCTGTCTAAGCAAGAAACATGGCTTAATAATTCTCGCTGTGATTAGTGTCATCTGTCAGGGTGTATTGTGAGACTAAATCATGCAATTAGGCAGTTCTTTTCACCCCAGTGTCAATTAGGGGACTTGATGGAGACAAGCTCTTTTAAAGTGTTTGAAAAGCAAGCCATGTTCTGTATTCTCTGTTGCGAGTGCCCGAGATCAGTTCAGCAAGATGGCTTTTGTTCGGCCCGGTCAGGTCTCCATTGGACGGATGAAGGGAAATTCAGCCTAGGCTTTGTATGACTCCAGGGGCGAGTGCCTTCACAGCACAGGGTCAGTCACTGAACACCAGAGGTCAAACAGAATGAAGCCCAGCAGTCCATGAAGCTGTAGGGGAAAATTCAATAGGTCAACAGAGATGGAAAAGGAGAGGGAGAGAAATTGAGAGGTAGAAAGCTCTGACTTAGCATTTTGTGGGAGGTCATTGAGGAGAATCAGGTAGAACAGCAGATTGTGTCTGTAACAGTCTGTTCAGAGTGTCAGGTGAGCTTTTGGCTTTGCTGTGTGCAGTAATATGCAAAGAAAATATGTATATTTTGCTGTAAATTATTATGTATGAAAAATAGATTTTCGAAAAATCTGGCTGTGCACTAACAATATGTGAAGACTAACCTGATGATGAAATTTACATCATCCTACATAGCCCCCTAATAGTCGACTAACCATTAGTCAACGAGAAGAGGCTTAGTCGACCAAAATTTTATTAGTTGCTTAGTCGCAGGAAAAAAATATCCACAGGAAGTGGCAAAGTCATGCAGTCTGTGACAGACAGATCATTAACATCTAGACATCCAAACGCTCGCGTATCATTCATCAACCTCAAATATGGCTTATCATCTGAAACATGTAAGTAGTAGCAACTTTACATGCCTGCTTGCTTTAACGTTAACATAGATAAATGTGGGCTATTCGAGTTTTTGTGCGGAGTGTGAAAGCTGAATAGTAGCGTACTTACTGCATGACAGCTAACGTGGAGGCGCTGGCGCGATCACTTGCACTTAAAATACTCTGTTGATTTTGGTCATACAGATAAGAATAATACATCTTTTGAATCTCTGAAGAGTCTACTTTTATTTGTGTGCACTCACAATAACAACAAAACGTGTTTTTGTAAAATAATGAAACCAAACAGGGTGCGATTTCTGCCGTCTGTTTTTCCCTGACGCATTCATAATCATTACTTCTACCGGTGCGCTGTGGCAAGCTTTATGCATACACTTGAACGCTGATTAGACTATGTAGGCATTAAAGGCTTTTTATTTATGATTTATATGGTTTATTAATAAACGTGCAATTAGTTGACTATCGTTTAAAATGAACGACTACTAGTCGACCAGAAAAATCGAAAAAATCGAGGGCAGCCCTAATCTTACATTAACATAAAAACCCTACTTTGGGCATTAGTATGAGCAATAGAAATTATTTCTTCGCTAAGACCAATAATGATTGTTTCCCAACAGGTTTGCCAAACGCTCTTTCCGTCTTTCATTCTTCCATCAAAGTGGAAGACCCGCCCTAAACTCATGCCATTGTTTGGGCCAGGATGTGACATGTCGAAACATTGCGCAATGTTTTGAAGCACCACAGAGCCACAGTGTATA
The DNA here is from genome assembly GCA_037950675.1 of Hypophthalmichthys molitrix. Taxonomy (NCBI): domain Eukaryota; kingdom Metazoa; phylum Chordata; class Actinopteri; order Cypriniformes; family Xenocyprididae; genus Hypophthalmichthys; species Hypophthalmichthys molitrix. Next base: position 11,094,478 of record CM075502.1, read on the forward strand.
CACTTTTCAGGAAGGCAACCTAAGAATGGCTTACTTAGTAGTCTTTACACATTAAACTAGTAGAGTACTTGGGATAGTATAAAAAAATCTGCACATCTCCTTTAATGCTATTCTTAGTCAGTCAGATTTACACTGGAAATGTTACTCATACACACTCAACCATCAAACACGCACACAGACAGAGAGAGAGAAAAGAGAGAATCATGTGGGTGTTCAATCAGTTCCTGTCCAAAAGTCATGGGTTTAAACATGCATTCCTCTTCCATTACACACACTCACACACTTTTCCCCACAGTTACAATGCTGCAAAACAAAGCAATAGTGGCCCGTAGTGACTGGGCTGCTGCCGTTGCCATGCAACCATCCAAACGGAGTCAGTAAACACTGTTGAGTCTGCGTGCAGTCGAGTCTCGACTCTCATGTTTGTGCAATCCCCTGTTGCGTTCATGTCCTTTTCCATAAATTTGCAGGGCTGCACAAACAACAAGCACGCTATACTAACACAGTTCACTCACAGGTAAACTCACGGCAACAGATTCACATATACATGCGGCTTCACATACATTGGAGACACTTTACAATGGTGTATTTTAATGGGCCGATGGCCCCACTCAAGGCTGTGGTGTAGAGAGTCAGAACGCTTGGCTTTATGCCCAGACACAAATAGAGCAGTTCAGTGAGCACGTGCTCTCTTTCTCTCTCTCTTTCTACAACACTCTAATCTCCCATGACACACTCATGAATGGGAGCAGGGGAAAGGTCAAGCCCACAGTACAGATATACAACATTACCTGACACATAAATCTAAATTTAGATTTTAATTTATCGCTCATTGTTTCCATTAAACAGCTAATGGGAAAATGTAAGTACGCATGACGGCAAACTAATCATCTTTTTAACATGATTACAGTCATAGAAGTGCCGAAGACATAGTTTCTCTTTATTAAATCAGGAAACTATGCGATTTCACTGTAAAAAGTGAGTATGCGTGAAATGTGTCATCTTTTATTATAATGAAATGCTTTAGTCTCCCCTAATTTAATATGCAAACACAACCATAAAGCATTGGTTGATTCTCTCAAAATGTTTTGAGTTTCTCTAATATGACATAGCAACAGTGGCTCAACCAATTGGAGGCAGGGCTTGTCTAGCCAATGGAAGATGAGGGGTGTGTTCAGGAAACCTGTTTAATAACAGTTTAGTTTTGTTTTTGTTTTTTGCACTATAGAGTGCAACAGTTGGGTTCTGAAAGTAAAAATCCCATTCATTTTCACACAATCAATCTTTAAATAGTTTTATATTTATGTGTCATTTTTAATGTGATTATGTAATTTGCAATGCTTAATGGGATTGTAGTTCTTTCCCTCATTAAAATCATTAATACTTCTATTGCCTTTGGGCAGATTTTCAAATACTTTTTTTTGCTTAAAAAAAAAGTATGCAATGTTGTGATCACCTCATAACTGGTTGGCTTGGTTCATGGTTAATAACTCTTAAACAAAGATTTTTAAAAAATGACTAGGAGAAATACTTCCAGAACTAATGCCTCTGAAAAAAGTGCAGTTAGTAATTTTTTTATTACAGTATATTGTGCTCTCACACGAGTTGAAGACTCTAGTCATATTAGCAGCCTAATAGAAGTTTTAAAACTTAATTATAAAAATTTAATATAAAATTTTTACATGGAACTGGTCGCCTCATGGGGGCTGCCATTTTGAGTTCACATGATCGGCTGAATACTACAAACTTCTGTTTATCTGACAAAAAAATACATCTTATCCACTTCGACTGCAATAAAGAAAGCAAAACACAGCACGAGTCACTGCTAATTTCTGTTATACTTATTCTCTCACAAATGTTTTTCGTTCCCCAGAGAAACTTTACGTTTGCTTGCAAAATGTTTGCTTTCCCCTGAGAAATTTTGTGTTCTTTCCGAGCGAACACAAAGTTTCTCTTAGGAACGCAAAGGTTTTGCAAGCTAACGTAAATTTTCTCGGGGGAACACAAAACTTTTGCGAGAGAACGGAAAAATATTTTTTCCTCCCATCACATTACAATGTCCCTTTAGGGGCTCCATACTTTACTGAGTGCACCTTTAAAAGTTATTTTCATTAGTGTAAACTTAAAGGATTATAGTTCACCCAAAAATGAAATTTTTTGTAATTACTCACCCTCATGTCGTCCCAAACCCGTAAGACCTTTGTTCATCTTCTGAACACAAATTAAGGTATTTTTAATGAAATCCGAGAGTATCTGAAACACACATTGGTTGCTGCCAATGTGTGTTTCAGATATTCTCGGATTTCATTAAAAATATCTTAATTTGTGTTCCGAAGATGAACAAAGGTCTTATGGGTTTGCACCCTTTGTGGTCCAGAAAGGTAGTAAAACATTATTAAAATAGTCCATGTGACTACAGTAGTTCAACCTTAATGTTATGAATTGACAAGAATACTTTTTGTGCGCAAAAACAAAACCGGCGTTCGGACGTAAACACGGAAGCCTGCACTGCATTCACTATGTCAACTGTGTATGACAAGGGTTATTTTTGTTTTTGTTTTTGTCACGTTGACTATTTTAACAATGATTTTACTACTTTTCTGGACCTCGAAATGCAATGACGTTGCTGCCAATGCAATGTGTGGTTCAGATACCCTCGGATTTCATCAAAAATATCTTAATTTGTATTCCGAAGATGAACGAAGGTCTTACGGACGACATGAGGGTGAGTAATTAATGACAGACATTTCATTTTTGGGTGAACTAACCCTTTAATGTATTCAAGTTTATTCGGCCATATTGAATAATAAATTCAACTTGAAAAAAAAAGAAAAAGAAAAGCACACATATCTTAGTTTTTTTTGATTAAACATTTAAAAAAAAATAATAATATATTGTGTAATTTTGCAAACTCTGTCTACCATTTACTCTTAATCAGAGCTAAACATTCATATATTGTTTAGACCCTTGATCTTTATGAAGAATTCATATTGTTTAAACCCATGAAATGTAACTTATTTTTTATAACCTCAACCTGTTGCATAAGGCCAGTGGCCATAGTTTCATTTTCATTCCTCTAATAACTGCAATACCACAGTGTCTGCCAGGTTTACTATGCACATTTTAAATAATCTAGTTCATCGGTCATAAAATGTTGCCTGTCACAGTAAATTCTAGTCGCTTGAGAGCAGAGAAAAGCTTTTTGTCAAGAGCCAAAATTACGAAAACTGGTTAACACACCCAACCACCATCATAAAGTTCATTGAACTGAACATTTCCTACAGTACATCAAGTGCATCAGTTAAATCTCCAGATTGTTGGTACATTTATGCGCCATGTACCGTACATGTTGGCACACAGATACTCAAGAATGTTGATCTGGAGATTTAACTGATGGACATGATGTACCGCCTATTTTGTAGACAGAAGGTGTTTCAAAGTCAAACTTATCTTGTGAATTTAGCTTGTTCCAGATCAATGTTATCAGCTGGAGATGCTTTATGTCTGATGAGCTGGATCATTTTTCATGAAGGGGGCTAAATAGCTTATATCCGACTGTGGGGATGTTCTTGCATTGCCTCTTTAATTATTCAGTCAAAGGAAGTGATCCATTTGCCCAGTCAAATCCTGATACGGAGAGCTGTGCGACCACACGTCGTACATTTATGGCACATCTTTGTTGGCTCATGTTCAGTGGCCTTGCCTATAAATGCTGGATCTACTTCTCTCTTCTTTTGATTTAAAACACTGCGGTTTAGAGTTTCTCTGAAAGCGATTGATCTACAGCAATTTTGCTGCATTAAACATGCATGAATTTTAATGACTGATCTGAGCCAGGCGAGTGTGTAACAGTAAAGCCTGTTTAGCCATATTGAGCCAAGAGAACTGGATGAATTTACAACTACAACCACCATGTTAAAAATCCTTTTGGAGGAAACAGTTGTACTCAGCTGAAAGCAATTTAACATACATCATAGGCCTGACTCATTCACTTCTCATAAATGTGGAATGATCTTAAAATATGTCTTGAAAACAACAGAGTCTGAATTGTTCAAGGCACCAATCATAGCAGAAATACTTTGTAACATGGCGCCATCAACATATGTTTCTGTTAAACATTCTACGGCAGAAAATTAAGTGAATTACAGCATAAGTTGTTCCCTGAAAGTTACTTATTTTAATTTCTATCTTACATTCTTTTCTCTTTTTTTGTAGACTGTAGTGGCCAGCAAAACCTGTACTGCATCTATTTTAAGAGCAGAATAACAGGGTATATTTCGCCGTAAGCTCTGGGCCCGCGTCATCTCAAACTCCATTGCTGAATAATAGATGGCATGTGCTGTTCTCTTATTCCCAGAGGAGCTTCCTCTTCCCTCAGGCCCACGGCGATCACCTACTGGGAGGCTCCCGAACACGGTTCACTTATTGGCCAAATGGATCTCAGTCACCGCTGATATCCCTTTTTACTGCTCCAAAGACCCGGTCAAACCACATAAAATGTTAAAATGTGCTGGGCTGGGAGAGAGAGAGAGGAAAAAAAAGGAATCTTGGGTTGTTTGCAGCTTAGGAAAGAGTATTATTAGTCGTAAAAAGAAAAAGACATTCTATGTATTCTACTTTCTGTTTACAACATTTTCGGGTGTTTCTTCAACTTTTGACCTTGTGGATTTTTACAAACAAACTCTATTTCTATTGTCACAGTCTAGTGTATTTAATTTGTCCAAATTAAAAATGTATTGTATGTAATCTTATATTGTGTTTAACCACATTCTAATATGGAAATGATAGATGTGGTAGAATTAACTTTTTTTTTGGACTAAAATTCTTTCTTTGTCTCATCTAATTTCATATCTAGCATTTTATATAACCTAAATACACACAGTTAATATTTTCACACTTTTTCCCTTAATTTGACAAAATTACAGCTTGATTGGAAATGTTGCACAAAAATACTTGATTTTTACCTTCAATTTGTTTTTGTTTTTTTTATTCACATTTTTCATTCACATTTTTATTCACATATTTCATTTCATTCTTTACTTACAGACTTTTGTTTGGTTGTGGTGGAAATGATGCAACAACTGAGAGACTTAGTCGTAATTTGTGTAAAAAAAAAAATACATAAATCATTAACACACAATAAATATTAAAATTGTTTATTAAATTGAATCATCATGGTTTGGGTTTTAAAATGTAATAAATATTTTTAAGAGTTTTAAAAAATATTTTAAAGTTTGCAAGTGGGACAATGATAAAATAATAGGGTAAAATAATAAAATGTGCACATATAGATTGTGTATATTTTATGGCAAATTTATTGGCTTGGTTTCCAAGACAGTTTTAATATGACAAATTTATTAGGGGAATTTTAGTTTTGGTAGAAATTACATCACAATTAAGGGTAGTAAAAAATGCTTATATATATTTGTTTATTTGTTGTTTTACACAATAAATATTGAAATGGTTTATGATTAGCTCTCTCTTTATTATGGATTTGTTAGTTTTATTTTTTTTTAAATACATTTTTCATTTAAGGTCTCAGATAAAATCTACATGAAAGTCATTTAAAAATTAGCAAAAATATGAATAAAAATATGAACTTCTAAAAAGAAAAGAAACTCAATCAAGTTTTGAATCCAATCTGAAGGTGAATCAGAGAACTCTAGAGTATTTTATTGAATGTCCACTGTCTGAAAACCAGGCGGCAGTTTGATGCCTGTTTCCTCTCAGTTTTTTTTTTTTTCGAAGTGGTTTCCTTCCTGTAATCTGATCTATGAACTTTTACTCTCAGCATTCCAGGAATGACCCCCCCCCCCCCACCACCACCACCACCAAAACACACATCCTCCACCTCACAGCCATGACGAAATTCTCCACATATTGACTAAATGACTCACATTCCAATCACTTCCACATTTATGAACAATAATGTAGTTCAGCTCTATTAGTGAGTCCATGGTACAATACTGCACTCTAATTCTGCATTTTTATCCACTCGAGAGGCCCAGTCTCTAATGCAGTAACATGATAAGCAAGGGCCGCAGAACGAAAGCTCGGTTGCATATTGAGCCAGTTTAGAGTTGATCTGCAATCTTTAGTTGTAGTTTTAAGTCTTATCTCCAGCTGGCCAGAGGGAAAAGCTGTAACGGGATCCTGTCCTTCAGGAGAAGGGTGGGTAGGTGGGTGGTCGGAGAAAGGCTGGAGGCATTTATGGCCAAGGGGGCCGAGGGGTCTGGAGACTGAGATTCCACCAAGTGAACCCCCCTCGGTGGATTGGGGGGTCGCATTTGTGCTCAAGAGAAAGGGAGTGTGTGTGTGTGGGGGGGGGGGGGGGTAGCGCATTACTGACATACCAGTGAAGAGGTCTGGTTTTCACAACCATTCTCATCCTGTCTTGTTCACACACACACACACACACTCTGTTTTTTTTTGTTCTACCCAAAGTTGGGTTGAGCCTGTTGGATCTTTTTTTTTTTTTTTTGGAGTATTTGTGTTTCTCAGGCGTTGGAGTAGTAGCTGGGTCAGTCCCACTAGAATTATTGTGGATGTTAAAGTTGGCATGAATCGCGACAGTCTTTTCCTCCCTATTGTGACGTATATTCAAGTGAAACGTGTTCTCGAACAAGAAAAAATGCACGGCGGGACTTGATTTTGTTCATCGATGTAATGTCACTTCCTGTTGTAATCTCTCTCACATGCATGTTTGTAGGTAGAACCATCTATGAGGATGCCAGTAGACATGGATATAAGAACACTTTCCAACTTTATTTATGCATCATTCTCTCCAGTCGCATACAGGTGATTCACACACATACACTGTGTGGGCGGGGCAACGCCTTCTTGCACCTTCTTCAACACTACAGAATAAATTAAATGCTTATAGGCCTGCATTACAATCTGGAATTGATTGGATTGTTGTGGTTTGCTATTGCTGCAATCTGAGAGAAGAGATGTCATTGCAAGAGGGAGAGGAAGTTATTTTGATTAAAAATTACAAGGGCATATGCATTTTTTTAATATAATACATACAGTGCTCAGTGTAAATGAGTACACCCCCTTTGAAAAGTAATATTTTAAACAATATCACAATGACCACAAAAACAATTTCCAAACTGTTGACAAGACTAAGTTTTATATAACATATGTTTACCTTATAACATGAAAGTAAGGTTAATAATATAACTTTAATAAGGTTAATAATATTTTATTTAACTTTAATAAATTTTCAGTTTTACTCAAATTAGTGTGATGCAAAAATGAGTACACCCCACTGAAAGTCTTTGGAGCCAAGCTAAATTTTAGACTACAAATGTCTAATTTAACAAGAATTCAACCACAGGTGAGTCTAGTTATTCATTACACAGGTGTCCAGCAGACAGTTGACTATAAAAGGGTGTTAAAACTCCTTCCCATTTAATGCTGTCAGCAATAGCACCACATGGAAGAGAAGAAAATAATTTCTTTACACCAGAAAGGTGAAGGCTACAAGAAGATCAGCAAAGCTTTACTTATCAGTCAGAATACTGTAGCAAAAGAGGTACAAAAATTTAAAAAAGATGGAAGTTAAGTTAATACCTCGACAGGAGCGTCTTCTGATGAGATGGGTTGAAGAAAATCGGCATGCAAGTTCACTGCAGTTATCTAAAGAAATAGAAAGCCAAACTGGGGTGACTATTTCCCGTGACACAATGCGGTGTACACTGCAGAGGAATGGCATTCATGGGTGCCGTCCACGAAAGAAGCCTTTCCTAAACCCCAGGCACAAAAAAGCCTGCCTAGATTTTGCCAGGGCTCACGTTGACAAAGATGAAGACTACTGGGACTCTATACTCTGGAGTGATGAGACCAAGATAAATGTTTTTGGAACTGATGGCTTCAAAACTGTATGGCGTCGCAAAGATGAGGAATACAAAGAAAAATGCATGGTGCCTACAGTGAAACATGGTGGTGGCAGTGTCCTTATGTGGGGCTGCATGAGTGCTGCTGGTGTCGGGGAGCTGCATTTCATTGATGGCATCATGAATTCACAGATGTACTGCTCTATACTGAAAGAGAAGATGCTACCATCACTCCGTGCCCTTGATCGTCATGCACTTTTCCAACATGAGAATGATCCTAAACACACATCTAAGGTCACAGTTAGATTTCTGAAGAAGAACAGGGTGAAAGTGATACAGTGGCTCCTGATCTGAACCCAGTCGAACACCTATGGGGAATTCTGAAGAGACAAGTTGAGCATCACTCTCTATCCAGCATCCAATCTCTAAAAGAGGTCATTCTTGAAGAATGGAAAAAGATAGATGTTGCAAAATGTCGCCAACTTGTTCATTCCATACCTAGAAGACTTGGTGCTGCCATTAAAAATCATGGAAGCCATACAAAGTACTAGATGTAGTAGTTTTTGTTGTGGGGTGTACTCATTTTTGCATCACCCTAATTTGAGTAAAACTGAAAAATGTGTAATCTAAGTTATATTATTAACCATACTTTCATGTTATAAGTTAAACAGATGTTATATTAAACTTAAGTCTTGTCAACATTTTGGAAATTGTTTTTGTGTTTACTGAGATATTGTTTAAAATGTTACTTTTCAAAGGGGGTGTACTCATTTACGCTGAGCACTGTACTGCAACATTCAATAAAAAAAAAAAGAAGAAGAATTTCATATTGGCTTTAAAATATTTTCTCAAGAACTCTTTGTGTGTGTGTGAGAGAGAGAGAGAGAGAGAGAGAATGAGTGTGTGTGATTCAGGTAAACCCTACATTATGGGTACAAAATGTCCCCAAAAAAAGATGGGAATCTCCGAAATCCTTGTCCTTGTGGGGACATTTTTTTGGTTCTCATAAGGAAAACAGCTTATAAATCAACTAAGGGATGTTTTTTGAAAATGTAAACATGCAGTACGTTTTCTGTGACCGGTAGGTTTAACATACAAAATCATTATGTCTATAGCATGTCCCCATAAAACATGAAAACCCAACGTGTGTGTGTGTGTATGTGTGTGTGTTTATAGGAAAGTTATAAGGAGTCAGGAATCTTTCGGCTATCAGAACCATGGAAAGGCGGTCTGAGGTCCGCAGTTCCCCTGTTGAACATCAGCCTAGCACCGGCTCAGATTTCAGCAACACACTGAACTTAAATGTTAAATTGTTATTTATAAAATGTTTGTTAAATGAGTTTAAATGTGCAGTAGGTGTATATGAATAAAGACTGTATAAAACGATGTATTTAGAACTGTATTCATAAATAAAAGATGTACCCTGTTAACAAAAATATGTTCCAAGAATGTTCCCATTAAAGGGGACCTATTATGCCCCTTTTTACAAGATGTAATATAAGTCTCTGGTGTCCCCAGAATGTGTCTGTGAAGTTTCAGCTCAAAATACCCCACAGATCATTTATTATAGCTTGTCAAATTTGCCCCTATTTGGGTGTGAGCAAAAACACGCCGTTTTTGTATGTGTCCCTTTAAATGCAAATGAGCTGCTGCTCCCTGCCCGCTTTCCAAAAGAGGGCAGAGCTTTAACAACAAAAAAGCTGGAGAATCTCACGCATCCAAAATGAGGATTGTCAGTAACGGTGTTCAGTCTTACATTGTTCAAACCAAAGTCGGACACTGATAGAGAGACTCAGGAAGAAGTTACAACTTATAGAATGCATCTGGACGTTTCTGAATGGTTAGTGGATAAATTTATGTAGTTGCTGGATGCAGACTATACATAGCGTACCTGTTTGCCAAACAGAGTCATACACAACAGGCTGACGTTTATGATTGCTATCAAATGCTGTGTATGGTCTAATATTTTTTTCAAAATGTCGCTCGGACAGAAACGCTCCTTTTTTATCAATCAAGCTTGCCAGGGTCAACTTGCAGGCTATCCAAGCTAATGAAACTCTAAATAGTGTTCTGTGCTCGTCTATGCAGTTAACTACAGAACAGTTAGCATGCTTTGCTCGAACTTTTGCCATGGCATTAGAATTGGTACACTGTTTTCGCTTGCGAAAACAAAATGATGGCGCCGTCGGTGGAAACGTGCACATTAAGGGGTGGTAATACAATAATAAAATCCCCTTCCTATGTCACAAGGGGAGTGAAATCTGAGCAGCTTGTTTTTTCACATCCTTGCAAAGAAAGGCTTGCCAAAGGAAAGTTACTGGGTTGTCCTTTTTCACGTTTTCTGGTTTGGTAGATGCACCGGGGACCCGATTAAAGCACTTAAACATGGAAAAAGTCAGATTTTCATGATATGTCCTTCTTTAAGTCATAAAAACATTTTTTAATTTAAATATTTAAAAAAATCGTCATATGAACATATATTCTATTTTATAATTTTGCAAACATTATGGGAACATTACTTTTGTATATTCTCAACATTCTGGATAGTACTGTAGGGCCTATAGTATTTAAAAAACATTAGACAAAAAAAATTATATGAACAATGTATACATAATATTTTTCTGCTAACATTTTGAGAAATTTTGAGAAAGACAAGATAACTTTAAACAAACTTTTTTATTCATAACTTTGAGAGAAACTTGCAAACAAAGCCAAAGTTCTTAGAATGTTTCCTGTTAGCTGGTAGTGTATTGTTTTTTTTTTGTTTGTTTTTTTACAAATTTTTATAGGATTTAAGTTCATCTGGAAATATTATCCAGGTGAAAATAAGCTAGTATACTATTCCTGTAAAAATGAACTGGCACAAATCAATCCATTTTGCTGAGTTAAATGAACAACCCAATATGCTAGGTTAGAATAAGCCACGGTTGGATTTGTCCATATTTGTCCCATGTGGGTTGCAAAACAAATTTTTAGAGTGCACACACCTTCCCCCCTTTTCTCATGCTAACTGTTGTATGATATCTAGCACATACTCTCACCCCCGCCAGGGGTTTATGATTGCTTTTAACACATTCCTTGCATGTGCTAATGTAAGATCAGTTTCACATGCTTAAACTTATAATCTCCGTTGGTAACAGAGATGAACCCGTTGGGTAAATGACTAATGCGCATGATAGAGTTATGAAAGCATTGTGTTTCTCATGTTTAGCAGTACGGATTGCTGTCTCGCAGCCGTATCGTATCGCTTCTTGCCAGAAGAAGATGGAAAGGAAGCACTGTTCTAGGTGAAGGGTCAGTCTTGGATTATAAAACAAATGTTTTCACATGCTACGTAAGTATCCCATGTTTCTCTCTGTCTTGTCCCTCCCCCTGCTGTGGTATTAGAATATTATGAGACAGACCTCCTCATTGTTACGGACTGCATTCCCCATGATCCTCCCTGTCACTCATCAGCCCCTATATAGCAATTCCTGCCTTCCTCACCTGAGGATTCCTTTTGTTACCAGACCAAAGTCTTCCCAGTCATTGTCCTGTCAAGTCAGTTATACCCTTGTCTGCTGCCCAGTATGTTGTCGTCATCTTTGTACAACCTAAAAAAGAGAAAACTGTATCACTATCCATTACATTATTCTGAAATCATCTGCCAAAGTCTCTACTCACCTGCTATTGTGTCTGTTCCTCCACAAGGCCGTAAGGGGGAGGGGGAGGGGGGTGAACAGTGAAGGAAATTCTAGGTCTAATAGACCCTTTTCACATTTCCGGAAGCAGAAGTTGTCATAGTTGGGTAAAATTCTATGGCGGTGAATGAGAGAATACATGAAATATATTGTTCCCATGTTCTCAAATAGCAAAAGAAAACTCAACAACAGTGTTTTTTTTAACAACTTTCAAAAAATAGAGATCGATTGATAACGGCAGTCAGAAGAGAGAAAGATGTCAACTTTACCGTCACTCACCTCACAGCAGCGTTAACTATTTTTTTTGTCATTTAATGAAAAGGTCATTCAATACTAAGTATAGTGTTATAAATGTACATACATTTAAAAAAAAATTAAAATATAAAAATCGTTGCAAGATTTACAAAGCTGATGACCGTTAAAACATGTCATCACAGTCCGTGAAAAGGGTCTATTCTAGTTGGGAAATAATCATTTTTTAAACTATTTGCAAGTAATATTTGCATTAAAATATGCACACATGTACTTTTATTTATATGCGTAATATGTCGAAAACGTAACAGACTCTTAGCAATTACATGAATCACGTGGCCTAAATGCATATCTTCAATTCAAAACGGATATTTGAGAAAGAAGTCGAGTAGCTTGCATCTGTCTGTCTTTTAACATTTCTATCGCGAAACAGCTGACATGTATTAAATGTTTCACTATAGAGTACCTCAGAGATGACGTGTTTTTGTATGCAAAACCCGGAAGCGAGTTCCATCGCCCTAAAGTTTTTTGAATGGGTTTTTGCTAAATCGCCTGAAATAAGGTCTGTGGTTAACAAAGCCTCTAAATATTTTCACGTTTTGATCTATGACATAAAACACACCAGTTATAACCCGCTTGTGATTTTTTAAACCTTTATTGTGTCTTAAAAACGGCAGTTGCTAACAAGTTGCTAAAAGGGGCTACTTCCTTTGGCAGGGACTTAGCATCATCATGACAAACAGGACATTTGGACAGCATTTCTCATAAAAAAAGTGGATAAGTATTCATACACAGCGCAGATCATAATCAGCGAGCATGTTTTTAAATAAAGTTGTTTTTTAAATAAAGTTTGAAGAAGCTTGGTGGTGGTGACGTCAAAGCCACTAGAAGGCAAGCCTGCAACCTTTAGCCAAAAAAGCGTAACGGCTAATGCTAACGCTGCGCCTCTGGCGGTACGCAGGGAAGGAGACCAGAGGCCGTTTTTTGAATGGATGTCAATGGATGAGAGGCTTCACTATGCTGATTAAACGGCTTTTGTGGAGAAATAGCTAATCATTTAATTAATCGACAGCCTGTTCGCTAATCTTCAGCATGTTTTACACTAAACAATACTTTCGTTGGGAACTATATATAGATTTTAGCTTGATAAAAGTGTATTTTTTTAAGAGAAGGCAGACTAGGGAATGTTGCGACAGGTAGGACTCATTTACGGCATTACCAACAGCAAATGTGCCACATTACTGTTTAACAGATAGAACAATAGATGTTGTGTAAAAGCCACTGGAAGGCAACCTTTAGCCCAAAAACACAGTTGTCAATTTTTCACAACAAAACCCGCCCAATTGCTCCTCAAAACTAGCCCAATCGCGAGCTCAATTCACGTTTTTGGCGGGGCTCCCCTGGTAAATTTCGCATTCCAGGGGCTAAATATCACATTGTTTTGAGTTGATTCAACCCCCAGACATGAAAAACAACCTGCGGCAACAGTGTAATAGTAGCCCAATTCCGCAGTAAAACCGCAGACTTGGCAACACTGCCAAAAAAGCTTAACGGCTAATGAGGCTCCGGCTGTGGCGGTATGCAAAGAAGGAGTTTTGAACGGCGGGCACTGATGTCACTGCCATTATACAGACCCTCTTTTTCCTATAATATACAATCTCTGGTGACGTTGATCCACGACCATGGTGTGCTGTAGTCCGTTTATAGCCTACTGTAGGCTTTTTATATCTGACGACTTTATTTAGGTTTCAAAATGTATAAATGTTGAGTTAACTTATAAAGATTATCTTGATAGACAAAACTTGTCATAACCCTTTGTTAAACACAGAGCTTATTTTTTGCGATTTTCCAAAAGTCTATGGGAAAAACGCATAGGCTTTCGATCGAGGGAACCCGTGCGCCGCTAACTTCTGAGTTGGCCTACAAAAACACGTCATCTCTGAGGTACTTTACATCTTCTTACCTGACGCTAAACTCTAAACTGATGTTTAGCGTTAGTAAACCCCGCCTACTTTGATTTGATTGGCCATCTCAATTGATTTGATTGGCCATCTCAATCTCAAATTGATCTGGGGGGCACGTTCAAGTATTTTTTTTACAGTCTATGGTTCAAGCTCAAACCGGTGCGCAACGTTTTCTACAGTTTCCTGGTTGAACAACTGGAAACGGTGTGCAACGGGGTTTGAGATATGTTTTCCCTTGTTAGGTGGGTGTGTCAAAAATCTCGGTATACGCAACAATTTAAGATATTAGAAGACATGTTTGTCTTCTCAGCTGCCATAGTTGCAACTCTTGCGTCATCAGAACAGGGTGTTCAACGCACCAACGTTTCCGTTTAAAAAACGTTTTGCTGCTTGGTGGATGCCCAATTAGCATAACAGGCCCTGTTTTTTAAATAACAATGAACAAAACTGATGGATTTGATTCCCAGGGAATGCATCATGAATGCACTGTAAGCATTAGATAAAAGTATAATAAATGCATAAATGCTTGCAAAACAATTTCTACAACACAGACAACAATAAATTTAATGCAATAGACCCTTTTCACATTTCCGGGTTTCTCAGAAGCAGAAATCGTTATAGTTGGGTAAAATTCTATAGCGGTGAATGAGAGAATACATTAAATATATTTTTTTGTGTTTACATTTGCTCAAATAGCAAAAGAAAAACTCCACAATAGTGTTTTCACAACTTTCAAAAAGAGGAAAAAAATAGAAAGCCATTGATAACGGCAGTCAGAAGAGAGAAAGATGTAATTGTTACTGTCACTCCCATAGCTGCTGTATTAGAAACACCCTCACAGCAGCGTTAACTAATTTTTGTAATTTGATGCAAAGGCAATACAATACTAAATATAGTGTTATAAATGTACATACGTTTTTTTAAAAATGAAAATATAAAAAACTTTGCAGGATTTACGATATCGATGACTGTGTCATCACAGTCTGTGAAAAGGGCCTATAAGGACCTTTTCAGGAATTCACTGTAAGTTGCATTAGATATAATCATAATAAATGTATAAATGTTTGTAAAATAAATTTCTAAAGTACAACCCACACTTCATTAAATACAATGAGAGAAAGCATGGTTTCATGCAGTGAATTATTGGCTGTTGAGAGCATGAAATCATCGAAATAAGACAGACATTTAGACATTTAACAATAATATGTATTATTATTTTGAATAAAAAGCATTTTGATACCATGTTAATTCGCCACGATGTCCAGTAACACTGCATAATCTTGGTCCTGAAGCAAAACCAGTTGAGAACCACCGAGTACTTTCTCTGATGATTATTTGTGAAATCATAAACAGGAAGAGAGACTGCTAAGCCTTAATGACAGGTGGTTTTAATATAGGCTGAGGCTCAGCATATCTGATTCGATTAGTAGAGAGATCGATTTCCACAGGAAGTCATCCTACACCTCTCACTGTGCCACTTCCTGTTGGGGGCTGTAGTTGCTCAAGTTTCACATAAAAAAAAAAGGTTTCATACCAGAAACTGATATTGATCTAATCTGAAGATGATTTAAATGCTACAAGGCTTTAGGTTGTCACATATCATGACCGACAGCTAGCAAAACTGCATGCTCTGCCTTGATTTGGGTGTTGGATCTGTGTCACGCCCCATATCTCTTCACAGGACATTTCTGCGGGTGAGAAGGATGCTGCCACCCTCTGGAGAACATTTAGTTTTTTGCCGGGACAAGAGGTCTCCTTTGAACTTTGCCCTGAGGTCATGCCTGACTCTCACAAGCGCTGGAGTCCTGTGGGGATAATTACCAGAACAGACGCCTCAGCAGCCGTGGAAACACTCAGGACCTCCGCTGTGATTGGTGGACGGGCTCCTTTCTACTGGTCATATTCTGAACTCTGACCTGCCAAGAATTTATTGTGAAGTAATTACTGACACAATTCTGAAGTTGTCATAAATGGTATTTTTTTAATTAATTCTGAATCAGTTTAAGAATTATTATTGTAATGCACCAATGAAATAGCGTATACAAAACAATAGTAGGATTTTAATTAAAGGTAACAGAACACATTTCATTACATCATTCTGAAACATAGCAGGGCTTTTCACACTGCGCTTATTCACCCCGGGTTATCGTCGTTCTTAACACTGCTTTTTACCCTGGGTGAAGGAAAGGTTCATACTTGTAATTTAAAAACGGGGTTAGACGGAGCAGAGTTAGCCCCGCTTTTGCCTTACCTTTATAGTCTTAAATGTCCATTCAGTATAAACTCAATAGTACAGTAGGCAATATGAGAATGCACAATGCTAAGGCTTGGTAAACAGGTCCAAACCCAGGGTTTAGGAATGTACAATTTGAAACATCATCCTATAAATACCCAGGATTAATTGTTAAACCCGGGTAAATTATGAGCAGTGTGAAACATGAAGCAAGATAACCCAGGATTCTGTTTACCTGGGGTTTAGAATAACCCAGGGTTAACTATTTCAAGTGTGAAAAGCCCTACTGAGAATTATTGTAATGCACTAAATGAAGGAACATATTTTATGAATATTAATTAGGGCTGTCAAACGATTAATCGTGATTAATCGCATGCAAAATAAAAGTTTGTGTTTACGTGTGTGTACTGTGTATATTTATACATATATTTAACAAACATATATTTATATATAATACTGTATATTTATACATATATGCACAGTACACACACATATTATGTAAACACAAACTTTTATTTTGGATGTGATTAATCGCGATTAATCATTTGACAGCCCTAAATTAATGCCACTTCTTAGTTATCATAAAATGTTGTTTTGTGGAATTTTATATACCTAAAAAAACAATGTGTTTGTAAGGGCCTGTGACAATGGCTGCATCCAAAAATCGCATACTTCCATTCTATATAGTAGGCAAAAAACAGTATGTGACGTCCGCATTCACAGTACTCATAAAAGAGTATTCGAAAAGTAATCAGATGACCTACTACTTCCAGCGAGATTCTGAAGTGTGCACGATAGACAAAAGCCCACGGGGGAGGATTTGTGAATGGCAGTGAAGCAAAGTAACTGACGCTGATAGGTCACATGATAATGACAATATGGCAAATGTAGTACTTCCGAATTACATTCATACTACACATATTCACACTATATAGAGCAGCCATGAAGTAATTACGTAATCAAAATAAGTACCTACTCAAGAGAGTATGTGATTTCAGACCCAGGCCAAGTGTTTTTATTTCAAGTCCAGTGTTCCCCCTAGGGGTCAATGGAGGTCCTGCAGGAGATCTGTTGGCAGATGTGTAAAGGCAGGAACCAAGCCGACGCTGACGAACTAGTGGCGACGAAAGCAGACTGCGGGGTTGGCTCACGTTGGCAGCGTCTGGATCCAAAGTTGGCCTGACACACCAAACCGACGCTCGACAGCCGACAGCCAAGTAGCACGTCTGTTCTGCGCCTGCGTAAGATGAAATGCCTTTCCGTACCAGCAGGTGGCAGTAGCTGAACAGCCAATCAGAATGATCAGAATACTCTGACGCCGATTCAACATGTCGAATCGGCTGAAAAAAGCCGACGAGGACCAACTTCAGCCAACGGTGCGGAACACACTGAGAAAACTTAGTCGGCCGACAAACAAAAACTGCCTGACAGCCGACCGTCGGCTTGGTGTGTTCCTGCCTTAAAGCACATAAAAATCTAACTGATGCTCACTGCAGAGCCAAATGACGCCCAGCTCCCCCTAGGATAATGGGTTAGGCCAGTGATGAGGATATGTAAGAGTGCCAGGGTGGCACTCTTATGTCTCTGATTGGCCATTGAGTTCAAGAAATCAACAGACGTGATTGGCTACATTGCTCAACACTACAAAAAACAGTGTAAATAGAAACCTTTGATGCTCTGTATATTACTTTCATTTATCATTCTTATTCTGTTATTATTACATCGGTTATTTTATTAATGAATGAATTTTGTTATTTTTAATAAACAGTTGGCTGACAATAAGGCAAATTAAACTAGTCTTATTTGTCAAATTATTTTAGCCCATGTAGACCTATTGTAAAATGTAATTTGAGAGTTAGCATTGAGGTCCACCCTATTTCACCAAGGTCCACTCGCTTTAAAATTTCTGGCCTCGCCACTGGGTTAGGGTGTGGTTGGACCTTCTAGCTCCACCCATTATGTCCAGAGAGGGCAAGACGTCAAGCTCCACCTATCGGCTCTGCAGTCTCTAAAAATGTTCTATTTATTTCAAAATTTATTTCTAATTCTTAGTGCATTCTTAACTTATGCATTATGTAAGGTAATTATAATTACTGCTTGATTGGAAATGGTAAACAAAAATACTTTGTTCACAAGTGATATTTATCTTCAGGTTTTTTAGTCTCATCTCATAATTCATCTCAACCTTTTTACTGACAGATTTTTGTTCGCTTGTGGTGGAAATGATGCAACAACTGAGAGACTTAGTCATAATTTCTGCAAAAAAAAAAAAAAAGTATATAAATCATTAACACACCATAAATATTGAAACTGTGTTATCGTGGATTTTTAAAATGTAATAAATATTTTTAGGTTTTAAAAAATATTTTAAACATTAAATGTGGCAAGAGGGACAAGGATAAAATAATAATAATGCACACATGAAAGGCATTAAAAAGTAGCAAAAGTAATATGGTTTCCAAGTTTTAATGTGACAATAAATAAATGAAGTGTTAGAGAGAAAATTGAGCCTTAATGGGCGCCATGTGTTGACAAAAGAGTCTGGATGACCTCCCCTAGATCAGGAGGTAAAGGATCACAGCTCAAGTATTCCATCTAGTGGTTATTAACTCTCATTACATCACAGCAGAGCTATACATTAACGCACGAGCTGAATGGCGCTGTTGTATCAAGAAACTGGGTCCCGTGGGTCACAATTGAGACTTAAGTTAGACAATAATGTGTTAAGAACTTTAATGCATTGAATTAATTTTCTAAAGGAGAACTGTAATGAGCATATGGAGCAAAAGCATGAATTGTATATTTCTAATTTAAATTATGTAGCTAACTAAATGTAAATTTATGTTTAAAATGTTTTGTGCATTTCCAGTTGCAAAATAAACAATAAAAAATGAACAAAAATAAAATAAAATAATAGCCTAACAAAAATTCCCACTTTTCTAATATGCTCTATAACATACAGCACTTGATACATAACACAACTCTCTATACATACCACAGTAGCCACTGTCCAAGTAAAACAACAAAAATATCTTTAAGCTTCATTGTATACGATCCAATATAAAGGTGCAAATTAGAGGGAGGTCCATCATGAACGGATGCTTCTCTGTTGTCACACAATTATCAGATGTTTTCTCTGCATTGATCATCTAAGGTCATGAGAACATGCTGATGGGATGATGGAGGCAGAACTGTGAGTGCAGGGCAGCAGGAGACTGAATCTCCGGCTAGGTGTCGAAATTGCCTGGAGTGAGAAGAGGAAATGAAAGGGAAAAATATGTTAGTGTAAAAAACAATGAACGAGAGTAAACACTCGCTTAGTATCCTCCTCGTTTGTGAAGTGAGGAATTTTTGCAATTAGAATAGAATAGAATAGAAACGTCCATTGGTAAACGTCCATCAAATGATGATAGTATATGAAAGTATATGAAGCACTAAAACTACATACTTAAGCATATTTAATACAAAAAATATATAATATGGTATTATGTTATATTTTGTGTGATGTAGCTCTAAATTCTGATAATCATTTTAGAGACCTTTAAGAGACTTTTTAGACGTTTAAGAGACTTTTATTTTGAAAATCCGATCTCCCTGTCCTGTATAACTCTGTTGTGGTACATTTCACAGTGGTAATTCTGGCTGATTCATTGTAGTCGGGCTGAAACTCAGCTGGCATTCTGACATTATCTCACTCTCTTTGCACAGGTAAAACATAATACACATTTACTATCATAAAATAGTTGTTTATGGAATATTGCAGTCTGCGGCAGGCTGTTTATGTGATTATAAACGCTTACTATGTTGTTTAGAGATGTATTTAGCCTCTGTAGCATCATTAGCCTTTCATACAGTTGTTTAAAGGTGAAATGAAGTTATACATTAATAAAATCAAAGTTATTTTCTCTTATTTTACAGTCTATTATATGTCTATACATTGTCGTTTTCCCGTTTATGTGCTCATAAGTTTCATGTGCCTGTGTAAATGGCACTATGCTAAATTGCTTAGCATGTTAGCAGTTGAGGTCTGGCAGTGAATTAAAATCCTGTCTGACATGTGCATATCACAGATAAAGACTTTTTGATATTAATATTTGGGCTTGACAGCTTGTAATATTTTATTAGTTACAGTTTTAAAAAATCATTATGATATGTACGTGTTTTTGAATAGCTACAGTGTGAATATTCATGATTCAGCAGCATTCATAACCGTGTCTAGAGCCTTTAGTGTGTGTGTGTGTGTGTGTGTATATATATATATATATATATATATATATATATATATATATATATATATATATATATATATATATATATATGTATATATATATATATATATATATATATATATATATATGTGTGTGTGTGTGTGTGTGTATATATATATATATATATATATATATATATATATATATATATATATATATATATATATATATATATATATATATATGTAAGACTGACAATCTTGTAAACCAAATTTTATATGTGTCTAGATCTAAGGAATGGACCGGCTTTTGAGGCTTGGAGGGGGGATGCCGGGACTCAGCCAGGTAATAATATTTATTCTGCTATTAAGATATATTTGATAAACATGATGTTTTAAATGGCATCTACTTTGAATGACAGCAGCCTGCAGTCATTAGACAGCTGAATGCTGTAGATTGCATCACACACCACATCAACACTGATGTTTACTACAACTGCCATGAAACACAGTGAGATACCAGTGGAAAATAGTCACTGACTATCTCCATAATGCACTTGCTCTGGCTGTCATATTGGTGTGTATTTAAAATTGATACATGTCCATTAAAATATTCTAATTAAAAAATCTAAATTTAAAAGTCTTATTTTTAAGACTAAACCAGGTTAAATTAAATTAAAAACAAGCCCTTCGATATGCCCTGCCCAATTTTCAATCAATAGAAGATACTCCGAAATTAAAAACGCTACCATTCAAAAGTTTAGGGTCAGACTCAGTGAGATTATTTTGGTAACACTTTACAATATGGTCCCATTAGTTCATGTTAGTTAATGCGTTAACTAACATGAACTAACAATGAGCAATACATTTGTTACGGTATATTTAATAATCTTTGTTAATGTTAATAAAAATCCAGCTGTTCATTGTTAGTTCATGTTAGCTCAGGTCCATTAAATATTATCAGATACAGCTTTTGATTTTTAAAATGTATTAGTAAATATTAAAATTAACAAATTACAACTAATAAATGCTTTTGAAGCATTTTTTATTGTTAGTTCATGTTATCTAATGTAGTTAACAAATAGAACCTTATTGTAAAGTGATAGCAATTTTTTTTAAAAGAAATTAATATTTAGCAAGGATGCATTAAATTGAAGATGAAAAGTGACAGTATTTATTTATAATTTTACATAGTTCTATTTCAAATAAATGCCATTCTTTTGAACGTTCTATTCATTAAACTTACCTGAAAAAAATGTATCAGTTTCCACAAAAATACTGTTTTCAACATTGATAGAAATGTTTTTTGTTCAGTAAATCAGCATATTAGAATGATTTCTGAAGGATCATGTGACACTGAAGACTGGCGTAATGGCTGCTGAAAATTCATCGTTACCATCACAGGAATAAATTACATTTTAATATACATTACAAGAGAAAACAGTTATTTTGAATTGTAATATTTCACAATATTACTGTTTTACTGTATTTTTCATCAAATAAATGCAGTCTTGGTGAGACTCCTTTTTTTTTAAAAACATAAAAAAATCATACCGACCCCAAGCTTTTGAACGGTTGTGTATATAATTAAACACTATCTCATGCTGAAAAACAACAATAATCTGAAAACCAACCTAAGCTTGTTTAACCTAGTCTTATCTGGTTTAAGCTGGTGACCAGATGTTAGTGAAAATGCTTTTCCAAGGAACTTCTCGTGAGCATAGATGTGTCAGGTGGTAAGCAGGTGCACAAATAGGATGCTTTTTTGGGTGGTGTTATTGAGGAGGGTGTCGGTATTCTGAGAGTGTCCTCATGTGGTTTTTTCTCAAGGCCTGTGCGTGATGGGTAGAGAGACGTCTCTCAGCTCTCTCTGCCAATTAACACTTCCAGTAACAGGCTGCCTCCCTCTGATTCACACCCTGCTCTCTTCCGTGATGGAGTGGGGGGAAAAACACCCATGATTCGTTTCTTTTCAGTCGTGCTGGTTTCATACTCTTATTTCTGTCTACAGCTGCACATGCTTAATGTTTAAAATATAATATTTCATAAATGATTGATTGGATTTTGGACAGTGTTGATTGGATTTGTGCAGTTCCATATTGACTTTTCTCAGTCCTAGTGTGCTCTGATTGGCTGTTTGGTGTTCACATATATCCATATGGTCTGTGTGTGTGTATTTGATGATAATTGAGGAACATAAATGTGTACATGACAATTACACAAGGGTCACTTAACCTCTAAACGATGTTTCCCAAGCTGATGGATAGATTTTGCAGGATATCTCTTCACTCCTCTGTTTGTCGAGCATCACACTAGCATTAATCCTGTGCTTTAGGTGGCAGCTGTCAATCAGACTGTACTGACAGTCGGCATATATATATGTGTATATATATATATATATATATATGCACTCCCCCAATAAATATAACATCAGTGCATCTTTTTATTGCCATTATCAATTTTATTACACTTGTAACATTTGTTTATAGACTTATTACATTTATTACTATCACATTTCTCAGTCTTTAAGATCCGCTAGTCACATTCTTCTCACAATATTCGTAGATGTTTCGAAGAACTTTGTTAATAAGCTGACTAATTAATGACTCTGTTAACACCTGGTATTAACATCCACCTCAAATGTGTCAAGGTTAGGGTCTCTGATTTTGTGATTACTTGCATTAATTTGTTTTACTGCATGTTGATGTCACACATACCAAAGATGGATCTTTTAAATCTGTACCTAGCTTGAAAAGGTAATTTATCCCCATGATTGCACGTGTATTTTGCGCTTTCTGTGGCGGATATTAGTACTAGATGTAAAAAGATCCAGTGCAGGTCGGATGATCTGTTTAGTAGCATTAAACTCATGTTTCATCGAGGGCTGATATTTATGGCAAGCCTATTTGACTTTTAATTATTCATAGTAAATGAGTTTTTGATGTCAACAATTCAATTTTCACTAGTTCAAAATGTTAATTCTTGATATCAGCAATGGGATTTTTACAAGTAAATATCTGTAATTGTATTTGAATGGCAGATAATTGGAATATTTAACTA
Organism: Hypophthalmichthys molitrix; assembly: GCA_037950675.1. NCBI lineage: Eukaryota > Metazoa > Chordata > Actinopteri > Cypriniformes > Xenocyprididae > Hypophthalmichthys > Hypophthalmichthys molitrix. Next base: position 11,117,712 of record CM075502.1, read on the forward strand.
GTGAAAATTTAGTTAAAGTTTTTAAAAGCAGAATTAAGTTTTTAATAGTTTAAATAATTTTTTTTTTTTTTTAGCAAATTCATATTTTGTAAGTATGTAATTTTTGATATCAAGAATTCAAATTTTTTCTTGTGGAAATTGAATTGTTGATTTAAAAAAACTAGCTACCTGGGGATGTTTAAATGTCAAATTGGCTTGCCACATATTTAAAGAGATTTGACTCCCTTGGACTGAAGTGTAACTGTGTGTGTTTTCTGCAGGGTCCTCCCACAGATGCCCCCGCTGTGGACACAGCTGAACAGGTGTACATCTCCTCCCTCGCCTTGCTGAAGGTCAGGACACACAGTTCCTCTCTCACACATTCTCTTTCATAGCTGTTCTTGTGCTGTTTAAAACATAGTGTAACTGTAGTGGTTAATTTCTCCTGGTTTTGGTTCTGTCATCACGGAAAATACATTATATGTTGCTATTGGGGTGTATGATTTGAATAATTTGAGGCCACTAACATAATTTTAATGCTATGATTGGTCAATACCAATTTGATTTTCCATATTTGGGAGCACTAGCATTAAAAGGGTTATGACATGGATTTTTATTTTTATTTTAATATGTTCCTTAAGGTTGACTTAAAATGTTAATAAAGTTAATGCCCCCAAAAAAACAAATATATATGCAGAAAATGATTATTTTCAACCCTCATTCTGACCCTCTGTCTGAAATGATCCGTTTTTAGGGGGCGGCTCCTTGAAAGCCTGTCAGTAAATGGCCTCTGTTATGATTGGCTGATGTAAAACTGTTCATTGAGGAGGAAGTCATATGCAAATATATTTGACCATGTGACGTCACAGATCCCGCTATATCAAAAGGATATTTTTTAAGCTTGATAAAATAAATACTTTGTTTATGATGGTTAGTTCACCCAAAAATGAGAATTCTGTCATTAATTACTCCCCTTCATGTAGTTCCACACCCATAAGACCTTCATTCATCTTCAGAACACAAATTAAGATATTTTTGATGAAATCCGAGAGCTATACGACGCGTCCATAGACAGCAAAATAATCACCACTTTCAAGGTCCAAAAAGGTAGTAAAGACATTGTTAAAACAGTCAATGTCACTGCAGTGGTTCAACCTTACTTTTATGAAGGGACGAGAATACTTTTTGTGCGTGAAAACAAAAATAACAACTTTATTCAACAATCTCTTCTCTTCCCTGTCATTTTCCTTATGCAGTTGACGAAGTAAGCACAGTGCAGGCTTCTGTGTTTTTGTCCTAACGCCGGCTCAGTATTGGCCGACGCTGTTCACGTGAGCAGCACGACGCACACATGTGATGCTGGCGCAGGAGCCTGTCAATAATGAGAAGATATTGTTGAGTAAAGTCGTTATTTTTGTTTTTTATTTTTTGCGCGCAAAGTATTCTCACCACTGCAGTCACGTAGACTGTTTTAACAATGTCTTTAGTACCTTTCTGGACCTTGAAAGTGGTGATTATATTGCTGTCTATGGACGAGTCAGATACCTCTTGGATTTCATCAAAAATATCTTAATTTGTGTTCTGAAGATGAACGTCTTACGTGTGTGGAACGACATGAGGGTGATTAATGACAGTAATTAATGACAGAATTTTCATTTTTGGGTGAACTAACCCTTTAAGCTATGAAACTTGCAGGATGTTTTAATGGTACAAAGACCTCTTATGTGTCAAAAGATCAAGGCAAATTTGAGTTCTCATGTCATAATCTCTTTAAGAGGAGAACCACCATTATTATTTTACCTCTTTCATTCCATCTGTTTGTTTGTGTGTGTAGATGTTGAAGCATGGCCGTGCTGGTGTGCCCATGGAAGTCATGGGTCTGATGCTGGGAGAGTTTGTGGATGATTACACTGTACGTGTGATTGACGTGTTTGCCATGCCGCAGTCAGGAACGGTGAGTGAAAATTTTCCCAACAACTTGATATCCTGGTATACTCTATCAGGGTCACCGCAGGTCCTTAAAAAAGTTTTAAATTCAGTTTCAAATTCAAGGCCAATTAAATATCTTAAAGGGTATTAGAAAGTCTTTATTTTCATTTAATTTTTTTTTTCACTTAAATTTGGGGACAGAACAACAGGATTCACAATATGACTTAATGTGATTATTAAACTTCAAAAGGCTATGATTTAATTGTGAGCACTGCAAGTTTCAAAGTAAAAACGCAACATTGCTGCATGTTCCACAGGCTAATGGTTTGAGAGCAGTTTGCAATTAATGAGACCGCACATTTATGCCAAGCGATTGCTAATGATCTACTGTTTACGAATTATGACAGTGTGTACCTTATGGTCTTTATCTCATACCTGCAAACTTGTTGTATTTCTTAAAAAGCATCAGGGTAACCGTTATATTTCTGCTGTTCCATTAATGCCACCTGCTGTCAGAGAGTTATATTGTGTTTTCATTCAGCCTAATGTGTATTCTATCTATATACTGGGTGTATATGTGTGTGTGTGTGTGTGTGTGTGTGTGTGTATATATATATATATATATATATATATATATATATATATATATATATATATATATATATATATATATATATATATATATATATAATCATTTTTACGGTCATTTTATGGTTTAGATGTTACTGTAGATTTTGCTGTATCCTGCCAATATGGTATTCATTTTATTTGTGCAGGTCTTAAAGACCTTTAAATTTGATTTAAAGACTCTGCAGATACTCTGATTACTATTGTATTTCTAAAGATGTCATATTTGAATCATTGTATTTGACAGCAAGCTTTAGTGTGTTTTACACTCCAGTGTTTACCTGTGATCCTAGAGTGATTGTTGTGTTGTTGACAGGGTGTGAGCGTTGAGGCCGTGGACCCTGTTTTTCAAGCCAAGATGTTGGATATGTTAAAGCAGACGGGAAGGTGAGAGAATCTGAGTGAAGATAAAAACCTATACTGATATAAAACTGTATGTCAGATAACGAGTGTTTGCGATCTTTGTGTAGGCCTGAGATGGTGGTGGGCTGGTACCACAGTCACCCTGGTTTTGGCTGCTGGTTGTCGGGTGTGGACATTAACACACAGCAGAGTTTTGAGGCGCTGTCGGAACGCGCTGTTGCCGTGGTGGTCGATCCCATCCAGAGCGTCAAGGGAAAGGTAGCGGTCCATAAACATACGCAACACTCGTTTTCAAAGAATAGGTTCATTATCTAGAAGTGTTTTCATTTTTGGTCTCCTATTCCTTTAAACACACTTACAGATGTTACTGCTTCACACACACATTTTGCAGAGATTCTTCTTTCTTTTCTTCTGTATATGTGAACGTACGCTCACACTTCCTGTCAGAGTGTGAGAGTGTGGATGTCTGTGATTTTTCTTGTCTGCTTGCCGCTGTGAGCTCTATTAGCACTCTGAACCATGTGAGATAGTGTGAGGACTCCATCTCTCCCATCACTCCTGTGTAGGGGGATGGGGACAGGAAGAGGAGATAGTACTATAAGAAGAGGAATGGGGCATTAATAAATGATGAAAAAGAGACAGAAAATAACATGCAATGCAGATATAGTTCAGTTTGTGGATGTAAATTTAACTATATAACTATACATATATTTTAAAATATATATATAGTTTTTACTGTGGTTTTAATGAAATATACGCAGCCTTGGTGAGCATAAAAGATTTCTCTCATAATGATATTGTACATTCTTTATGATGCTTATATTATTGTTATACATCTATTACAATTTATTTATTATTTATGTGCAAAGAGTCAAATTGACTGATATTTATTTTTACTTGATATATTTGAGTGGTGAAGGGGGGACAGGACATTTAGCTGAACTTTAACTTTTAGCTTTAGTTTTTTATCTGAAAGTTTTCATTGCATTGCACTTGTTTGTTTTCTGTTTTAAAATATTCATGCTCCACACCTCCAGAGTATCATCACATCTCTGTGAACATAGTTCAAGTGGTTTAAAAAGGGTTTGTGAGTTCTTCATGGTGTCAGCACTACATGGTCTGTCTGTCTTTCTCCTGTGCCTGATGATAATTCGAGCATCACACACTCACACCGCCGCACGTCCCGGCACAGGGAACGTCCCCCTCAGCACAGACGTGGGGCACTGCAGGATTTTACACCAGTTCGTTCAGTCAGGATCTAACGAGTCCCCAGGGTTCAGGAGGCGTTACTTTGTGTACTCTTCCACACAATCTGCTTGCTCTCCTACTTAACACTCTTGTCCAAGACAAAAACTCTACCCAAGATCCCATCACTGTGATTTGGTCCAAGGCTTTATTTATGTTTTATCTTTTTTTTTTTTTTTTTTTTTAACTGCCTTTTATGTTCTTCATAACATACTATTTAAAATCAGTAGCATCAGTAGGTGTTTTGTGTATCTGAGACCTAATTAAAAAGCCTAATTAAAAATTGTTAAACTGCAACAAGGTATGATGTAATGAGTCAGTTTTTGTAATTCTAAAAGCTTTAATACAACTTTATTATTTAGTCTTTATTATTATAATTTTATAATTGTATGGTCTTATGTTGCTGGCCCTTTTATTCTGTAAAAACCTGTCCACATCTCCAGATTCCCTATAATTTTGGAAATAGGCATTGATAACATAATTAATACAATGTAATTCATCATAACATTTCATTATACGATTCTAAATTTTGTTAAAAATATGAAAAACTGTTTAGGATGACCAGCATTCAATTTCTTTATTTACTAAACATTTTAAAGCTTTTTTTTCCAGTTTTAAAAAATATATTATTATTATATTATTAATAAAGTGAATTTTAATATATTAGTTTTATATGTATATGAAGAGTCATACTGGTAATATTTGAATTTATAAATCTTGAATATAAGGTTATATTTCTGAATATATAAATGTAAATTAGAATATATATATTTATACATTCAGAATATAAAAACATCACTTATCTAAACCAAAAGGAGAATTTTTTTCCTCTACTTTCAATATAATTTATCACTGTTTTCTTTTATTTCTTTTTTCTCTCATCTCTTTTTTTTTATTTTTTTTGTTTTTATATATTTTATTTCACTTTATTTCACTTTATTTCCTTTGTATACCTTTCTAAACGCTTTATAGCATTGCATCTCTACTTAAAGGGTTAGTTCACCCCAAAATGAAAATTCTGTCATTATTTACTCACCCTCAAGTTGTTCCAAACCTGTATACATTTTTTTCTTCTGATGAACATAAAGGAAGATATTTTGAAGATTATGGGAAATCATACAGGTTTGGAATAACTTGAGGATGAGTAAATAATGACAGAATTTTCATTTTTGGGTGAACTATCCCTTTAAAGGCACAATATCCAAAAACCACAATGTTTTATATTTTGTTGACTTGTGTACTTGCATAATCCCAAATGTATCCCAAGAATGTTTAAATCCAGAGAAATAAGCACTTTTAACTAGGACTTGGACCGTGTCCGTGCGTCACCTCTCAATGACATCATACCTGCGTTACCGTCAGTTTCCGGTTTTATTTTGTAGAATCCATGGAAACACCAAAGACGCTTTCATATATTATATGTTTTATTAGACAGGTGAACAACTGTTTGGAAACATTCATCGACAGAAAATTGATCATTGTAATATAGCTCAATAGAGTAAGTCTTATTGTTTAAATCTCGCCGAGATTCAAGTAGTAGTAGCCGGCGAGAGAACGCACAGAGTAGCATTATAACAACTTTCAACACACAAATGTATCTAATATAATAAAACAGCACTGCGTTACCCCACATATGCTTGACCGGAAGAAGCGGAAGTGGCAACTGTGGCATAATAAAAGCTCCACTGCTCTCAATCCATGTGTTGCGCTCGTCTCTCATTAGCAATTGCTCCAGCGGCCTCGTTCTGCTCCAACGGCTTTCAGCCACACCTTTTTTTTTTTTTTTTTTGAATAAGTGACCTCTAGTGGTGAAAAATTATATATTGTGCCTTTAAGCATGGTTTGGCACGATACAATAACAAACTGTGCGCTAACTGTGCTAACTGTTTGTAGCAACAAGATTATGGTTTTCTAGTATAGTTCAGTAGTAGAATTTTTCATGCCTTTTCCATCAGCAAGGTACCTTATGGCAACTCATTAAAACTCTTAAATAAGTATGTTATTTGTATACTATTGTCCTTTGTAGCGAGTCTGGTAACTTTTACCCTTGTGCCACCAATGTACCGTACAGTCTAATCCTGAATTTTTAGAACAACAGTGGAAAAAAACTGGCCCAGAATGACATGGTTTTGCAAGAAGAACCGTTCTTGTCTCGATGGTGGAAAAGAGGTTTATATAGTCACCACCATGAATCATCTGTCACCTCTCCTCCATTATGTGTATATGTGTGTACATGGCTGTGATGTTGTGTGTGACAGTTGCTCTGCTCTACATAGTGTTCATGTGGGCAGGCTTGACCTGTGTGTGAGCTCAGTGGCGCTATCATCATATATGTGATGTGACAGCGCAAAGCATTAGCTATTGTTTCAAAGCCTGCGCTCTTACTGTAAATGTCTTTTTCTGTCCTTTGGATTAGATCAGATTTTATTTACTGGTGTCCTCTCACTCTCTAAAACCAGAGTGAGGTTACTTTCTAGCTCCCATAATGCATTAAAACTAAAAATGAAATATAAAAATTCATATTTTTTACATATAAACTATTTGTGCAGGAATGTGAAACCACCATTTATTTTCCTCTTTCAGGTTGTGATTGATGCTTTCAGGCTAATAAATGCCAATATGATGGTACTGGGTCATGAGCCACGTCAAACCACTTCTAACCTGGGACACCTCAACAAGCCCTCTATTCAGGTATCATTTTTTTATATGTGTCTCTACCTCTAAAAAATATATATATATATATATATATATATATATATATTTATATTTTTTATATTTTATATGTATATATATATATATATATATATATTATATTTATTTATTTTATTTATTAAATAAAAATAATGCATTATTACTTTTAATGTATCATGTATCATATTATTAAAAGTCGTTTCTCTTGTGCAGGCTTTGATTCATGGACTTAACAGACATTATTACTCAATTACCATCAACTACAGGAAAAATGAATTGGAACAGAAGGTTTGAACTTGTAGATGTTTTAACATGCTTTTTGTTCTTCATTTGTTAAAATGGACAGTCATAGTTTATGTTTATGTGTTCAGATGTTACTGAACCTCCATAAGAAAAGCTGGATGGAGGGTCTGACCCTGCAGGATTACAGTGAACACTGCAAACTGAACGAGACCATCGTTAAGGAGATGCTCGAGCTGGCCAAGAACTACAATAAGGTGAGAAAATGCACAGGGACATGGGTGTCTTACTCTCAAGTCTGAAACGTTAAATGGTGAGCTGAAACTGAGCTTTGCTTTTCATTCTAGCCTATAGCAGATGTTTTTGTAAAGTAGTTTGATTTACAGTTTGATTTACATTTTTTTTTTTTTTTTGTCCCTTCAGGCTGTAGAGGAAGAAGACAAGATGACTCCTGAGCAGCTTGCCATTAAGAACGTTGGAAAACAGGTTATTAGTTTTTTTGTTTCTTTCTTTATATTGCTGGTGGTTTGTCACTATATTTACTAGGGCTGGTTTAAAAATATAGATTTCCTGATTTTAATCAGTTCTCATTTTGAAAGGCCAATATCGATTCTTAAATTCGCAGAATCGATCTTTCAGTCTATGCTATTTTTAGTTGATGAATGAACAAAGCTTTGCAGCATGCCTCCCATCCAGTAAATCACAATAAGCTTCATTACTTCTTAAGAAACAAGTCTTAGCTTTCAAATTCTGTCAAACTTTTTTACAAAATTCAAACAATAAACAACATTTTGGTGCTCTTTAATGTGGCGTGACTGATTGCTGTAGTGCCTAAGTTCAAGCGAAGCGGCAGCACGGAGCACACATGAACTGATCTTCTCTTTTGCTTTACGACTAGTTACAGCATGAAATAAACATGAATGAACATCAGAAGGGATGTTGAAAGATACAGTACAACTTACCGAAATCTGTATCATGATGCATGTAATTATAAACAATAAAACAAGATTATAAACAATGTCACCTTATTACATTCATCTCAGAAAAACCATTCAAAACTTGTTACTCAGCTATTTTTACTTAACCTGTTCTTCATTATTTAATGTATTTTTCAAAAAAATCCATCATGCTTTTATGACAGCCATCATTCAAATGATCATATAAAAAAAACAGGAAAGAAAAATAATGTATTTTTATAATGTTAATATTATAAGAAACTTCTTTATGTGCAATTTAAATGTAAGTCACCTACAAATCAGTTAATTTTAACCTTTAATATTATAGTGATGTACCAACTGGGGTTCTCTGTATAGTTATAGTTTGTGCACAGCAGTAAAAGACCACAAAGATGACAATAAAAAAAAAAAAAATCACAGATTTAACTGCTTTGTTCTTAAAATGTGTGGAGTGCTGCGATGTGACCAAGACAGCACATCACACACTAACAGAGTCCATTTACAAACAACCAGAGTCCCGACTGTAAACACGGGAAATCTCGCAAAATTTCTTGTGGTCAAACGTGACTTTAGAGTAAACAAACATGGTAGACGACAGGCAAGAAGAAATGGCGATAATAGTGTTTGCACTGCTTTTTACAAAAAATTCTTGATGCTTCCGACAGCTCACTTTCTACTTTGGTATTGTTTAATTGGATATTTACGATTCCCGACATTCCTCCAAGCAGATTCAATCACTCTTAACAAACAACACAGAAAAATCTAATAAGATAATCTGTAGAACCATCAAGATAATCGGGACTTTACCTAGGATTGGAAGGGGAGAATTGGGCCCAAAATCTGCCTGATTATCTTATGTGGGTACCTTTAGTTGAGAGATTTTTTTTTTTTTTTTTTTTTTTTTCCCTTGAGGAAATTTGCCATGTACTGTACCTGATAGTCCCCAGTTTATTGATATTGAATTGCAAGCTTGTGAATCTAATTGAATTGTGAAATTTGTGTCAATGCCCAGCCCTAGTAATTACTGTAAAAACCATAGGTGATCTGGGAAATACTCACCAGCGGCAGCAGCTCGAAACATCAGCGTGTTTGACATCTTTTTGTAGTCTCAAAGGTTTACAGGACTTCGTGGATCACATGTCTGCTATTCTCTTTCTCTCTGTAGGATCCCAAACGGCATTTGGAAGAGCATGTGGATGTTCTTATGACATCCAATATTGTGCAGTGCCTCGCAGCAATGTTGGACACAGTTGTGTTCCAGTGATTTCCCTCTCCATCTCTGTCTGTGCATAAATGTTCATATTCTACAACTGTTTTGTCTTTTTAAGAAATAAACACAAAATTCCAGTACCGCCATTGTCTTTCCTTCATGGACTGTGAGGAAAGGTTTGCACATGTAGAAAACAATTGTTCAAACTTTAGAAATGTCCAAAAAAATTCTTTAAAGGGGACCTATTATGCCCCTTTTCTCAAGATGAAATATAAGTCTCTGGTGTCCCCATAATGTGTCTGAAGTTTCAGCCCAAAATATCCCACAGTTAATTTATTGTAGCTTGTCAAATTTGCCCCTTTTTAGGTAAGTAAAAACACGCCGTTTTTGTGTGTGTCCCTTTAAATGCAAATGAGCTGCTGCTCCTGGACCCCTTTCCAGAAAAGGGTGGAGCTTTAACAGCTCATGCTTCACTTGCTCAACAACATCAAAGCCTGAGAATCTCACGCAGGCAAAATGATGATTGTCAGTAACGGTGTTCAGCTTTACATTGTTCAAACCGGAGTCGGACACTGATGGAGAGACTCAGAAAGAAGTTACAACTTTAGAACTTTAGAATGCATCTGGATGTTTCTGAATGGTTAGTGGATAAATTTATGTTGTTGCTGTGGAGTTGATTCAACTCGACTAGCATGTGCCATCATGTTAATGTTTTGTGCAAATCCAGCATTGAATTGACCATCGTTTGTGAAGCAGTCTGGCATAAAATGACGACATGGTAACAACACTCTACTACAACAACTCTTCCTCTTCTCTAAAGCAGCCCAACATGGCCTCACCCCCTTTGTTGCTTGTTTCCGGGGGCAGGGTTTATGTAAATTTTGCGGTTTTTGATGTCACCAACCCGGGAAGAAGCTTGTTGTAGTCCCTACCAGCCGCTTGTTGTAGTCTTTAAATAGAGATTACTGTAAAAGAAAATATCTCCCTTTGCATTGAACTTTTGAGTGTCGTAACTTTACAGATGTTGTTTATGTTCAAACAGCAACATTACACACTAACTAAAGTTAAAAAAGTGAAATCATAATCAAGGACACCTTTAAGATTCATTAAGGATTCATTATGTAGATCTTGAATTATTACTGCAATGGGATGTCGTTTCAGTGTAAATCAGTTGTCCTTGCATTTCCCCTTGAAGTTCCTGAGGAATGAAATCTCTGAGGAAGATTTTCAGGGAACAACAATGAAACACCTTATTTAAGATGACAGCACTTCAGGACGATGCTTAAGTGAGCATCAGTGTGAAATATTTATTAGTGTTGCTCGGTAAACATGGTTGTTCCTGTCTAAACGGTTTCGCTTGATTTCAGGAATATAAAAATCACCTCTTTTCAAACCCATCTCTAATTCATCTATAATTCCTATAGATCAAATAACATTGTCTGAGATATTAAAGACCCACTGAAGTGCCTTGGAACATGCAGCATTCAATGTGTTTGCGAAGTCTGTGGTGATGTCCTGAAAATCCGTGATCCATTTTAGCGGAAGTGAGAGTCTAAGTTTTGAATGCTTATATCTCCTAAATGTGAATTTTGTCATTGTTTTGGAACACACCAGCTTATTCATAACATTAAAGCTAACATAGTCATAATAAAAGCTAAAAACTTGAATTTTGATTTCAGGGGGACTTTAAGCAAATATGTAACTATTGCACAATAGCCCCGTTCAAGATGATATAAGGGGATTATTATTCGGTAATGACTGACTGGCAGCAAATTATTTTACTAGTAGGTTATCTTATCGCTTTTGCTAAGAAAAAAGACCAGTACAACGTAGAAAACAATTGACCAAGCAACGCCGTGAGCACTGCTAGCCTATATGTACAATATGTACCAGTATTATATGAAATAGAAATAATATATAGTAATATAATAATATAGTATAGTAATTATTACTATATATATATATATATATATATATATATATATATATATATATATATATATATATATATATAAACAGAAATATTGTGAAATATTATTACAATTTAAAATATTTTCTATTTGAAAATATTTTAAAATGTATTTTATTCTTGTGTTGGCACAGCTGAATTTTAAGCATCATTACTCCAGTCTTCAGTGTCACATGATCCTTCAGAAATCATTCTAATATGTTAATTTGCTGCTCAAAAAACATTTATTGTGTACAGTTGTACAAAATATTTGTGTACAATATTTTCTCTTCAGGATTCTTTGATGAATAGAAAGTTCAAAAGAACAGCGTTCTTTTGAACAAAAAAAAAAAAAAAAACTGTTTTCAACATTGATAATAACGAGATGTTTCTTGAGCAGCAAATCGGCATATTAGAATGATTTCTGAAGGATCATGTGACACTGAAGACTGGACTAATAATGCTGAAAATTCAGCTATGCATCACAGGAATAAATTACTTTGTAAAATATATTCAAATAGAAAACAATTATTTTAAATTGTAATAATATTTCTCAATATTACTGTTTTTATTTTATTTTTAATTAAATAAATGCAGCCTTAATGAGCAGATAAAACTTTTTTTTTAAAAAACATTAAAAATCTTAAATATTTTATTATATCTTTTCATGTGACAACACTGAAGAAATGACACTTTGCTACAATGTAAAGTAGTGAGTGTACAGCTTGTATAACAGTGTAAATTTGCTGTCCCCTCAAAATAACTCAACACACAGCCATTAATGTCTAAACCGCTGGCCACAAAAGTGAGTACACCCCTAAGTGAAAATGTCCAAATTGGGCACAATTAGCCATTTTCTCTCCCTGGTGTCATGTGACTCGTTAGTGTTACAAGATCTCAGCAGGTGTGTTAAATTTGGTTTTATTACTCTCACTCTCTCAAACTGGTCACTGGAAGTTCAACATGGCACCTCATGGCAAAGAACTCTCTGAGGATCTAAAAAAAAAGAATTGTTGCTCTACATAAAGATGGTGTAGGCTATAAGAAGATTGCCAAGACCCTGAAACTGAGCTGCAGCACGGTGGCCAAGACCATACAGCGGTTTAACAGGACAGGTTCCACTCAGAACAGGCCTCGCCATGGTCGACCAAAGAAGTTGAGTGCACATGCTCAGCGTCATTTCCAGAGGTTGTGTTTGGGAAATAGATATATGAGTGCTGCCAGCATTGCTGCAGAGGTTGAAGGGGTGGGGGGTCAGCCTGTCAGTGCTCAGACCGTACGCCACACACTGCATCAAACTGGTCTGCATGGCTGTCGTTCCAGAAGGAAGCCTCTTCTAAAGATGATGCACAAGAAAGGCCGCAAACAGTTTGCTGAAGACAAGCAGTCTAAGGACATGGATTACTGGAACCATGTCCTGTGGTCTGATGAGACCAAGATAAACTTGTTTGGTTCAGATGGTGTCATGCGTGTGTGTCGGTAACCAGGTGACGAGTACAAAGACAAGTGTGTCTTGCCTACAGTCAAGCATGGTGGTGGGAGTGTCATGGTCTGGGGCTGCATGAGTGCTGCCGGCACTGTACTGTACATGCCAACATATACTGTGACATACTGAAGCAGAGCATGATCCCCTCCCTTCGGAGACTGGGCCGCAGGGCAGTATTCCAACATGATAACAACCCCAAACACACCTCCAAGACGACCACTGCCTTGCTAAAGAAGGGTAAAGGTGATGGACTGGCCAAGCATGTCTCCAGACCTAAACCCTATTGAGCATCTGTGGGGCATCCTCAAACAGAAGTTTACACTGTTATACAAGCTGTACACTCACTACTTTACATTGTAGCAAAGTGTCATTTCTTCAGTGCTGTCACATGAAAAGATATAATAAAATATTTACAAATATGTGAGGGGTGTACTCACTTCTGTGAGATACTGTGTGTGTATGTATATATATATATATATAGTTTTTATGCTCATTGTAAATTAAAATTAAAATCGGGTAGGGTGGGACTTGATTTTGCTCATCGGGAATTGATTGGATGTCATTTGAGTGACAGGATGTCCTACCCTTGGGCCAGTAAACACGTCATCAGAGAGGAAAAGAGGTGTCTCTGCAATAAGTTTTTATTTTGAATAAAGTTTATGAAGGTGCGCGAATAAATAATTTATTTTCAGTTTTAATTTCATGGACGGAAGTCCTGCATCTAATTTCCTACTGAACAATATACATCAAGGATGTGCCAGTTATCTATTCTATGAAAGGGGTCCATACAAGGTAATAGTTATGAAAGTAGCAATAGTTATGAAACTATGCAATGTTTAGACCTATATTTTGACCGCTAAATACTGTGATTCAGTGTAAATAGGCCTAATGAAAAGGTGTTGGCCTACAGCTGTTTAATGTAAATTATGTGCTGCTGGCAAAAAAACAAAACAAACATACAAACAAAAAAGACTACTTAACCGCCTTCCGTATTCTACTTACGAAGAAAGTGTAAAACTCTCGCAGTTCAAAAAGCTTATGCTACGTCCTACGCCTTCCCTATTCAACTTACGGAAAAGGTGTAACTGACGCGACGCCAGTTTACACTTTTTTCGTAACTTGAATACAGAAGGCGGCCTGGCGGAAGTTGTATGGATATTTTTTACACAAACACATCGTTTTGCTTCAGAAGGCATTTATTAACCCCCCGGAGCCGTGTGGAGTATATTTATGATGGATTGATGTGGATGGAGACACTTTATTCAGCTCATACTCGTTTGGTAACGCTTACTGCCATTATAAAGCTTAGGAAATTTATTAATATTTCTCCGATTGTGTTCATCAGAAAGAAGAAAGTCATAGGGCTATACACCTATGGCTTGAGGGTGGGTAAAGCTTGGGGTAATTTTCATTTGAAAGTGAAATAATCCTTTAAGTGGGCTTAATGCCAATCTAAATGCAAATACCAGCCCATTCTGCTGTTATCAAATGCGGAGCGACGTCATTTTCCTATATTAAGCTCGGTGTGAACACGCTCTAAAAGCCTGGCACATGCTGCAGAGGGCATGAACACCCAGTCAAAGCAGTATGTCTGAGATCTGAAGTTCTGAACCCAGATTGAACTCCGAGAACTTTCTCAAAGAGTTATGCACCTGCAACAACTCCCCTCACCGTCCGCACTGGCCAACAAACCGGTGTGTGTGGACACTGATTTTACGCACATCGCCGCCGCGGGGGACGACCGCGTCTCCTCCTCCGGTGACACTCTGGAGAACGAGCCACCTTTGAAAAGACTCTCCACAGGGATAAGATACCCATCAAACGCTCTGGACTACGTCTCCGCGGCACGGGATGATAGTGAAAGCGCGGACAAGTGCAATTTACCCGAATCAAGTCAAGCGCGGACAGATTTCGCCTCGTCTTCTGCAATGTTCTCATATTCAGCTCAGCAAGTAGTGCCCGCGCTCCCGGCACTCTCCAGTCACTACATGACACCTCACCCGGTCATCAGCAACGGGCCGTACAATGGGCTGAGCTACGCGTACTCACAGCCGTACGGACAAACGTACACAAACGCCGCCGTCTATCCGTTCCCCTCGGTGCCCGGTAAAGCGCAGATTTACCTGTGTAACCGGGGGCTGTGGTTCAAATTCCACAGACACCAAACAGAAATGATCATAACTAAACAGGGACGGTAAGTCTACATTTTTATTTAAATTTATCGATATTAGTATTTTTGAAAGCTTATAAAAAGGCATCAAAGAATGATAAAAATAATATTTTTTTAATAATAGGCTATGTAATTTTTATTTTTTATATATTATTAATTAGCCTACAATTGTTTTTAACTAAATTGGTAATAATTTATTATAAATTGATTTTTATTTAAACTGGTGGTCATTTATTTTTTCAGTCAATATTTTATTTATTTGTTTACATTTTGCTCTTTGAAAAGTAATTTTTTGTTTCGGTTTTTCCTGCAGCCGGATGTTTCCGTTTCTTAGTTTTAGTGTTTCTGGTCTTGACCCGACGTGTCATTATAATATTGTTGTGGATGTGATTCTGGCGGATCCAAACCACTGGAGGTTCCAGGGCGGAAAGTGGGTTCCTTGTGGCAAAGCGGACACTAATGTCACTGGTAAACTTCATGTTACGGGTAAACTCAATAATCAACCGTCTGGAGAGGAATTTATCATAAATCCTTGCTCCGAGCAGATTTAATAAAAAAGAGTCACACGGTTTAAGAATAGCAAACAAAAAATATGATTTAACTTTTCCCAGGCGTAATAACCTCATGGACTAAATGATAAATACTCTGAAAAAAGTCAGATATTAATAAATAAATATTCATGTACAATAATGTTAGTTACTTCCGTTTAGTAGTAGGCCCTAACAGATGAATTAAATGTTTTTGTTGTTGTTGTTGTTGTGAAGGAAACCGAGTATACACGCACCCGGACTCTCCAAACACCGGCGCGCACTGGATGCGTCAGGAGATCTCTTTCGGAAAACTGAAGCTGACAAACAACAAGGGAGCTTCAAACAACTCCACTCAGGTGATTTCTTATTTAATTTTCTCTTCTTGAAAAGAATCAGTAGGCCTATTAGTATTTTAGTTAGTTGGGTGAGTCTATAATAGACAATAACTGTATCAAGGTCTTTGTTATTCAGAATGTGTAAAGTTGTTTCATAATGACATTTTTCTAGGGTCTGTCCCACCTTTATCTTAACATGGTAATATAAATAAAGTGTGACTCTTTTTAAAAATTATAAATTAATTATCACACTATAACCATATCTTACATCCACCTTTACTTCCTAAGAGCTTGTTTGTAGCTGTGTAATAGCATGGACATGAGGTTATATATGGTGTATGGTTGCCTGTCCTATATGGTGCAGTAAAAAGCAAGCAAAAAAATTATATGTATGTATTCTTTATTTTTATAGGCAGATTGTGAAGTTTCTTATGGTAGGTAGAATGGGGATTTTTAAATATATATTTTTTTCTTTGTCCTTCAAGATGATCGTCCTACAGTCTCTTCATAAGTATCAGCCGAGAGTGCATGTGATTGAAATAAACAAGAGTGGAGATGAAGATACAAGTGATCCTGATCGAGTACAGACATTTACCTTTCCCGAGACGCAATTTATAGCTGTCACAGCTTACCAGAACACAGATGTAAGAACTAGTCTTTCAGTGCATTAATTTACACTACAAAAAAAAAAAAAAAAAGCAAGCAAGAAAGAAATGAATATGAACTGATTTAATTAATGTTTCTTTGTTTCCTCAGATAACTCAACTAAAAATTGATCACAATCCATTTGCTAAAGGATTTCGGGAAAATTATGATTCGTAAGTCCATTTCCATGCAAATTAATGCATTGATAATTGATTCTCTTGCTGGTTTTCTGATCTGAATTTTAATTTTGACTTGACTGCGGAAATGTTTTTAAAAATTAATTTAAATAATTTTATATATTAATATATAATTATATTTTTACATTTTTCTATCAGCATCTTAAAACATATTTCTGTTAGCAATGTCCATGTTACACATATTCCAAATTTAAATAATTACAGAAGCAATGCTGCTAATAGTAACATGGACATTCATCTTCACATTTTTCCTACTGCATTTTAGATTATGAGAGGAATTTCCTGTTTGGGGAAGTTCCACTCAAAAAGACTGAAACAAATAATTTCAGATCTATGGTTCTATGTCTAATGTTGTATTTGACAACAGGAGAATAATGTAACGCTTGGTATTTTAACATGGTATAACAAGAATATCTATGGAAAGAGCTCTTTTCAGTCACTGCATTATTTTCCTCCTGATTATTTTCTCTCTTTTTTTCCCTTTGTATTCAGCTGTAACTGTATGAAAAAAAAGAGAACATATACTGCGCTTTTGTGTTCTGCTCTCCCGATTTAATTTACAATATATCCCACAAATAATTTATTGGAATGCACTAAGAATCTCTCGTTTTTCTCCTCAAATCCTCACGTCTCTTTCTAGGTTTGTTTTCACATGGATGCTATAAAATGTAATTCCCCTTTTCACTTCTAATCCCTGTTAGCCGTGTTTACTGGAATGTTTCTAAAGAAGGTAAATAGAATATTTATTGGCTGTCAAAATGGCAAAAATCACTTTGAAATTTTATCACTCAATGTTCCAGTAATTTTTTTAACGCTTTACAAGTAACTTGAGTTATGTAATCAGATTACTTTTTTCAAGTAACTAGTAAAGTAATGCATTACTTTTAAATTTACAACAAAATATCTAAGTTACTTTTTCAAATAAGTAACTCAAGTTATATTGTTTTCCCATGTATTGACTGACAGCTCTCCTGTCCCCATGTCAGTGTTGCCAAGTCCGTGGTTTTCCTGAGGAATTGGGATACTTTAACACTGTTGCCGCGGGTTGTTTTTCATGTCTGCGGGTTGAAGCCCCTGAATGCAAATTTTACCTGGGGAACCCTGCCAAAAACGTGGATTTTACCCTTTGGAATGCGATTTTTACTGTGGGACCCCCCTCGATACGTGAAGTTTTGGGCTAGTTTTGAGTAGCAATTAGGCGGATTTTGTTGTGAAAACCTGGCAACCCAGCCCCATGTTGAGTGAAATCGTAAGTGCAGAGGTGTTGTGTGCGCTGTGAACAAGATGGTTATAGTTCTAGACTAAATGTGAGCATGCGTTTCTCACTTGCACAAAAACAGAGTCTGTATTTCTCAAAATGAATAAAAACAGTGAAATGCAATCTCAGAATATTGCACAAACCTGCAATAATTAAATATATTAAATTAAACAAATACACTTTATGTATTTAATCTCACTTTATTAACCAATGTCTTTGCTTCTGACCATCCACGATCCAATTCAACCATACTAATAAGCAAAAATGACTTTAGATTAACATCATATTTGTGTTTTATTTATTTATTTTTAAATGTATTGCTGAAGTAAGAGTGCTGAAAGGTTTGTTTTAGCTGCGCCCTCTACTGTACAGGCATGAATTTACAGCCTGAGGCTTATTCATTTCACTTTTGGTGTGAAAGGGCCTTTACATTTGCCAAAAATAGAACTTTTTTGTTGTTATTAAAAAAACAAACAAGCACGCCCAGCCCAGGTATAATGTAACGCATTACTTTCCACAAAAAGTGGACTAAGTTACGCAATTAGTTACTTTTTTAGGGAGTAACACAATATTGTAATGCATTACTTTTAAAAGTAACTTTCCCCAACACTTATGATACATATTAGACACTACAGTGATATTTAACATGGGGGTAGTCATTTGTTAAAGGGATAGTTCACCCAAAAATGAAATTCTGTCATCATTTACTCACCCTCAAGTAGTTCCAAACCTGTATGAATTTCTTTGTTCTGCTGAACACAAAGGAAGATATTTGGAAGAATGTCAGTAACCCAACAAACCTCGCCCCCTATTTACTACCATAGTAGGAAAAATAAATACCATGGTAGTCAATGGGGGACAAAATCTGTTTGGTTACTGACATTCTTCCAAATATCTTCCTTTGTGTTCCGCAGAACAAAGAAATTCATACAAGTTTGGAACAACTTGAGGGTGAGTAAATGATGACAGATTTTTCATTTTTGGGTGAGCTATCTCTTTGATACTTTTACACTTTTTCTTATAAATTTCCTTTTTATGTTCAATGGTTGAAGGGTGAGTAGAATAATGTCATCTCATTGTACCCAGTTTTTAAAAAATGCTTATTATTACATTCATAGAGGCAACCTTTCACTGATTAAAATTTAATGGAAGTTACTCCCATAATTTGCGCAAAGCGTCATGGGGTGTAGGAAAATGGTTGATAATAGGCCTATAACTTAATTTCCTCCTGTTTGTTTCTCCATGTCTTCAGAAGTTACAGTGGCTGTGATGCTGACCGACTGACCTCCACACCTGGCGACTCTCCACACTCTCAGTTGCTGCCTGGCTCACGGTACGCAATGACAAGCGCCTTATTCCAGGAACAGTTTGTCAACAGTTACACAAAATCCTGTTTTACAACTCTTAACCCTGACCCTGTCACTACTGACCGACCACTCACGCTTACTAACAGCCTAATGAACCAATCCCAAGAGAGCAGCACGGCCTCCGGACAGCGCTGGTTTGTGTCTTCCTCAGCCTCTCCGTCATACGAAACTGATATTAACGCAGCAGCTTTGCTCTCTTACGCCACAGCAGGGGTCAAAGGTCTGCCTTTTAGTAGTACTGGTGGCACTAGTAACAGTTTGGATTACTACACCAATGCTGCTGGATGGGATTCAAAAGGTTTTCTAGATAACAGCAGTAAAATCATCTCAAATCTACCTGGCTGGGTTATGGATGCGACTCATGAAAGATCCACACAACCAAATTACATGCCCGAGGATGGAGATATGTTGGAAATAGACAGATCTTCTCTGGAGGTTTCTGAGGAGACTGAAGGAAAAGATGCCACGGATTCAACATGGACTGAGACTCAATCTTCCATTAAATCAGTCGATTCCAGTGATTTAAGGATTTTGGAAGAAGCGCAACAAAGAAATTCCTCTATAACTCCTGATTCAGATGTTCAGACTGCAAAAGACATTCAGGTCTCACAGAACAGGGAAAGAAATGTGATCAAAGAATCTGACTTTTTTCATTTTAACACTCAAACGTAAACTTGCCTGGGCTGAGTGTGCAATTAAAATATTGTTAGTATAGAAATAACTTTATGATGATGATTTATGTATACAGTATTTATTTATTTTCATGTTAATGACACTGCACCATTGCTGAACCATGTCTGAGTATTCTGTGTATTTTTTTAGTGGTGGTAATTTAAAAAAAAAAAAAAAAAACATACATTAATGAGTGTTTGTTAAAACATACAGCCCAAAATATAGGCTAATTAGTCTAGATAAAATGTTATTAAAATCACAACAGTGTTTAACATGGGAATTTAATGATCGTGAACTAAGAAAACTGCATCTTTATCAAAAGTTTTTTGATTAAATGCTTATTGTAAAATATAGAACATATCAATGTGAAGTCATGACATTCTGCTGGTGTCAGAATGTTTGATGTATAGCCTAAATAAATTGTCAGATGTTTGAGTATATTAATTCCCCTCAAAAATCTTTGCAACTTAAATTACAGTTTAGATTTGGTTCCTTATTTATTGATGTATTATTTACATTACAACATTGCAACTTGGTGTGAGTGTTTAATACTTTACAACACTGACACCTAGCAGCGAATGCAAGAACGAATTTTCGAATGCTGTCTATGTAGGTAAGCAGCTGACCGGGTTTTGGAACACCGCTAGGCTGTGTCCTTGACACGGAGGAAATAAGAGTTTAATTCTACCATAAGCAATGGGCTTAAACACGGAAGCAGAATCTATCACTAAATGCCGCTACAAACTCTCTTCGTGTACAATACATTGAAGGGATCAAATGAAGAATGGAGCTCTTTCAGCAGCTGTTGAACCCGAAATAAACAGAGACCCTACATAATACCTTATGGGAATAGTTCATTCAAAGTGGATTTTTTTTTTTTTTTTACACTATTTCCTCACCTTAATGCCATTTTATTCGGCCATGCTCAGTTTAAATCCCAGGCTTGTCGCCGAAAATGCCACTGGTTCTTGCTTTTGTCTACCCAAACACTGCACGTCAGTTTGAATATGTGGAATGAAGCATAAACTTATTATTTTAGCGTTTAACGCAGACACTGAATAGCCTATTGCAGGCATTTTTTCCTCACACAAAGCTACATCATAGGTCTTTATAAGACTTGGAAGTGAGTGGTATAAACTAGGTGGAGTAGGCTGAGAGATAGAAACTGGGTTGTTTTTATGGTGCTTTTAATGTGTTTTCCCCTCTTCTGGCACTTGAAAATTTTACAAATATCTTCTTTTTTGTTCCACAGAAAAATAACAATCTGGATTTCGAAAACCATGAGGGTGAGTAGCCTAAATAATGAAAGTATTTTGGGGCGCAACTACTCCTTTAACTATTCCATTGCGAAAAGGCCTAGTCCTTCGTTATATATAACGCCCACAAGGTGGCGTCAAAGTCTAATGGAAGAGATTAATTGATACTCGTTGTTGAAGTCCAGCAAGAAAAAATGTATGCCTTTGGTGGTTGATAGGCTTTATGTAAAATTCTATATGTGGGTTTGTAGCTGAAACACATTCATTGTCTTACCTATGAAGGGATGAATATTCCTCCAGTTTAAGGGTCAGATAAGGCAGAAATATCACTGAAAACGACATGTTAATTTTTACATTTAATAGTTTAAGACGTGTTCTCTTACATGTCCCCCCTAAATCATATTGTTAGGTTTATAGCCTTGTGTAGGCTGTGTGTGTGTGTGTGTGTGAGAGAGAGAAAGAGTGTGTGTGTGTGTGTGTGCGCGTTTAGAGGGGAGGATGGAATTATATTTAAAAGTCACTTTCAAGGCACATTCCTGGAGGTTTCAACTGTTAATGCCAAGAAAAATAATAATAATAATAATAAAAAAAAATAGATAGGCCTAGTTAGTTTTGTGACAATTTCGTATTTTTATTTTAATAATATCTTTTTTGAGCTAGAAGTTTAAAAACAGCATACAATGCAAGAGACACACTTTTAAATCAAAATCGTACTGAAATTGTTATGCTATTTCAAGGTCTGCCTCTTAAAATCGGCTTTTTTTTTTTGGTATATAGGATATCAAAAACATTTTTGACTGAATTAAAATCCTTTTTTTTTTTTTAGATATAACCTGAAGCACATTTTTTTTTGTCTTTAGGTTCGGCATTTGTTGAACTCAGCGCGCTCTATAAATAATTCTCACACTGTAGTAAGCCTCAAGTATCCATTTGTCCCCGGAGTGTTTCATCCATTTACCCATCACGTCCCGGTGGTTTCTGTTAACTCACGTGCTGCCGGTCGCAGCTGCGTCACGCGAGCGCAAATGACACGCTGAAGGAGCGCACGCACGGACGCGCGCGAGTGAAGAAAGAGCGAAAAAGCCAACGGTTACTACTCCGCTGCCGAAACCACATGAACATACATGATATTTTCTCCACCTTCCTATCAGTATTTTAGAGAAAAAGCACCACAGACGAACAAGACGATATAGGCTAAGCCAAAATATCAGGGATGGATGTGAAAGACCAAGGAGCGCAGATGGAGCCGCTGCTTCCTGCGGTAAGAACCTGTTTCATCTTTCATGTGGGATCCGTCAATGGAAGAACAATGACATGATGCTGTTGCGTGTTGCGGAAAAGAGGTGTCGGTGGTTCGAGCTGCATTGGGTTGGAGCCCATTATGGGCATCATTCACCCACCAGCATTGGAAGACATTGTGTTTTAATTATTCAAAGCACCTTTAATACAGACTCATTTACTAGGAAATGGCTCATGTTACATAGAATACAGCGTTTAGGGTGACTAAGGTTCACACCGGCTAGCGTGGATTATGCATTTAATTACACACGTTTAGTAATGTGTAATGACGTACAGTATGGAGTGTTTATGTGTGTGTGTGTGTGTGTTTAGCATTCTCATGAGTTGCAAATTTCCATTGCGTTACTCTTGAATTTGATGAGGCCTTCACGTGTGATTGCGTTTGACACGAGATTCCACTTGTTCACCTCATTTACATTTATTGCCATGGATGTGCATATTTATGGTTGAAGAGGCCATATGTAAAAATTTAAAGTGATAGCTCCAGCTTAAGCTTATTGGAAAAACGTGCCTTTCCCTGCGTTTTTGTAAAACTCAAAAAACACACCTACTGCAAACATACAATTTACTGCAGTTTCTAGCTGAAATGAACACTAGTGACGATAAAACACCAACATCTTTTGCTCCCTTTCACACATATTATGGCTAAAGGGAAAGATTATTGATTAATAAAGTCTTGTTTTGTTTACAATACACTATGGTAGAAGTATTACACTTTTACCATAGTGCATGAGTTGTGAACTAATACATTTTGACATTTCGTCACCTTGGAATTATAAGAATTATAAGGTTCTATCAGACATTTTTGTCAAAATTGAGTTATTCACATTCTTATACTGTGACAGCTTATTTACATTATGTAATTTTTTTTAAAGTTGTGTACATTTTGGGACTTTTTATTTAGAAAAAAAGTCGAATGGAGTGCAACAACTTGGAAGCTCAATATCTCCAAACTCCTCAGAACGCAGATAGAACCTTATAATTCCAAGTTGGCGATTTGTGTCACATAATACCTCCATACGTATGACTTTTCTGATGTTGTAAACTTGCTCGGTACACTTTGCAATGCGGAGCGTTCGGGAAACACAGGTCATGATTTGTCGAAGACTCGTAAAAGCAAGCTAAAATGGCATGGTTGCTTAGCGCCACCATTTCCGAACTTGCGTGATACATAAAACAACCAATGAAATAAAACTTGTTTGTTTTGGTTACAACTGAACATGCTTTTAGCGGCACTGGGTGAACATCACACCTTGAAATAGTCACAAAACGTGCAAGAAGCAATGTAATAACATTTTGCACAAATGTTTTTTCCATTGAGCACAGTTCACCAAAAAATTTAAATTCTGCCATCGTTTATTGACATCATTCCAAACCTGCGTGACTTCATTTGTGTCCCTGGACCACAAAACCAGTCATAAGGGTCAATTTTTTTAAATTGAGATTTATACATCATCTCAAAGCTGAATAAATAAGCTTTCCATTCATGTAAGGTTTGTTAGGGCAATATTAGGGCAATATTTGGGGATAATATTTGGCTGAGATACAGCTATTTGAAAATCTGGAATCTGCGGGTGCAAAAAAATCAAAATATTGAAAAAATCGCCTTTAAAGTTGTCCAAATGAAGTCCTTAGCAATGCATATCCACTCAAAAAAGAATTTTTTGATATATTTAAGGAAGGAAATTTACAAAATATCTTCATGGAACATGATTTTTACTTAATATCCTTATGATTTTTGGCATAAAAGAAAAATCGATAATTTTGACCCATACAATGTATTGTTGGCTATTGCTACAAATATACCTGTATGACTGGTTTTGTGGTCCAGGGTCACATTTCTACTTTGGAACATAAAAGAAGTTGTTTTGAAAAATGTCACAGGTAGCTTTCACACTGGCATTTTAATTTGAAACAGTTCATGTGAAAAGTACATGCAACACAAGGGTCTAGAATTGGTTGACCACTAATCAGAACATTGTGGGTTATGTGGTTTACAGCCTAAACACCTAAATTAATCACAGCATATTGCTTTTCATGGCTTTTCCAGCCCGTGTTTCATAATCTGTTGGTTAAGTGAACCCAGAACACGCAGCACTCTCTAGCCTCTTACTGTAATTGCTCTTCATCCCTGTAAAAAAAATTGGATCAACCCAAAAAAGCATCAGCCATCTTAACATGGGTCAGAGCCAGGGTCTCTGCTCCTTCCTCTGTGACAGTTTGGTGCTGAAGTTGAGAAGAGTTGGCCCACGTCTTATTGATTCTGCCCTCCATGCAGTCCTGAGCAAAGACACACACTCATTTGGCTCCTCAGAATATATTCAAAGCTATGTTTGTGGTTTGCATTCCTGTCTAATCCCTTACACGCACGCTTCAAAGGATTCCAGACGTTGCTATGGGCAGTGTACACTTACAAAATCCTTAAGTACAGTTTGTGCATATGCAGCAGCAAGGCTTTATCAGCCACTTCGACCATTTGAACACTTATTTGAACTTTAGCCATGTAATAAACGCATAAGAAAACCAGACTTTCAGTATAGCATAGTGCAAGACGAAAAGCAGATGCTGCCCTCATGAGAATATTCATATTGTTGAAGAATGTGTTGGAAGTTTCCATTCCATTATTTTTATGGAAACTGTATTTTTTTCTTTGATGAACAGAAAGTTCAAAAGAACAGCATTTATTTGGAATAGAAATCTTTTGTAACATTATAAATGTCTCACTTTTGATCAATTTAATGCATCCTTGCTGAATAAAAGTATTAACTGACAAAGTTAAAGGGTTAGTTCACCCAAAAATGAAAATTCTGTCATTAATTACTCACCCTGATGGCGTTCCACACCCATAAGACCTCCATTCATCTTTGGAACACAAATTAAAATATTTTTCATAAAATCCGATGGCTCAGTGAGGCCTCCATTGCCAGCAAGATAATTAACACTTTCAAACGCACAGTAAGCTACTAAAGATATATTTAAAACAGTTCATGTGACTACAGTGGTTCAACCTTAATGTTATGAAGCGACAAGAATACTTTTTGTGCACCAAAAAAACAAATGAACGACTTTATTCAACAATATCTAGTGATGGGCGATTTCAAAACACTGCTTCATGAAGCTTCGAAGCTTTATGAATCTTTTGTTTCGAATCAGTGGTTTGGAGCGCGTATCAAACTGCCAAAGTCACGCCCTCAGAGGTGAACCATTGAAATTTCGAAACACTTATGACGTAACACAGCCTCATTTATAGAAATCACGTGACTTTGGCAGTTTGATACACGCTCCGAACCACTGATTCAAAACAAAAGATTCGTAAAGCTTCGAAGCTCGATTTTTTTTTTTTGGCGCACAAAAAGTATTCTCATCGCTTCACAACATTAAGTTTAAACCACTGTAGCGAAGTTCGAACCACTTTAGTAGCTTTCTGGGCATTGAAAGTGTTAATTATCTTGCTGGCAATGCAGGCCTCACTGAGCCATCGGATTTTATCAAAAATATCTTAATTTGTGTTCCGAAGAGGAACGAAGGTCTTACGGGTGTGGAACAACATGAGGGCGAGTAATTAATTTCATTTCAATTAATTTTCATTTTTTGGTGAACTAACCCTTAACCCTTAAAGGATAAATTTTTGCAATTTATGTATGGCATAAAGGTTGAAGAACTGAATAAGAAGTAGAAATGGCTTAAAAATGCTGCTCAAATATATAAAATAAAAATTTGGTTTTTGTGATCTTTTGGCTGAGCTAAGGGACAGATTGAACACAACGTCACTGGCAGAGATCCAGCGGTCGGTTGAACTGTTTCTGGTGCGCCGATTGAATCCACCGGGCTGGTACATTTATCTGTAGCTCTCAGTGTGAGCTGAACTGATGCCAGTGATCTGTGTCCCAGAGGGCCTATTCTGACCATCATAAGTCACTGCCCGCTTAGCTGCAGCTGGTGCCCTGAATGCTGATGTGTGTGTGATAAAACAGGTCAAAGAAGAGTGAATAAATAAGTCCTTTAACCTTAACACAGAAATTACTTTATTTTTTGTGTTACTAAATGAGCTATTCGCTCATCTGATCTTCTGAATCATGTGTTCAGTCTTTGCGGTTAATCTTTCAAAATGGGAGTTTTGAGGCTTTTAGTGCATGTCTGTTAATGTTGAGGTCCTTTGTATTTTAGTGTACTCTAAAAGTTGACAAAATTATATACATTTAAAGTTTGAAGTTGTTCTCTTCCTAGACACAAAATATAGATGTGGTGAAGGAAAATAATAAATAAATAAATAATAACATTTCTTTGAACCAAGTGTAAATAGTTGTTAGATGCTATTTATACTTATTGTAAATGCTTGTAAAGCCAGATTCTATTTGCACCTCAGTGTATTGTGGTATAGTATAAAACAGTATGCAGTAATAGCAACATATACTGTAGGAGTGTAACGGTTCAAATTACTCACAGTTCGGTTTTTATCATGGTTTTAGGCTCACCGTTTCGGTACGGTTCGGTATATGTTCAGAGAAAAAAGGACAACTGTCAAATCAAATAAAAATAAAGAATATAAGAACAGATAATTAAACTACAAGCAACAGCTCAAATAAAGACAATAAAGCAAAGATACAAATAAAATACACTCTGCTTTTTGGGTTATTTAGGTATCTAACAGTAGTTTTCAGGTACAGAAGTTATGAAATGTAAAATAACATTGCAATGCATATAATATAATATTCACTGTATGAATTAAATAAAGATTAATCATTATTAAAGTGACAAAAGCTATTCAGCCAAGAGAAGTAAGTGATTTCCTTGTCTTTTGTTGTTTGATTAACATTAAAAACACAGACAGAAGGAATTTTAGGCTGCTGTCACTTTAAGAGATGATGCATAGATCCAAAATACTGACACTGATACATGTGTTGTCTTTCTAGACTGTTTATGTTCACTTAAGACATAACCGACTATGTTTGCTAGGATACCCGCCAAGAATGGCATGTTGATGTTATTTTTGTGTGAATTTGTCCGTTCAAGTGCAAGACTTGAAGGAGAACTCAATATTTGCCTGCTGTCTGAGACGCAGCTTTCCGTTTGCAGGCTTTGGAGGAGTGCACACAAATCTTCTCACAGTATGCGTGCTTGAATGTTTAAATTGGCAAGGCTTAAATGAGTTTAGTTTAAACACAGTGCGTATCCATCGACAGAAACATACATTAGCCGAACTCTGTACGCGTTATTTTCAACAAACCATATTATAAATGCGTTGTCAGATTTAAGATGAATCACGGTGCAAGTGCGTACCGAAGCTTTGGTGGAGAACCTAACCCTAACTATACCCGTTAAACACTTTATTGCCACTATTAAACACCATTAGGTACTTTATTTCCACTTTTCAAATATATTTCATTTTTATTTAAAATAAATGCCTCTCTGAGCTGATATGCGATGGGAAAAGAGTCAGTTCGGTAAAAGTTGGATTCGAACTCAGGTTAGTTGTAAGCTAAAGCCACCCGCCTTACACTCCACAGCACTGTTCCTGTTACCAGTGGGCATTTCTTTAGAGTTAGTGTAAATAGCCTCTGCCAACAAGGCAGGCTGTTTGCACTTGGTGGAAAAACCCTCCGATTGTATCATAGAGAGCGCCCTCTTGACTGTGTGTCAGGGTCACAAAGTCTCTTAAAATATCAGATAATTTCACCTTTTTTTTTTTTGACAAGGCAAGGTTAGTTTATTAGTAAAATGTCATGTGGTGTGACTCCCCAAAAACATACAAAAAAAAAAAAAAAAAAATCATCATATTTGATAAAATATGTTTTATCTAGAAAAAATAAATTACATTTTTTTTTATTTAAATTATGATTAAAATGTGTACAATTACATGTATTCAAGGTTTAAGGAAAATACGCTATTACTTTTACTTGATGGTTACACCACATGACAATTTTAGAGTTGAATGTCAATGTTTTTTTCAAAACCAAATGAATACAAATGTTACATTTCTAAGAACTTGTTTTAAATGAGTTTATGATTTTTTTGTAATGTTTTATGCTTATGCTTTAAGAAAAACAGTGCATGTAGGTTGTAAAAGTCTGAGATCTTTCTGACTGTAATGATGTGTATTGTGTAAATACTCAGTGATGGTGTGAGTGATTGTATTGCCTTTCTGCTCCTCTGCAGGTTCAGAGTCCTGCTAGTGATAACGGGGTGAGTCCCAGTTCTTTATATTCCTATGTTATGCTTTTCACAGCATGCTTAATGCAGTGGACTTTGGAATTAATTACTGGTTTGTTTGCAAGAGTGAGCGAGTGTCTGCTCTTCATGCATGATACGATTCGTTGTGACTGATTGTCAGTCAATTTTTAATGTCTCCATGTGAGAGTGACACCACTTGACTGGATATTTGTAGACATGCAGTAAAGCTTGTCACTTACTGTTAATTCAAATCTCCACAAGGTTTTGGTCACTGGTACACTTTAAGAGATATTGAGATGTTTTAGGCACAAATCTTTGTTTAGTCTAGAGTAGCTGTGATTCTAAAGAGAGAGAGGGGACAGCTTGTAGTGTTGGTCATATAGTGAGCTGGAGAAGAGCCAGTGTGAGCAGACGGCATGACCGGGGGAAACATGCTGCTCTGGAGGACATAGAGCTCTGAGACCTGTGGGGAACCTCAGCCTGCTACATGTCTCTATAACCAGAGATTTACAGGACTGCATACACGATTCATCACTCTAATAACCAAACACACCCTACTTAAAAGCCCGCAGAGATTGTGGGAATCTCATCATCCAAGAGTTGGTTTGTCAAATGCTGCGCCTGAGAGGCTTTGCAGGAAATGGCGATTCGCAAGAAAGTGTAAACTATAGATTATTACATAATGTGTGATGAGTAGAGATGTATCGATAAGGAATTTCTGGGCCAATCACTGATAATTAACAGCTTTTAAGAACTTGAACCGGAGCTGCTATTAAAGGGTTAGTTCACCCAAAAATGAAAATTCTGTCATTAATTACTCACCCTCATGTTGTTCCACACCCGTAAGACCTTTGTTCATCTTCGGAAAACAAATTAAAATATTTCTGATAAAATCCAATGGCTGAGTGAGGCCTCCATTGCCAGCAAAATACTTAACACTTTCAGATGCCCAGAAAGCTACTAAAGATGTATTTAAAACAGTTCATGTGACTACAGTGGTTCAACCTTAATGTTATGAAGCAACGAGAATACTTTTTGTGCGGCAAAAAACAAACAAAAAAACAGACAAAATAATGACTTTATTCAACAATATCTAGTGATGGGCGATTTCAAAACATCATGAAGCTTCAAAGCTTTATAAATCTGTTTCGAATCATTGGTTTGGATGGTTTGGAGCGCGTATCAAACTGCCAAAGTCATGTGATTTCAGTAAACGAGGCTTCGTTACATCGTAAGTGTTTAGAAATTTCAATGGTTCACCATTGGGGGGCGTGACTTTGGCAGTTTGATACACGCTCCGAACCACTGATTCCAAACAAAAAATTTGTAAAGCTTCGAAGCTTTACAAAGTCGAAGCTTGAAGTCGTTATTTTGTTTTTTTTTGGCGCACAAAAAGTATTCTTGTCGCTTCATAACATTAAGGTTGAACCACTGTAGTCACATGAACTGTTTTAAATATGTCTTTAGTAGCTTTCTGGGCATCTA
Organism: Hypophthalmichthys molitrix; assembly: GCA_037950675.1. NCBI lineage: Eukaryota > Metazoa > Chordata > Actinopteri > Cypriniformes > Xenocyprididae > Hypophthalmichthys > Hypophthalmichthys molitrix. Next base: position 11,147,771 of record CM075502.1, read on the forward strand.
AAAGTGTTATCTTGATTATCTTGCTGGCAATGGAGGCTCACTGAGCCATTGGATTTTATGAAAAATATCTTAATTTGTGTTCCGAAGATGAACGAAGGTCTTACGTGTGTGGAACGAGATGAGGGTGAGTAATTAATGACAGAATTTTCATTTTTGGGTGAACTAACCCTTTAATAATATATTTTTTTTATTTGAATAGCACCTTTCAAACATAAAATACAGCTCAAGGTGATTCAAAGGTGGGAATATAAAAGCATTTTATATATACTGTAGATTAATTAAAAACCAATCATATTAAAGTAATATATACATTTTTGTATCTATATCTATTTGTATATATACCACTGGCCACTTTATTAGATAATACCTGTCTAACAGCTCGTTGATGCAAATATCTAATCCAATCACATGGCAGCAACTCAATTTAGACATTGTCAAGATGATCTGCTGAAGTTCAAATTGAGCATAAAAATGGGGAAGAAATGTGATTTAAGTGACTTTGAACGTGGCATGTTTGTTGGTGTCAGACGGGCTGATCTTGAATATTTTAGAAGCTGCTTATCTACTGGGATTTCATACACAACCATTTCTAGGATTGCAGAAGAGCATCTCTGAATGCACAACTCATCGAACTTTGAAGAAGATGGGATACAGCAGCAGAAGATCACACCGGTTCCACTCAAGTCAGCTAAGAACATGAAACTGAGGCTACAATTCACACGGGCGCACCTTAATTGGATAATAGACGATTGGAAAAACGAGTCTCGATTTCTTTGACATTTAGATGGTAAGGTCAGAATTTGGCATAAACAACATGAAAACATTGATCCATCCTGTCTTGTATCAACGGTTCAGGCTGGTGATGGTGTAATGGTGTGGGGATATCTTCTTGACACACTTTGGGCCCTCTCGTACCAATTGAGCATTGTTTAAACGCCACTGCAGCAGGAACTTCCAGCAGGATAACGCGCCATATCACAAAGCTGAAATCATCTCAAACTGGTTTCTTGAATATAACAATGAGTTCACTTTACCAAATGGCCTCCAGAATCATCAGATCTCAATCCAATAGAGCACCTTAGGTATGTGTTGGAACAGGAGATTCACGTCATGGATGTGCAGTCGACAAATCTGTGTGAAGCTATTATGTCAGTATGGACCAAAATCTCTGAAGAATGTTTCAGCACCTTGTTGAATCTGTGCCACGAAGAATTAAGCCAGTTCTGAAGGAAAAAAGTATATTATTTATTTATTTAAAAATCCATCCGTCTGTCCATCCATCCATCTTCTGCTGATCTTCATCTTCAAACTTTTTTTTAATGGCCAAATTTCAAATTTGAAATAGAATCTTTTTGATTTAAATCAAATTCCGGAATTGTTGTAACATCTGAAATATAAAAAAATGGTTTTGCCAGTATCATTTAGATATTTTCTTGTTTTGTAGACAAAATCTTAATGTTGATTCTAATCTAAGTTTTTAAACATCTAGCTTTAATTAGCTCCTAAAAAATTAAACAGCAGTCTGTGTCTCTAAAAAGGTTAAGAAGGAAATACTACATTTCCCATCATGCATTAGACACATAAGGATGTGGATGTTTTAGCTGGAATAATGAGAGGAGGGAGCTCAGAGCCACACACACCATCCAAAACACTCACACACAGAGCGTGAATCACAGAGCACACGCGCTCTTACAGCCCGAGCTCAGATACCAGTCCACACAGCCAGTGATGTCGGCACTCTAATCTCTGCTCTGATTGGTGGAGGGACGTCTGTCAAACACAGGCTGCACGTCTTGTTCTTAACAGTTGGACAACACAGCCCCGGCAAACAGGGTTACTGCCGTGTCAGAAGGGTTAGTGCGGCGAGAGGTGCGCAGAGGAACCTCAGCTGCTCTCTGGTGCATCCTCTCTGCACATTTCCTCTCCTTGGGATAAGGGACGGTCGTCGGGACTCGCTGCAGACAGCATGCAGCACAGATCCTCTGAGAATACTGGCTTTAACTGTCAGGTAGGATGGAGCATCCTGAGAGCCTGCGTATCTCTCCTGTGTCCTTGAGAGTGTTTGCGTGTGTCTGTAGAGACATAGTTGATTCAGCGTTGAGTTATTGTTATATAACGGTTAAAGATGTGTTTTTCATCCTGGTTGCTTCAGGTGCACCTTCATCTTCTCCTATCCTCTTTCTCTCAACCTTCCTGTTTGTGTTTTCTTGAATCTATTTTGGTAGCTCTTCTCCTTCCCACAGTTTCTCTGCTTCATATCGCCCTTTCTCGCTTTGTGTCCTTTTCATCTTTCTCTGTGTTTTCTGTGAGGGGAAGGAATTATATCTGGTTGTCGGAGGGGGTTTGTTCAGATCCAGCCCCCTCAAACAGAGGGGATGAGCTTTAGAAGGAGCAGATGTGTATGAGCATTTATTCTGAGGGTATATATAGCATACATGGACAGAAAGAGGAGAACGACAAGGTCAGAGGAAGAAAATATTGTATGTGACAGCAGAAAATATTTAGGTCGATGATGGATGAAGCTGTAAATATATGTTTTAATTATGTTGATGAGGCACGGGCTGTTTGTGTGAGCGTCATGCTAGTGCGCGCCGCTTTCTGGAAGGATGCTGATGCTGATCCTTCCATTGCCATGGTAACCAGAGCCATCTGTAGGGATCAGTCCCGCTGCTCTCGACCAATCGAACGGCTCAGATCCCATTCATCCCCCCTCAGCCTCTTCAGCCGTCCCAATAATCCCTTCTCTCACCGCTCACGGTTGTTAATGCATGATCACGCAGTTTTGAAGGCTCACATGCAGGGAAATCTCTTGGACAGAGGAACAGATTGGGTGAATAACGTGACCTACGGCAGGTGACACACTGTCCTGTTTCGGCTGTTTAAAGGGTCTGGGATCATGATCTGGTGCTGTGCTAAACAGTGATCTTTTATGTAGCAAATGCAGTTTATCATTTAGAAAAGTTCCATAGGCAGAACTGGGTCACAAGGTACCGTGACCCAGAAAACTGCAGAGCTTTGTGTGCTGAAGAAGATTAACAGAAAGTGATAGCATTTCGGTTTGCAAAGGCCTGTTTACGGCAAATCCAGTGTGACTAAGAGACACAAAATTATAAAATGACCAAATTTACCGGAAAAAGATACCTGAGTGAATTAATGATGTGTTAGATATTTATATATATATATATATATATATATATATATAATTCTCCAAAGCTGTTTGCCAAGCTTACGATTAAATTTCTACGATTTCTTACGATTCAAGCTAATGTGCATGCGCAGTCCTAAGTGCGCATCTCTTGTATCTCATTTCCGAGGCACGTGTCTGACTGTTTCTATAGGAACTGTAGCTTCTAACGCAGTGGTCTCAAACTCAATACCTGGAGGGCCACAGCTCTGCACAGTTTAGCTCCAACCAGCTCCAACTCACACCTGCTTGGAAGTATTAGCTGATTAGCTGGATCAGGTGTGTTTGATTAGGGTTAGAGCAAAACTGTGCAGAGCTGTGGCCCTCCAGGAATTGAGTTTGAGACAACTGTTCTAACGGCCGCTGCAGTGACGCGATGATTTTAACAATCGGCGATTGGCTCTTATTTAGAAGGGCGGGACTTATTCCGTCATATTGCTTGTTGCACTTTCTCCCATTCAAAACAATACGAATGATGCGTCTTGTGTTATTCTTTGGCTATATTACAGATATACATGTTATATTTTCCAATATTTGTTGAAAATGTATTGAAATTGTTTGAAATCATTATCTTTTATGAGTATTATTTAAAAACTATTAATATTGTGAAATTGTAAATTTTATTTTATTTTATATTTATATTTTTCAGTTTTATTTTAATTAAATTTAATTTTTTTTATTTATTTTGTTGTTTGACATTTTTAGAAATATTTTTTATTTCAGTTTTAGTTTTATTTCAGTTAGAAATATTACTTTTACAACTTAAATGTATCAATTATTTTCAAATTTTTTTTTAGTTGAAGGTTTATTTATATAAAATGTTTTATTTACATTAACAAAAATGTTTTTTTGTAATAGTTTTAGTTAACAATAACAAGATATTGTTAGTCAATATTGTTAATTATTGAAATCTAATAACACTTTAATCAGTAAATGCAATTTTAAGCAAATCTCAAAATGAATATCCATTTTTCATAATGTACATTATAAGGTTGTGATAGCTATACATTCACTTGTATAAAACTATTAATTCTAGTTTTTGGTGTTTTGTTTTTAATTTGTTTAAAATTTTAAATTATTGCTTATTTGCTATAACATAAATTATGGGCCACAATTTTAAAAGCTATGCTTCTATAATATAACATTTTAACAGTTTTATCCAAAAAATGTCAATACTTAGCCTAAAAAAATCTTAACCAACAATGGATCATTGCAGTACAGTATTATATTGAGATGCATTGTTTTGTTTAAAAATCATGTTTTGTGTGCCATAAATTCATTTGTATTGAATAAGGCTTAAAACCGATATTAGAATCGATACACCCCAACTTCCAAGGACATAAAACTGCACTCATCAAGCCATTTCATTGGGTCTTCATCTCTGCATCTGGTCGTGTGTCACCATTAAACATCCGTTGTGTATATATGCTGTACTTTAGAGAGAACATCGCCTGAAGGACCCTCCAGGCCTTCAGTTGCAGTTCAGCTACAGTTGACTGGGTTTCCCTCCTCAGAGGTGGTTCTGTCTGGTCTGATTTTAGGAGTGAGAATCATTAGTCCAGTAGTATCTGATCTTCTTTCATCTTTTGCAGACCCCTCTGGAGTTGTATTGTGATGACTTTATGGTGTTATACAGTACAAATCCCAGCACAGTTCTCAGCTTGTTGATTACTCTTCGCATTAAGCGTCCTTGATAACCCTGAGCGCAAACCGATCCGGCATCAATCTCTTAAAGCCTTAAAGTCGCACAATACAGCTCACTTGCTCCGGATGGAGCAGAAAAGCAACATCCATCACACGCCATATATAAATGACCCTTTTATCCGCTATTAACCGTTTCCATAAGGCCATGATGCTGGGTCTGATATCATAAAAAACATGCAGCATTTGATGACAGATTATACATCCTCGCATCCTCAAAATGCCTCTTTGTCTCAACGCGGTTTGGTGCTTGCGTTACAAGCGGAAACAATTGAACGAGTTCTCCTTAGACGCAGACAGAAGACTTTGAGAATGCCATTATGGCTGAAGAATGGAGATGTTAGTGTAAATTCAGACTGTAATTCTGACCGGATGGCACAAAAGAGCCTTTCAGAGCAGAAACTCTTACTATTCAGCCTAATGTCTAGTGAGATCCATTGCTATTCAGGAATGTAGTGTGAATATACATGTACATGCACTTCTGCAGAGTTAATGGATGCTGTTTATAGAATACACACAGTTCTGGCACTGGAATTTCCTGTAAGATGTCCAATCTGCCAGGACTCTACAAACCACAGGACTAAATATATAGGAGCTTAATGCATTCACTACAACATTTGTCTTTTATTTCTGTTGATTTGTTTAGTTCAGCATTGTTTGAACAGAGAAGCAAATGTGGGTAGTATATATCTTGGCACCCACATTCAAAGTGTCCTGTCTCCATCTTTTTCTGCCTTCTTCCCTCGATCCTCTTCTGCTTTTAACAGTAGCCTTCTTTGTCAATGTGAAATGGGGCGTGAGGGGACAGAGGACAGCAAGAGGGTGACATTGGAAAGGATGAAGTGCTGGATATACTTTCCGGCTGCTGGAGTAAGATAGGCAGCCGTTATCTTCAAGTTCTGGGAGATGCTGGACAGCAAAGAATCCAGCTTGGATACTTTAAACCTATATGGTATTTTTTTTAAGGCAGATATTCATATCTTGAGTGTAGGTTGGCTACTATATTTATACAGTAAGTTATACAGTAAGTTCAGATTTCTGCAGGCAGGGTTATTCTTTCCCAATAATCTGTTCGATATCAAGAAAATTAATCAGTCAATGTTAACAATTATTTTATTAACATAGTTTTTATTATTTTTTATTTTAAATACAAAATAGTGAACATAAATATTTGATTTTATTTTAAATAAAAAGAATCAATTTATTTTATTGCTAGAGAGTTTACGATGGAAATTTCTTACTAATAAGGTCCTAATGAGATTTTTTTTCAGAGGTCAATGGTGTAATTGAACATCATTTTGTTCCATCAGACTCCAGATACTGAGCCTTTATTGAGCCTCTTTTAATTCACATGTCTTAAAGACACAATATGTAAGATTTTTGGATTAAAATATCAAAAAACCACTAGAACAATGTTATATGTTTTGTTGACTTATCCACTTACATTATCCCAAATGTTTAAATCCAGAGAAATCCACAGTTTTAACCAGTGTAGCAGCTCGTGTCAGTGCGTCGTCTGTCAATGACTTTATATTCGCATTACCCTCGATTTCTGGTTTTACTTCCGTTAAAAACCATGGAAACACCAACGACGCTTTATACAGTATATTATTTGTTTTATTAGACAGGTGAGCAACTGTTTGGATACTTTTATCGACAGAAAACAAATCATTGTTATATAGCTTAACACAGTTAGTCGAATCTCGTTTTCTTGATTTACCACGAGTACCCAAGTTTGTAACCAAAAAAGTAAATTAGACTATTTTGTAAATTTGCTAACACAGCATAATCAGAATGAGTTTTATTTGTAGTAACGGTAATACAGCATTTTCTCCACCATACAATGTTTTAAAATGAATTGCATGCCATTTAGCAACACAAGTCATTAATCTTTTATTAATATGGAATACTTGTCGATCTAGCTTACTGTAGTGTGCAACAAGCGTCTCATAGCAGCCACCGAGCAAACGCACAGAGTAGCGTTAAGATAACTTTCAACACACTCAAATGTATTTTAAGTATAATTGTTTTGACGAAGTAAAACAGCGCTGCATTAATTCAAATAAAGTGACCTGTATGAGTAGTAATTCAGGACTTGTGGCTTGTGACTTAGGATGAAATAAAATAGTGTGAAGGAGGCAGATGTTAAACGTAACTTTAATTGTAAAATAAACATAAACAACAAATTGAAAGGAGCAGCAGCGTCTGACTGAGGCATATGAGCATAATAAAAACAGCAACGTAAAACGTCCCAGGTTCTCGGCCCCGCCCTGCTTCATACACAGCAGCAACATTAATAAATCTTTAATACATTAGCTAATCTATGAACTTGATTCCCATTTTTTCCGCTGTCATTCAGTGCGTCATCAAGCTACGCCTTTGTTATTGTTTTGAATTAGCGACCTCTAGCGGCAAAACTTACATAGTGTGCCTTTAATTCATGTCTTTAGCTTTATATAGTCGACAAACAATGAAAAACAATAGAAAATTAAAGAATCAAATTTTACTTCCTTGATCTGACTTATTTCCAAAGGAAACATATTCAGTGAGACAAAAATGTAGGACTTGATATTATCTGTTGGGAATTGATTGGATTATGAAAAGTGGGCATTACATACCATAATAGAGTCAGGTGTTTCTAGGAGAGAAGTTGAATTAATAGTGATTGTGTTGTCTTAATGTTTAGATTATATAGACAAGGTTTTTTTATTATTATTATTATTATTCGGAATAACATAGATTGATGAGTTGTGCACAAACAGATCATAAAAATCATGTATTAAAAGCTAAAAATATGGTCAATTTTGCTTTCATGTTGACATTCATGCCTTTAAGCCTGTGGAAATGCTATGTTTGTATTTCTGGAAGACGGAGTAGATCCTGTTTTTAAGTATAAAATGAGGTCAGGACTGTTTTTTTTTTTTTTTTTTAATATTTTATGGAAAAACTGCAGTGGGATTCATGGCTGTTATAGTGAATCTTTTTAACTTCCCATTAAACTGCACTTTACTATCTCACACAGTTACATTCAGTATTTTCAAAATCATTATCCTGATCCTTCGTGATTTTGCTATGGCTGTTAATTTAACATGTTGATTTAATTATAAAAACATTATACAAAATACAAAAACGAATCATGCTCCCTGAACTGTACATGAAATATTGAAATGTGTGATTAATTGCAATCAATTTAATTAATCTATCTTCATATTATATAATTAATTTCACTAAAATCTCGATTGACAGCCCTAGTTTTTACGTAAAAATAAAAAAAGCTCTAAATTGCTCTGCTTGAAACCGGCATGTCAGAGTGACCCCAATCCCTCCCCCACCCCCGTGTATGTAAATGTGTGTCCACATGTGCGAATCTGCTTCATCATTATTCAACCCAAGCAGCCACGGTCATGTGACTCTGTACGCAGCATGCTGCTAAGGCTGAGAGGGAGAAGGACATAAAATGGAATACAAAGAGAGGAAAAAAGAAGTGTGAAAGATTAGGGATGACAGAGCGATCAATAGCAAGTGAGGAAGGACAGGACGAGGGGGTTCTCAGATATAATGTCACACCTCAGCTGCACAGGAAGATGCTTATTAATATAAAGAGAATCAGGCCTGCGGGACAAACTGTTAGCTTTCATTAGTGAGGTCTGAACACACAAGGGGGTGCGAGCATGTGTGTGAGTGTGCACTTGTGTGTGTCTTTTCATATGTTTGCACAGGTGTTATCTCGATCAAACAGTGTCAACATTTTCTCCCGTCCATGTCTATAAGAGTAACCCCTCGTTATGTGCCATACTAATGATGTGTTTGACAGATGTGTTAATGAGAATATCTGTGTGCACATGTGTCCTTCATCTCTCCTCCAAGAACAAGATGGAGAGATTAGGGCTCATTTTGATGACATCACGGGCAGACTGAATGGAGTTTCCCATGAGTCTGCTGGGCTGAGTTGCCATGGTAATCTATATAGTTCACCCTGGATTCCCATTTATGGTTTCTTGGCAGGCATGAGTGCTCCGCCACCACCTCAGACCACACGCACGCATCACAGCTCAAGAAAATGACTCACCATGGCAATGATGCTCTGAGATGGTTTCTTTTATTAGACGAGCATCACTATTACTGACACTGTGATTTAACACTAGTGCATTTGGTGCATAGTAACAGCATAGCAACTCACTAAAACCCACTAAGGAATCCTAAGCAACCTTATAGCAACGTCCTGGCAACCACTCATAACATCCTAGCAACCGCATAGCAACATATTAAAAAACCTATTCAGAAAACCTTAGCTAACCACATAGCAACATAGAAAAAAACACTATGAACTGCCAATCAACCATAGCAATGTAGTACCAACCACCGCAGCAAATGTATGGAGAAGTAAAAAAAAGGATCAAAGGATTTTCTTAAGCTCAAAGTATACTTCACTTTTTACGCGTACGTGAGGGTCAGCATAAGTGTACATGACGCGAATTCTGTCATCAGAAGGTTATGCGCGTACTGTACGTGCACCGCCAGATTTTTGTAACTTTGTACGCGTAGCTCGCACATGCGCATTTAATTTTTTTTGCCGTTTATCCACAAGGTGGCAACCCTGCCCTGGGGGCGTCGATTCACAAGGTAGTTGAAGAAAACCTGCATAAACGGAACAGACCGGAATGCATGCAAGCTACAGCAAAAATGGAGGCCTAGATAGACGACAGATTGCACAAAGAGGTTAGAAAGTACCCTCATTTGTACAACTCTAGCATGAAAGAATACAAATATATTTACATGGGTTGTAACTCGTAGTGAGAGATTGCTCAAAACTGCGCATGCGTCGAACACCTGTGTACGCTTTTGAGTCAAGTGAAGTCTACTTTGCAAGGCTGTGCGTTCGACTGTGTGCGTGCGGTAGCGTACACATAAAAAAAAAAAAAGTATACCCAGGGCTTTACTTGGACCAACCCCAGGGGCCGGTTGCATAAACCACTTAGACTAGTCTTAAAAGTTAAGACACTAATGTTTTTCTTGAAGAGTGGTCCTAATTTTTTAAAGTCCGTTACATAAAAAGGAGGATTGGTGTAATTTGAGTTGGAAAAATAACATTGATTACCCCTTGGTTAACTGCAAGTTGGTCAAACTAGTTCTTAAGACACAGTCTTAATATAGTGACTAAGTTTATGCAACTGGCCCCTGGTAAACGGAATCCTGGCTTCCGGTGTGAAAAGCTCTTCAGAACACCTAAGCAAATACATAGCAGCATTGTAAAAAACATTCAGAACAACTTAGCAACTGAATAGCTACATAATAGAAACCAGTCAGAGCATCATAGCAATGTACAAAACCCCCCACATCGAACACTTTAGTAACCGCATAACAATGCATCAGCACCCCCTTACAACACCTTAGCATTGTACTCGAAAGTTTTGCATCGCAAGCACAGCTAACTTTTTTTTTTTTTCAGTGAATGTAATAATCTAGTTGGAGTTAATCAGTACCACCTTTACATAAATAATAAATTAAGAATGCTGAGTGTTTGACAGACATGTCAGATGGACCGATATAGAGTGCAACAGTCTGGTTTCGGAAGTAAAAACTCCATTCAGGGAAAATGATTTTGAACTATACTTTTTAAACCTTTAAGACAGGCCTACTGTGAGCTATGAGGTTGTTAATCCATGATTTTGCTTCTGTTGAAGCCATCAGGCCACATTATTTCAGCTTATATTTAAAATAATTGTATTTAACAGCAGAATGCCTAGTGAAAAACTACATTACCCTTGATACTATACAGAAAATTACACCAATCAGTGAGTCGAAAAAAGCTACGTGCTCCAAAATAGCTCTTTAGCTCCCCCCACTCCCATGAAGCACCCAAAATGACATAATCGAGTCGATCTCTCTAAATTTTAAAAATCATTTGTATATAATATTTGTATACATTTTATATTTCCCCATCTTTTTTCATTAGATTATGCTGATTATGTGCTTCATGGGATTGTAGTTCTTTTACAGTCTTGTACCTTTGTCATTTTGTCCAATTTTTTAAAGTACTTTTTTGCTTCAAATCAAAGTTTGTAATACCATGATTCACCTTGTAGCTGATTGGCTTGGTTCATGGCTTATAACTCTTTAACAAAGACTTTTTTTAAAATCTCTATGGGAAAAATACTTCCGGAACCAGCCCCACTGAATAAGGGTGTGGGAACTGTCGAACTCTATAGGGTTAATATGGAACCTTATGATTCCCCATTTCCACATAAATCCTCTGTTGTGGTTGATCCAACCAAACTTGCAGCATATGTTGATCTCTCCCATGATCCCCTTGGCTTTCTCACATGGACATATGTATGTATGTTGGGATGTTCCAGCACACAGTTATAATCTTTTCCGATGTGGACCATGTCTCATCCAGCCTGAGTTCTCCATGTCATTTGCACTGTGAACAATCTTTCTCTTAATATGGCCCTTAATGTTGTCTATCCATAATGCTGCCGTTCTTTCTGCACTCATGTACAAGCGGATCATCTCGCAGATCTATCCTTTTAAAATGAATTGCTTTGGTCCTGCTGTAGGCTGTTGCCAGATGTTACTAAAGACATGCAACTGATTATGTAAGAGTGGTTATTTACCCTGCTAAAGAGTATGAATGAATACTCCACTATGGGTAATCTGGATTCTGAGCCACAGGCTAGTGAAACTTTGGCTTTAAAGGGGACTAAAACAATGTCATTTATGTTCTGGGGACAACTAGCGGCAGGCCACATTAGTCGTCATGGAAACTGTCTGCTAAGGTTAGGCTCAGGCAGACGGCTACTTATTTTGGGGTGTCATCCATTGTTGGTGCGAGAGGGAGGTGAATGTGATTTCACCAAATACAACATGTTCCTGGATCAACATCATTCCAATCAGATTTGAGGGACAATTTTACAGTTTATGTCAAGTTTAGGCTTACAACCAGGGTTTGGTGTTTTTACATGAGTGTTATTCACCTATCATATCCCTCTGATTTTAGGGATAACATATGGGTAGAGATACGGTTAGGACAAAATTTTCAGGACCATGTCTTCCTTGGCAAAACCACGGTAACCGTGAGAGTGAATGAGGGTCTGTCTGCTATGGCCTCATTGTGGCATTTTTTAGGGTTAAATCATGAAACGTGTCAATCATTAAATGCATATTGAGACTTTAATGGACAGGTGTCATATGTATGTGACGTCAGTAAACCGAAGATAATCAGGTGAAAGTATTCTGAGTGGTCCATTTATACAATGAGCTTGCGGTGTCCTTTAAACTAGCATTTTTTATTTATTTATTTATTTTTTAAAATCCTTTTAGTCGTGACTCAGAGAGTCAAAACCTCCCTCCTATGTGCAATGACTAATAAATGAATCTGACAATAATAATAATAATAACAACGTAAATATATGTTCATTACTGTTCTAATGTTTGGGGCCTTTGAGAAAGTAATTATTTTGTTCAGTACAGGATGTATTAAATTGATAAAAAAGTGATAGTAAAAACATAGTTTTACAAAAGATTTCTATTAAAAAATGCTGTTCTTTTGCACTTTCTATTCATCAAAGTATCTTAACAAAATGTATCATGATTTCCACAAAAATATTACTGTTAGCAAGCACAACTGTTTTCAACATTAATAATAATGAGACATGTTTCTTGATCAGCAAATCATCATATCAAATAAATCAAATAAATGCTTTTAGTGAGCATAAGAGACTTCTTTTAAAAACATTAAAACAATTTTAGAGACTCAATATTTTGAATGGTAGTGTAAATGTGTTTATACGTGTAAAGTTTGTTCTGCTTGATTTTTTAGGATGTAGGCCTGTTTCATATGGATTGTAGGATGAGTTATCTGTCAGTGATCATCCATAAGAGAACATGATTTTGTATGTGTGACTGTGTGTTTAATCATTGTGCTTTGTTTTGCAGAGAAACGATGAGGAAGCCGTGCTGGACAGGGGTGGAACTCGGTCCATGCTCAACACAAATTTCGAGAAAGAGGAGCTGGAAGGTAATTGAAGCTTTAACTCACACTCTGAACCTGGGAGTCAAACACACTGCCTGATGAATTATTATTAAAAAAATAAAGTTAAAATATAGCTGCAAGCAGTGATGACGGGCCCAAGCCCCAGCTCCACTGCTACCCTGGTGGCTTTAGGACAACAATGCACGGCGGGAAATATGCATTTAAAGCGGGTAAATGTAAAAGAACTATGTCAAAGCCATTTGATTATGCCATATTTATCATGTCATATTTGTTATCATTTGCAGCTCAATTTTACAGTTATCGTAAGTTATCATTTGCAGCTCAAAATGTTGTAAATCCAGATGCTTTCCTGTAGCTCAGTGGTTAGAGCATGGCACTAGCAACGCCAAGGTCATGGGTTCGATCCCAGGGATTGCACATACTCAGAGACAAATGTATAGTATAATGCAATGTAAGTCGCTTTGGATAAAAGCGTCTGCCAAATGCATAAATGTAAATGTAATGTATTTATTAAAATATGTTTCTTAACCTTATTATTAAACTATATAAAACTATGTTGTCAGTACAGTACAAATGAACTGGTTCTATGCCTTTATTTAGTCATTAAAACTGATAGAAACAGATCCCAAGTCTTGAAAGATTTTATATCCTGTAATGCAGGCATAACCACACAACAAAGAAAGGATTAACTCTAAACCATCAAGAGTATAAAATAGACTCTCACACATACAGACACTCGCAGAGGCAGAGTGAGATCAAAGGATCAGTTGGAGACTGTTTACCAGTAAGTTGAGCCAGAATATTCAACAACATTTTGCACAAACGAAAAAAAAAAAAAGTAAAAGCAAGTCATTATGACTAAACACTGTTCTCAGCAACATAGGTCAATTTCAAATGAGTGTGAAATTATCATTTGCAGCTCAAAACTTTGAAAGCCAATAAGTAAGGCCTTTTTATATTTTATTTATTTATTTATTAAACTAATTATATAAAACTATGTTGTCAGTTCACTACAAATTAACTGGATCTATGCCTTTATTTTGTTATTCAAATTGATAGAAAAAGAGAAGGCCTAAGAGATTTTTCTATCCGTTAATGCTAAACACAGCAATGAATGGGTTAAATTCTAAACCATCAAAAATAGACTGAACAAAAATATAAAATAGACATTTCTAAGGCTTTGCCCATGTCTACTGGCCGACAGCTCTGATGTGTGTGTTGAGTTTCATGCAATTTGAAGCATGCTAAGAGTCTCAAAAACACCCAAAAGAACTATTAATGTTTGATGGATTGCCATGACAACAGTATTCAAGATATCAAGAATCCTTTCACAGGTCTACATCTGCAGTGTCTTGACATTATTCTGATGAAGTATAAAGCAATTTGGGTAAAAATAAGAGGACGATTTCAAAGCATTTTGAAAGTGACACACTTCCTGCTGCCATTTGGTGGTGCTATGACTTACAATAGTCACATCCATGTGATCAGCCTCTTACAATGAACACACAGCTGAAGTTTAATCAAAATCAGTCAATGTATGCAGACGTTATAACACACTTCCTGTTTCCCTTTTTTCACCATAAATTCGTTGCCTTGCCACAGCCAACCCATTCGAGATTTTAAAAATCTGCTCAAAATTTAGCATGCTATATTGTCTTGGCTTCATGTTGACCGAGTTTGGTGGCGATTGGTTAAATGCCCTGTGAGCAGTATATCAAATTCCAGAGCATGCGTTTTTCAAACAACCCATAATAGCTGACTTCCTGTTTGGAAAATAACTGTAATCAGACTACAGTTACTTTTTTATTGATTACATGATTACACTATAGCAGTAAATTATTCATAAATAATTACTTCTTTTTTATCTTTTAAATTTTACTTTTTAAAAAAGCCTATATACGTTTAGTAGGCAAGTTGTATACGTTTAGAAGGTCTGCAGGTTTGTGAAATCGCACACACAGACCAGCCAGTAGTCATGAGCCTATCACTGAAAACTGAAAGCCACACACTGATCACTGGATTTACAGAAATCATTTCATTTTTAAGAAGTGTTTTCTCAACATTGCATATCTAAACAGGCATTTAGCAGGCATTAAACTCATAGACTCCAACATACAAGCTCAAAAACCCATTGTAAAATGGTGCCCTAATTTTTAGAAAACAGAGAAGTACATAGGAAATGAATTCAGTGTTTGACATTAGCTGTTCTTAGTCCTGAGGAAATATTCCATTTGGAGAAACATTTCATTCCAGCCCCTTCACACACACACACACACACACACACACACATACACTGTGTCTGTGCCTGAAGAACCTCTATGTTTCATCCTTATCCTTACTTAACCCTTGTGAAAACCCTGTAATTTCAGAGGGACTGTGTACATAGTGTGTGTTTGTAAAATTGTTTATTTTTATGTTTAATCATTATTTAACCAACTAATTTGTTTCCTTTTAAATGTCAGTTTCTGCAATTTCTTTAAGTTAATTAATTATTCTTTTCATATTCTTTTAAGATGTTCCTCTGACCTAATAAAAAAAGACAGTTTTTACTGAAGGTTTAACCATCTGTTTTTACCATAAATGATACAGGTACATTTTATAAATGAGACTGGTATCCATGCTAGTAACATTGTTTCAGTTTGGAGTCAGTTTTACCCAGCAAAAAATTAAAAAGACTGTTGTGAGATAAGGTTTAAAACAAGAAATAAAGTCATACTGTAAAATATAAATGTAGAAATGAGAGAAATATAATCGCAGTTACCTCAGAGGCAGAAACAGGCATCCACAAAAGACCCCGATATTTCACATCTTGATGGCAATCAACAATAGAAGTGGTCTAAATATTAAATCATGTACGTATATCTTCTGTGGAAGTCTCAGTACCAAAAATGTCCATCCAATCATTGCATTCGGTACGGTATTTGGTATTTCCATACCTCCGTGCACCCTGCTCTGTTCCCGCCATGTCATAACCGTAATTACGAGATGGCAACCCGTGATGTTCTACCCGGAGCTGTTCACGTGCTCAGACTCAGCTTTGCAGACTCATGTGTTTTGAAGGAGGAATGGCTTTGGAGAGCACTCTGAAGGGAGGGTGGGATTTCATACTTTCAAAGCTAGTGTGCTATTGCTAGCCTCTCCGAAATTGCCTACCCTACCTTTAAATAGGAAAAAACAGTAACAGTGTCATTTTTAATTAAAATTACGACTTCAGTTTCTACTATAAAGCAGCTCTCCAGTGTGTTCATATTTTACTCGAGTCTAACCTCGACGGACTGTGCAGAAGAAATGAACCAGAGAAGAAGGTGGAGCCTCAGAGCCACACCTACTTATTTCTTCATTTTCAAGGACCAATGGTAGTTTGAAGGTGTTAAACCTTTCCCGAAGCTGTATTGAACCTGATTTTGTTCAAAATGACATCACACCAGTTTGTTCTTCTATTTCACTTGAAGAATTTCAGGGCCTTAAGAGTGTCCCTGAGCCCCAAAATTTTATATTGTAAGTATATATACTATATATTTTTTAAGAATATTAGTTCTTCAAATAGTCTCAGACCCTATCAACCTTATTGTTCAGGTAAGAGCAGGCACAGCCATTTGTAAATTTAATGTGTCTGGCTTCCGGTGTTATTCGCTTCCAGTTATTTTAAGATGTACAAAACTCCTTACTTATAGAGATTGTGAGGTTTTTGGATTTTAGTGGGTTAATATTTGTTAAACGGATGATTTACCCCAAAACTCTAATCGTCATGTCATTCCAAACCTGTAAGACTTTCTGTCTTTTGTGGAAGAATGCCTTTTTTTGTCCATACAATGAAGTCGATTGGCTCCAATGTTGTTTATTTCCCAACGTTCTTTAAAATCTTTATTTGTGTTCTGCAGAAGAAAGAAATGAATAAGACAGACTAACAAAAGAATGTTTATTTTTGAGTGAACAATCAAGGTCTTTGTAACTGCTCTGAATTGTAATGTTTAGATGATGTTTAGAGGACTTTTCACTGAAAGTGACTCAGCTTTGTATGAACTACCATGGCCACACACACACCTCAAGGCTGCAGGGGGAAGATATCAGTGAAGGGAATGAGATAAAAGCACACGTGTGTATGTTTGTGTCGGCCCTGGAGGTCTTTATCACTTATTTAGATGCTAAATTGCTTGACTGAGTGAGCCGGTGAAACTAAAGCTCATTAGAGTGTGTATCTCTGAAGAGTGAGATGCAGGTTATATTAAAAACTGATGAGGTGATTCAGAAAACACAGTCAGAATCAGCCGTTTCTATATGCAGATCTGCTTTTGGTCTCCATCTGTCTCACACACTTAAGTCGTGATGTAAAGGTCTGATTTGTGGCTCCTGCTTCTCTGTGTCAGTGCCCAGGGCTGGAATCGCACAAGCACACATATGTGCTCTCTCTCCCCCCACAGACACTGTCAAGCTTCATCTTTGTTCAGAGAGACACATTGAGCTGGAGGGAAGGGCTGCAGAGGGAGAGAGAGGGATTTAATGCTATAGTTTAATCTGAGACTGTAAACAAGAACAGAAACACAAAGTACAGAATCACTGAATCTGATTATGTGACTACAGAGATTGAATCTTACACAACAGTCTTCTACATCTGCGAGACACTTTAAGATGAACAAATAAAGAACCTATTCATTTTAAAGTAACAGTTCACCCTAAAAACAAAAACATTTTGTCACAATTTTTAATCAGTGACAATAACAGTTATAAAAACATTATAGTTCCTAAATTAACAGACAGGTCATTGTATGAAAGCCAAAGTAAATTGAACATATAATGAAATATTCCCTTCCCACAAAACTATTCAGCATATTTTGCCTTAGCTAATTTTCTGTGAATGCGTGAGACTTCCGCTTCATTAGCTACTATAGGTAAATAACTAGAAGAATAACAAAGTAAATGGTAAAACTATTTGCACTACAAACCAGTGTGTTTATAATTACAACAATACATTAAAATATGGTAAAGGCCCCGATATACCTTAAGTGAAATAGAAGAACAAACTGGTGTGATGTAATTTCGAACAAAATCAGCCCAAAATTAAGTTTGTTTTGGGAGTTCAAAACAGCTTGCCAAAGCAAACTTTCCAGAAAAGTTGGTGATAATGTACAGTTGGATGAAAAAGTATGGGAACCACTTGCACATCTGTGCAAATGTGAAAAATTTTAACAAAATAAGAGAGATCATACAAAATGCATGTTATTTTTTATTTAGTACTGTCCTGAGTAAGATATTTTACATAAAAGATGTTTACATATAGTCCACAAGACAAAAAAAAAAAGCTGAATTTTTAAAATAACTCCGCTCAAAAGTTTGGGAACCATTGATTCTTAATACTGTATGTGGTTACCTGGATGATCTACGACTGTTTTTTGTTTTGTGATGGTTGTTCATGAGTCTCTTGATTGTGCTGAGCAGTTAAACTGCCCAATGTTCTTCAGAAAAATCCTCCAGGTCCTCCAGATTCTTCAGTTTTCAAGGTTTTTTTTGGCATATTTGAACCCTTTCCAGCAGTGACTGTATGATTTTGAGATCCATCTTTTCACAATGAGGACCAATGAGGGACTCATACACAACTATTAAAAAAGGTTCAAACATTCACTGATGCTCCAGAAGGAAACACGTTGCATTAAGAGTTGGGGTGAAAACTTATGAACAAGATGATGTTCAAATTTTTCTTATTTTGTTGAAATATCTTTTTTTTTTTCATTTAGTACTGCCCTTCGGAAGCAACAGAAGATACTCGCATGTTTCCCGGAAGACAAATTAAGTACAATTTAATGAACTTCAAATTCAAAAAGTTTTCACCCCCCGGCTCTTAATGCATTTTCTGAAGAACAGAGCTCAGTTTAACTAAGAACAAACAAAGGACTCATGAACAACCATCACAAAACAAACAAACAGTCATAGATCATCCAGGTAACCACACACAGTATTAAAAACCAATGGTTCCCAAACTTTTAAACAGTTATTTTAATAAATTCAGCTATTTTTTTTGTCTTGTAGGCTATATGTAAAAAATCTTTTATGTAAAATATCTTACTCAGGACAATACTAAATAAAAAATGACATTCATTTTGTATGATCTCTCTTATTTTGTTAAAATTATTCACATTTTCACAGATTCTGCAAGTGGTTCCCATAGTTTTTCATGCAACTGTAATAAGTAGGCGTTCTGGGGATCAGCTCTCTTTGAAGGGGAAATCTTCTCCAGTTCATTTCCTTTACTGAATCTGAAAGGTCAGACATCTGCGTGTGACAACATAAACATTGGAGAGTGGCTTTATAGTAGAAATTGAAGTTTAATTCTAATTGAAAGTAACACTGACACTGTTTTTTCATGTTTGATACTGTAAAGCTGTTTGGTTTAAAGCGATCTGTTAGAAATAAACGTGACTATACTTGCCTGGAGAACAGAGTTGCAGAGCTCATCCTTATCTCTATGATCAGATGCTTTCTTAACTGCTGTTTTCTCACTGCTGTCATTTTTGTTGTGTGTTTATTTTGTTATTGTGAGGAAAGCGGGCAGCACATATTTACATATTTATCTAAACACCGCTCTCAGCAGCGTGGGCAGCGCAAGGATGTGTATACCACTACAAAGGTATTTAGAACTTCTTTTTAGCCCTAAACGAAGAATGAAAAAGAACTTCGCTATGAGTATATCAGGGCCTTCAACAATACCAGTTTGCAATATCAAGCAGCATAAGAGCTGTTTTGTATACAGCTAAGTATAACTAGAAGCAGATAACACTGGAAGGCAGACACATTCAATTTACAAATGGCCGCACCCACTCTTATTTTCAAAATCAGGTGGATATGCAGATTAGGTTTGTATTTCTGACTGTTAAAAACTGGGGCTGTCAATAGAATAAAAAAAAAATCACAATTAATCTCATGATCTCCAACCAGTCTTTAGAAAAAGGAATGAAGAAAGTAGTAGTTACAGTAGTAATGTAAAAAATTGGTTAGTGTATTAAAAACATTTCCATGGACTGCACCCTCTTTCGGCCCCCGTAGGTTCCTTGGATCCTGTTTAAAACTACAGATTTTTAAAAATGAACCACTCAGTGGGTTCTTTTGATTTGATGTTTATAGTAGTTATTTAGTTAAGGTTGTATTATGATAACTGCACTCTTCTGTTTGTCCCTGGCAGGCCACCGTACCCTCTACATTGGTGTGCATGTACCTTTGGGTCGGAGATCACACAGACGACATCGTCACCATGGACACCGCCACAGGAAGAGGTCACGAGAAAGAGACTCAGGAACAGAAGATGGCAGAGAATCGCCTTCATACAGTAAGACTGACTCTCTGGATGGATAAAGGAAAACTTGATTATGTCAAAAAGGACAGAGAGTAGAGATAAAAACTCTTGTTTCTCTCTAGCGGACACACCATCACAGCGTGTACAGTTTCTGCTGGGAATGGAGGATGATGAGGAACACATTCCTCATGCTCTCTTCACCGAGTTGGACGAGATCTGCTTGAAAGAGGGAGAGGACGCGGAATGGAAAGAGACAGCTAGGTACAAATCCACACAAATGCATGGAGGATACACAAAGTGACAGGGACGTTTTTGTGTATATGTGCCAATGGCCTGTGACTTAAAGGGGGGGTATCACACACAGTTTCTGCCAATCTCATGTTAATCTTGAGTACATATAGAGTAACAATGCATCCTTCATATCTCCGAAAAGTCTTTAGTTTTGTCATATTTAGTTTTGTCAAGATAGATACGCTAAACCGAGTCTTTCCGAAAAAAGCAGAGATCCTGGAGAGATCTTTCCGTCACAACCAAAAAGACACTCCTTTGTTTACAGGAGCTGCATCTCATTTCAGAGGCTGCGTCCTCCAGAGATCACATTTGAAGGCTGAATACTTCATCAAGGATGTCATATTTAAGAAAAGTATCCGTAATAAAATTGACTGATATTCATTGTGAGGTGTAAAAACACTGTAATTTCTTTCTTACGTTGCAATCTAATGGTTATTTTTCTTAAATGAGACTGCCTCGATGATGTATGCAGCCTTCAAAGGGTGCAGCCCCTGAATTGGGACACAGCCATTGTTGAAAAAAATCTCGCGCTTATCAGGGAGAAGTGCCTATACAAGGAATTCCGCTCTCTTTTGACGTCATACAGGACACACTCGAAAAAAAACTCTCTGAATCCTGTACCGAAACCGGAAGTAGTGGATTTGGCACAGAAATACTCGTTTTGAAACTTTGGCCATGTTTAGCATGAGAATGCAACTCTTTAACAGTGTAAATAAGTCAGAATGCATGAAATAGCATTACAACTTTACGCAGCAGGAATATGGGGCTGCTGTCACTTGAAGTGCCAATGCACAGATCTAATATACTGATACACATGCATTTTCTTTCTCAACTGTTTAAGACATGACTGACTATGTTTATGAAGATACTTGCTAAGACAGGCATTCTGACATAATTTTGTTTGAATATGTCTGTTCAAGCAAAAAGAAGACTTGAAAGAGAGCTCAATTTAGTATTTGCACGCTGTCTGAGATGCGGATTTCTGGGTAACGAATTGAGTTTCCTTTCGCGTCTTTTTATTCTTGCATGTTTAGATTGGCAAGGCTTAAACTTTTGTGACAATGCAGCACTGGTCTTCAGCTGTCCTGAGCATCGTTCATGTTTGTTCATGTTCATGTTCTCACAACACTGCACTGTTAGAATTCATAAAAATGTTACCAGCCAACTGGCGATTGACACTGTTTCATATACTCGTCAACACAGATTTTTACTCGAGTGCTAATTTTATGCCCTTGCCCTGTCAACATCTAGTAATGAGTTGGAGTTGGAGTCGGCTGCCCTTTTGCTTTCAGAACTGCCTTAATTCTTTGTGGCATAGATTCAACAAGGTGCTGGAAACATTCCTCTGAGATTTTGGTCCATTTTGACACGATAGCATCACGCAGTTGCTGCAGATTTTTCAGCTGCACATCCATGATGTGAATCTGCTGTTCCACCACATCCCAAAGGTGCTCTATTGGATTGAGATCTGGTGACTCTGGAGGCCATTTGAGTATAGTGAACTCATTGTCATATTCAAGAAACCAGTTTGAGATGATTTAAGCTTTGTGACATGGCGTGTTATCCTGCTGGAGGTAGCCATCAGAAGATGGGTACACTATGGTCATAAAGGGCGGGACATGGTAACAACAATCCTCATGTAGGCTGTGGCATTTAAACAATGCTCAGTTGGTACTAAGCGGCCCAAAGAAAATATCCCCCACACCATTACACCACCAGCAGCCTGAACTGTTGATAAAAGGCAGGATGTATCCATGTCTTCAGGTTGTTTATGCCAAATTCTGACCTTACCCTCTGAATGTTGCAGCAAAAATTGAGACTCATCAGACCAGGCAATGTTTTTCCAGTCTTCTATTGTCCAATTTTGGTGAGCCTGTGCAAATTCTAGCCTCAGTTTCCTGTTCTTAGCTGATTTGATTGGCACCCGGTGTGATCTTCTGGTGCTGTAGCCCATCTTCTTCAAGGTTCGACATGTTGTGCGTTCAGAGATGCTCTTCTGCAAACCTCGGTTGTAAGGAATGGTTATTTGAATTATTCTTGCCTTTCTATCTGCTTAAACCAGTCTGACCATTCTCCTCTGACCTCTGGCATCAAGGCATTTTCACCCAGAACTTCCACTCACTGGATCTTTTTTCTTTTTCAGCCCATAAAAATTATATTGTAAAATTATAGTATAGGCTGTTACCCTAACATTGAACTGGAACATGAATTTATATTAAACTAAATAAAGAGCTGCTCTTCTGAGCAATATTTGTGGTTTGAGATAGGCTTGTATCCATTACAACTAATGCAATACCAGTTTGTGGTACTGCAGCTAAATGAGAAAACTAATTTAATTGTCATTCTAATTTTTTTTTCTCCCACTCTTCCTATTCTTTCTCATGTCCCTTATTTGCATCTAGATGGCTGAAGTTTGAGGAGGATGTGGAGGATGGAGGGGAGAGGTGGAGTAAGCCATATGTGGCTACTCTTTCCCTTCATAGCCTGTTTGAGCTGCGGAGCTGCATCCTAAATGGCACCGTCATGCTGGACATGAGGGCCAACTCACTGGAGGAGATCGCAGGTACAGAGTCAGAAAACACTGCATCCAAAGCAATAAGCCTTTTGATTATGAAAATATTGTGCTACAGGTGCTGCTTGATATACTTTTTAGGGTGGATTTTTTGAGATCTGTGCATGTCTTTCAGCTAATGTGCTAATGAATGCCAACAACTCCAAACGTAACAGAAAAGGAGTTTGTGATGGTTCTCTTTCAGCCCTGAATCTAAAAATTAAATAATCATAATAAACTTTAACAGTGAAATTAGCTAGATGCTAGTGTTGTAGTCAAGACCACCTAAACCGAGACCAAGACCAGTGTGTGTCGAGACCAAGACAAGACTAAGACTTTTGGGGGTTGAGACCACGACAAGACCAAGACCAGATTAGCACTCTTCAAATTCATCTGAAAGATCCACATTTACTGTCTGAGAAATGTCTTATTAGCAAGTTCATCTTTACACTGCAGAGGTGGAACAGAAGTTTCCTGTTCCACAGCTTTCCTGTAGCTTAGTGGTTAGAGCATGGCATTAGCAATGCCAAGGTCGTGGGTTCGATCCCAGGGATTGCACATACTCAGATACGAATGTATAGTATAATGCAATGTAAGTTGCTTTGGATAAAAGCGTCTGCCAAATGCATAAATGTAAGTTGTATCTGAATTGGTATAAATGCATAAATGATGTTGAGATTAATGTTTTAAAAATAAAATGTTTTTGAATTGTGGAGGAAACCCACACAGATACAGGGAGAACATACAAACTACACAGGGACCCACTATCCACTGAACCACTCTGTCGCCCATATATAGTGCACTAGTATTGGGTTATATAGTGTCACATATGGTTATTATTTGCAAGCAGTAGCATCTGGCTAATTTCACTGTATATTGAACTATATACTATATATCTCCTTGATGAAGTATCAATTTCTTTAAAAAAATCTTACTGACCCTATACTTCTGAATTGTAGCGTAAATTCTATATAAATGGCTTTATTTATTGTCTTTATTTTTAAGATATGGTTTTGGACCAGCACGAGACGTCAGGATTTTTGGGGGAGGAGGTGAGGAAGAAGGTCCGAAATGCTCTCCTTAAACAGCACCACCATCAGAACCAGAAGAAACTGGCTAACCGGATTCCCATCGTACGCTCTTTCGCAGATATCGGCAGAAAGCAGTCCGAACCACACTCCATGGATAAGAATGGTACTGCTCCACACGCTCCAGCAGATGCATTGTTCTACATTTGTCATGCATTTGTCTTATCATCCTTTTTTAATGGTGTGTCTATCTGTGTTTCCCAGTTATCTTCATGACCAATTCGCCCCCCAGTCCCCGCTCCTCACTCTGGTCTAGGTTCAGTCGCAGTGTGAGAAACAGACAGGTGCTCTTATGTAAAGCCTGGTCCCTCAGGTGTCCCAAGTGTGTGTCAGCTCCCCAGAAACCCCACCAATGCCCTTCTGCCCCCCCTGCCCCAGACAACCCCCTCATCCAACCCAAAAAAACCTTCATCCCCTTCAGCAAACGATTAAGTCTGCCTTACGGCTACCATGTCATCCCCACCATCGACCCTGAAGAAGAGCCATTATCAGGCAATATGATCGTAGATTCACTTGTACTCTAAAGGTGCAGTCACATTAGTGAAATTTCAGCAAAATTTTGTGACCACAAACAATTTATTGTCAATAGTGTGGCAATGTATGAAGCACCGCTTACACTTTCAAACCAAGCAGCTTTCTATTGGTCAACGCAGTGAATTTGTGTGACCAACTTGAACCCAAAGCGAAACTGCATGGAGAAATCTTTTGCCCTAATGCGAAATTTCCTATTGTGTGAATTCCTATTTAAATAACAGGATTTTGCACTAAATGTGACTACACCTTACGCATAGATGTGGAATATCTAGATACCGCAGTAGGATGTCCTCATGTCAGTTCTTTTACAAGTTTATGGGTGGATCTTGGCCTTTCCAAAATGGTGGATATGCAAATGCATCATGGTAATTAGCAAGAGCTGATACAGCATCATTAAGGGTGTGTTCACACTTGTAGTCCGAACCAAAAAAAAAGATACATTTAGTCCTGGTTCACTTAGTGTTCACACTGTAATTTTTAACACTGAATCTAAAGATAAAACACAAAAGACAGCTTTTATGACGTATGCTTAAGTGCTCTTTGTTAGTGTGTACATGTGATGGTATTTTTTACCAGCTGAAAACTCTCAGAGAGCTTATAAAATGTGTAAATGAGTCAAAATAGTTACAGGAATTCCTCTGTTACACGTACAAATTAAGATCTGCAGCAAGGAGATGGTGGTTTTGAAGCCTGTACAATACCAGGTATCCTTGAGCATTCTGTCCTTTTTAGGGATGCATTTTGTGACATCACTGTTTTGGGTTCGTTTAGATGTCTTTGTTCTGTGTTGCTCTCATATTTCAGTCAAACTACACCAGAGTTTGTTTGGAAGCAGACAGAGACTCCCTTGTCTCAGTACACTTGTTTGGTGCGCACCAGTTCGAATGGCAGCATTCAAACTTATGAACCGCACTACCAGAGCAACACCAGAGTTTTAATCGAACTAAACCTGCCAAGTGTGAACACACCCTTAGGTATTCCACATCTATTCTCTAACAAACAATATACTTATTCAATATACAATATATTTAGCGTTAGCGTAGCCTTTAACCACTTCAGTTTGCATTTAACCACATAGGAAGTAGTTTTTAGAGTACTAGGTTTTGCAGTAGATTGTTTATTCACTGCTAGATTCTAGATTCAGTTTTTTTAAGTTTGATTTAGATTTAGACAATGCTAAGAGGTTTGTAACTGACTTCCTTAAGCTGTTTCTTACAACTATTTTTAACCAGGTAAGGGTGCATAGGTCTTAATCTCTCTATGACCTTAACATTACTATCTTTCTTCTAAATAATTAAATCTGTTTTTATATGATAGTCTGTTATATATTTCCTCTGTTTTTTTATGTTTGCTGCACTACTTCCAGGTCAGATGGTGTCTCCTCAGGCTCAGCCCACCACTACAGAGGGACGAGGGGATGGCAGTCGTGAGAACAGTGCTGTTGACTTCAGTAAAGTAAGAATCACATTTCAGACAGTTGTAAATCTTACTCCGTATATTTTGTATATTTATATTTTAAATATACAAATATACACTACCATTCAAAAGTTTGGGGTCAGTATGTTTTTTTTTTTTTTTTTTTTTAAAGTAATTGTTCAGAAAGGATGCATTAAATTGATCAATAGTTACAGTAAAGACAAAAGTTACAAAAGTTTTCTATTTCAAATAAATAGTCATTTTAACCGTTCTGTTAATCAAAGAATCCTGAAAAAATGCATCACGGTTTCCACGAAAAATATTAAGCAGCTGCTTTTAACATTGATAAAAATAAGCAGTATTTCATGGGCACCAAATCAGCATATTAGAATGATTTCTGAAGGATCATGTGACACTAAAGTCTGGAGTTATGGCTGCTGAAAATTCAGCTTTGCCATCACAAGAATACATTACATTTGAAAAATCATTAAAATAAAAGGCAGTTATTTTAAATTGTAATAATATTTCTCAATATTACCATTTTTACTGTATTTATGATCAAATAAATGCAGCCTTAGTGAGCATAAGATACCGCTTTCAAAAAATTTTGATTAGTAGTGCAAATAATATATTAAATTACATCATTTAAATAATAACTAAAAAAAATCCAGGTAGATTTAGGGGCAACACTGTGCTTTATAAGCATGCTTTGTCAACAAATAAAGGTTTATACCAACAATTTTAATACCATGGTAGTGTCAGTATTGATAGTTTAAAAAAAGTTGTGTTGCTGAGCATGTTTTTGTGTCTGCAGATAGACCTCCACTTCATGAAGAAAATTCCACCAGGGGCTGAGGCATCTAACATCCTGGTGGGTGAGCTAGAGTTTTTGGAGAAACCTGTGGTGGCCTTCATCCGTCTGTCCCCTGCTGTGCTGCTCAACGGCCTGGCAGAAGTTCCCATCACCACCAGGTATGAGCAGAGAGATCTGTGCAACAAACTCAAGAAATGTGTTAATGTCTCAATCGTTCAAGTTCATTTTGCAGAGTGGTGTGCCTCAGAGTTCACTTCTAAGCCCTTTGTCATTGTGCAGGTTTCTCTTCATTCTGCTGGGGCCGATGGGGAAAGGGCCTCAGTACCACGAGATTGGCCGTTCCATCGCCACGCTCATGACAGATGAGGTTAGTGCTGTGGGCTACCCTGTGTTTGTTTCTAATCATGATGATATACTATAGGCAGCTGGCTGTCGTGTGTGCAAATTTCACCTGAACGTCTCTTTCAGGTGTTCCATGATGTGGCTTATAAAGCAAAGGATCGTTCTGACCTTGTTGCCGGAATCGATGAGTTTTTGGACCAGGTGACTGTGCTGCCCCCAGGCGAGTGGGATCCGACCATCAGAATAGAGCCGCCCAAAAATGTGCCCTCACAGGTAACCCAGTTCTCAAACTCCATGTGCTAATCAATCACAGATCTGATGCTGGAATTAGTGATGAAATTTTGAAAACTGAAAATATTCTGGATAAAAATGAATTTTCAGTTTTGGCTGAAACAGTTTTGGAGGGCTAAAATTATTGACCAAAATGGTGATGTAGTCACCTCAATTCAGTGTCAGTGCAGAGTATGCTTGATCCGATCATATCTTCATCTTTACTAATTGCTATTGCACAAAATAAACAAGAATGAACATCAGAAGGTATGTTGAAAGATACTTAGTGAAATGTATCATGTCTCATGTAATCACTCAGTCGGCTTGTAAACATTGTCACATAACATTACATTTACCTCAGGAAAGCCATTAAATGTCCATAGCTCATTAGTCAGCTACTGTAGTCAGCCATAGCAGTTAGTCAACTCTAGAGAGGAGCATTTTGCTAAATATATGCACTGTATTGCATATTCATTATATTTTTACTTAACCTGTTGCCTTCGTTACTTACTGTATGTTTGAATAACTCTGTCATGAAAATAAGTTTTTATACTAATTGGAGTGGTACTGGTAGGTTACCTGTACAGTATCCACCGGTGCGGTGACTGATAGCCACACATTCTCCTCAAAGCATTAGATTCATCCGCGCTGAGGAGCCGTGCTGATGCACAACCCATGTAAAGATGATAATTCCGCAAATAACTGCAATTGCAGGTTTCGAACAGAGATGGTGACAAAGAGGCACAACTTACGGCCTGCAGCTTTAAATATTTATATACATTTAATTTCTTAATTGATTATTAAATAAATGTTATTTTCGGTTTTGGTTTTCAGCTAAATAAAAAACTTTAATTTTGGTTTTGGTAAAAAAATAATTTCGGTGCATCACTAGCTGGAATAGTTCATATTCTTATTTCCAGTCTGAGATCAGTGATAATGTTGGTTTTATATCTTAATCTGGCAGGAGAAGCGGAAGGTTCCCCCTCTGGCCAATGGAGGGGCTGATCTGGGGGAGGCTGAGGAGCACGGAGGCCACGGAGGACCAGAGCTACAGCGCACAGGGAGGTAAATAATCTGTAAATACTGTCCATAACTTTTTGTGTTCGTAAATTCTGTCAATCCCAATGTCGGAGACAGACCTGGATCTCAGATGATGTCTTGTAATTGGATCTACAGGTTATTTGGTGGCTTATTTCTGGACATCAAGCGTAAGGCTCCTCACTACCTGTCAGATTACACAGATGCCGTAAGTTTGCAGTGTCTTGCCTCCTTCCTCTTTCTGTACTGCGCCTGCATGTCTCCTGTGATCACCTTTGGAGGTCTGCTGGGAGAAGCTACAGAAGGACGCATAGTAAGGACACATAGACGTGAATTTATGTTGGCAAAAACATGTACATTGGTTAATAATGCTGTAACTGATGTTATATTCTTCCCAATTCTCTCTAAGAGTGCAATAGAGTCTCTATTTGGAGCCTCTATGACGGGTATAGCATACTCTTTGTTTGCTGGGCAGCCCCTCACTATCCTGGGCAGCACGGGACCTGTCTTGGTCTTTGAGAAAATCCTCTTCAAATTCTGCAAGTGAGGCTCTTTCAATTAATTTTCAATAAGCAGTTCAAAGTGTGTCAAAGTCGGATTAAAAATGAATTGTGCTGATAGTTCATCTATCTGTCTATCTAATCTATCTATAATATCATTTTTTTTCACACAAAAGAAAAAGAGCTTATACAAAGTACTTTCCCACAAATCAAAATGTAATAATTCATAATGAAATTATAAAAAATATACAAAGGAAAATAAAAATAAAAATATATTCACATACATATTCATGGATTGTGGGTGATTAGTGTCTAAAAAAAGATATATATATATTTTTTTAAAATTTTTTTAATTAGCTGAAATATCATTCAGGAAAGTGCCATAATTATTTAATTATTTTTTTATAATTTGTAAGAGTCATTTTAATTGTAGGACACAAATTCAAGTCAATCTCATTTTGTGTCTTTCTCCTCAGAGAGTATGGTTTGTCCTACCTCTCCTTACGTGTGTGTATCGGTCTGTGGACGGCCTTTTTCTGTCTTTTGCTGGTTGCCACTGACGCCAGCTCGCTGGTGTGTTACATTACACGATTCACAGAGGAAGCCTTCGCTTCCCTCATCTGCATCATCTTTATCTATGAGGCTCTGGAGAAACTTATTCATCTGGGGGAGACATACCCTTTCAACATGCACAACGACCTCAACCAGCTCACCCAGTACTCGTGAGTACTGACACACACATACCATTCTTCCTCAAGGTCACAGCTATAATTCAGCTGTACATGTTGATAAAGTTATCAATGTGAAATATTGTGATGTATTTGTCTGTGTGTGTGTGTGTGTGTGTGTGTTTTACAGGTGTGTGTGCACAATGCCTAAAGAACCCAGTAATGCCACACTGAATTACTGGGAGGAAAAAAACATCACTGCATCTGAGATTGACTGGTTAGGCCTAGATGTCAAGGTGAGTGTGACTGTTGGTGCATTCAAGTCCTCTTGGTAAGTTTGTATTTACAAACTAAGTTGGAATGTTATTCCAACTTATTTTTCTTTCAAAAACAGCAGGTAGTATCCCTTATGGAATATACTGCAAAATATAATGCAATATATTACATAATACATTTCCATATATGGGAAACAAGTGCTTATATTTTTCAATATACTGCAATATATGCATTGACCACGTATGGCTATATATTGATGCATATAAAATATTTAGAAATGAAGACAAAAATAGCATTACATGTAATATTCATAATGTTTTATCCTTTATTGTGTACATATATTGCACATAAATGTTCCCATTTAAATGTGAATCTATTGTACACATATATACACACATTTATGGAATGAGTTACATTCTTCTAGTTCCCAGCATGCATTGCTTCTGATTGTTAAAGGAGAGTAAATGTTAAAATTAAGTATTATTTCATGTGTTTTGCTCTATATTAATATAGGGGGAAACCTTTTAGAATTAGAATAGGGGGAAATTTTAGAATAGGGGGAAAATTTAGAAGGTTTTCTGGTATGTCTGAGTTTTTGGGGTTACCATTGTGCTGAAGAGTAGAGCCTGTGATGATTGGCCAAACACCATTAAGACTATAATTACTTTATTTAAACAGTAATGGCTATGCGCTGTTCAGCACAGTGATAGTATCTTTGCTAAACACTTTAGTACATGCAGGTGTGCTTGTGCATTTGTTAACTAGCTTGAAAATATGAAACATTTATAATGTAAATAAATATAAAATATAAGAAATATATTGTTATATATTTCTCTGTATATATATGTTTATACTGCATGAGTAAATATATCTGCAATATATTACACATGCAGTACCATATCTGATCACATGTACATCTATATATAATGAAGTGTATTACTGAATATAAAATTACATACGTTATGATATATTAGTAAATATATTGTCACATATTTTTCAATATATGAAAAGCGGCAATTCCTAATGTTCAATATATTGTAATATATTAACACAATATATTATTCTGTATATTTTCAAATATACCATTAAATCATTTAATATATTGATCATTCATATAAGGAAATATATTTTCTTTGTATAAGGGATACACCATCTTAAACATTCCCACAGGTGCCTGCGTCTCTTTTCTTTGGCTCAGATATGGGTTAATACATTTCAGTGACTCAGACTTTAATAAAAGCAAATCCTCTGCTGTTTCACCTCAGTTCCCCTCTCTTCATATTTAAGCTCCTACACACACACATACACACACACACAAATATACAACACACAATCTAATCCACTATAAACAAATCCTTGTGATATTTCCATAGTTACACATGACTGTATATGAATTTATCATTTTTCTCTGGATGTTGTGTTTATCTGTCTTCTTCATCAGAAGCAGATTTGATTATTTTGTCTTATGTTGTGTCTCAGGGCTGTGTGGAGAACAGGGGTGAGTTTGTGGGCAGCGCCTGTGGCCATCACGGTCCATATATACCTGACGTCCTCTTCTGGTCTGTCATTCTCTTCTTCTCTACAGTTGCTATGTCCTCCTTCCTTAAGGAGTTCAAAACAAGTCGTTACTTCCCCACCAAGGCAAGAAGCTTGTGTGTGTGTGTTTCAGTGTAGAATAGTACAGACAACTGTGAAAGTATGTGTGTGTGGATTTATGTGGCTTTATCTCCCCACTGTACAGCAGTTGTTGTTGGCTAACTGTAACCTATAAATAGTTTTCAATCAGGGAGTCTAAAGGCTCACAGTTTTATGTTCAGTTTCTAGTGCTTATTCCAATTCTGTGTGTTTCTCAACAGGTGAGGGCAGTTATCAGCGATTTTGCTGTTTTCCTCACCATCATGACCATGGTTCTGACTGACTATGCTCTGGGGATCCCCTCCACAAAACTACAGGTTCCTAATGAGTTTAAAGTGAGTCGTATTACAGTATTACAGTACTGTGTCATTTTCATTTGTAGATTTTCACATAAATCTATCCTCAGAATATGAATATGTAATTGATCACATGACCTCTCACAGCCAACCAGAGATGACCGTGGCTGGTTCATCAGCCCAGTGGGACCAAACCCGTGGTGGACCACTATTGTGACCTTCCTCCCAGCTCTGTTGTGCACCATCCTCATCTTTATGGACCAACAAATCACTGCCGTTATTATTAACAGGAAGGAACACAAGCTGAAGGTTTGTAGCTACTTCACAATATGCTCCTTTTGGTTAACAAATAATCTTGTACACTTGATGAGATGTCACATGTCTTTCGTTGTGTATGTGTGCATCCACAGAAAGGCTGTGGGTATCATCTGGACCTGTTTGTGGTGGGTGTGATGCTGGGCGTGTGCTCTCTCATGGGCCTCCCGTGGTTCGTGGCTGCGACGGTGCTGTCAATCAGCCACGTGAACAGCCTGAAATTGGAGTCTGAATGCTCAGCACCTGGTGAACAGCCCAAGTTCTTGGGCATCAGAGAGCAGCGCTTCACCGGCCTCATGATATTCGTCCTTATGGGAAGCTCAGTATTTATGACCTCCATACTGAAGGTCAGTGATCTTCTATTGATCAACAGATGATAATTACAAACTTGCATTGCTAAATGCTTGCAATAAAAAAACTTTTTTTAATAGTTATTGTTTTGTTTTTGTCCTCAGCATATCCCAATGCCTGTGTTATATGGAGTTTTCCTCTATATGGGAGCGTCGTCTCTCAGAGGCATACAGGTACTGAAGTTACTAAAGTCATATATTGTGCTTAACAGTTATTATTTCGGTAACACTTTATTTTAGGGTCTTTTAACTAGTTGCTTATTAGCATGCATATTACTAGAATATTGGCTATTTATTAGTACTTATTAAGCACATATTATTCTGCATGACCTTATTCTACATGACCTTATTCTACATTCCTAATCCTACCCAATACCTAAACTTAACAACTACCTTACTAACTATTAATAAGCAGTAAATTAGGAGTTTATTGAGGGAAAAGTCGTAGTTAATAGTTTATATGTGTTCCCTATACTAAAGTGTTACCATTAATTCCAACATTTGTAGGTGTGGCTTATGTGTTATTTTAGTATTATTTATATAGAAGTCTCTTATGGTCACCAAGGCTGCATTTATTTGATTAAAAAAAAACAAAAAAAAAAACAGTAAAAACAGTAACATTGTGAAATATGATTACAATTTAAAAGAGCTGTTGTCTATTTTAATATATTTTAAAATGTAATATTTCCTCTGATTGTGAAAGCTGAATTAGTGTCCCAGTGTTATGTTAGAATTATTTGTATACTATTATAATATTTAATAATATTTTAAATTAGATGTTCAGTTTTAATTTTAAGTTTTAAGTAATTTGGTCATGTGCTTTTGTCATTTTTATTTTTTTCTATTTAGATTTAATTTATTTTTTGTTTTATTTTCATTTGTATTTATTTTATTTTTGTATTTTTTATTTGTATATAGTTTTAGGCATTTTAGTACTAAATTGAAGTTTTTTTATTTATTTTTAACTTTTTTAAGTTTAAGTTTTTCATCTAATATTTATATATTATTTTAGCTTAATTTCAATCAGCAACACTTAAATGTGTCCAGATACTTTTCAGGGTCATAT
This sequence comes from Hypophthalmichthys molitrix, assembly GCA_037950675.1. NCBI lineage: Eukaryota > Metazoa > Chordata > Actinopteri > Cypriniformes > Xenocyprididae > Hypophthalmichthys > Hypophthalmichthys molitrix. The sequence continues at coordinate 11,181,387 of CM075502.1, forward strand.
TGTGCAGTTCTAACCATGTTGGGTGTGTTTGCCGTTCAGTTCTTTGATCGTCTGAAGCTGTTTGGGATGCCGACAAAACACCAGCCTGATTTTATCTACCTGAGACACGTCCCGCTGAGAAAAGTTCACATGTTCACCATCATCCAGCTCAGCTGCCTGGCGCTTCTCTGGATCATCAAAACCTCCAGAGCCGCCATAGTCTTTCCTATGATGGTAAGACGTGTGTGTTTGTATATATATGTTTGTGTGTGCATGATCATCAAGATCTCATATGATGTCTGTGTGTTTTCTTGCAGGTCTTAGCCCTTGTGTTCATCCGTAAGCTGTTAGATTTTGTCTTCTCTAAGCGAGATCTCAGCTGGCTTGATGACCTCATGCCTGAAAGCAAGAAGAAAAAAATGGAAGATGCACAGCAAGAGGTACCACCACCCCCCATCACGCACTGCTATTGGTTGCGGCCTGTGACGACGCTATTGGCCGTCAATGACCAATCACTGAAGACACTGTTTTAGAAGGACAGATCACGAACATGTTCTTTCTCTCAATTTCAGGAGAATCAGTGTGTCTTGATGGAGGATGAAGGAATTGTACAAGTGCCCCTAGAGGGGCATTATAAGTAAGTAGGAAAAATTACAGTGTTTGTACACTGTAAAATTGGTATCCTGCTGTTGTTACCATTTCTTCATAATCTAACCTTTAAATCTAGTTTTGGTAATGCATTTATATTGATTCAGTGATTAAAAATATTTTTGACTTGAATAATTATTAGTAATTTGACCAATTAATTTAGACAAAGCACAATTTTGTAGGAAACATTCACTACCATTCAAAAGTTTTGAGTGAGATTTTTTAAAAGAAATTATATAGTATATAAGAATGATTTTTGAAGGATTATGTGACACTGTAAACTGGAGTAATGGCCTAGAGAAATTTGCAATCAGTACATTAAAGTAATAAATTACATTTAAAAATAGAAAACAGTTATTTTAAATTGTAATAATATTTCACAGTAATACTTTTTTGTGTTATTTGATCAGTATTTTTGATCAAATAATTGTATCCTTGGTGAGCATAAAAGACTTCTTTCATAAACAATAAAAAATCTTACCGACCCAAAACTTTTAGCAGTACTGTGTTTTTTAGGAAATATTTTTTCGGTGTAATATAAAAGGCATACTATGTCAAAAAATATTAAATTTCATTCCACATATTTCATTTAGAAAAATGAAGCCTGCAGTCAATAATGTCTGTAAAAATGTTTAGATCTCCTCTCTTTTTGAAAGACAAACTTTAAAAATTTTCTTTCAAAATATGACAACAGAAATAGTCTGAGATTAAAAATGCTGATGTGTTTGCATTCATTAAGGGATGATCCATCCACGGTCAACATTTCAGATGAAATGACAAAGACGTCTTTTGGAAATGTCTGGAAAGGCCTCAACACTGACAGCACCAACAAAGATCAAAGCTCGAAAAGGTTTGGATTTAATATTCCCTTAGAACATTCCCTCACATACATAACAATATTCAAAAAATGTCACTTTAATCTCACCGCAAACCTGCAAACATTGTATTTGAATAGATGAAAATACACAGTATTTTATGTTACCATGGGACATTTTCAGTTTCTTGATTCAGTAGCGGCACATTTTTATTCCCCCTTTTGAAACATTCAACTGAAATCCTACTTTTAAAGGGGTCATGAAATGCATTTTTAAAATTTTTTATAATGTTCTTTGAGTTCCTCACAGGCATCTCTATCATTTTGTTGCTTGAGTAATCCTGTGTTTGTGTCTCTCTTGTATTTACAACTACATGACATGTGAATCGGTGGGTGGGGCTAAAGAAGCAATGATGTGGAAGTAGGCGTTGATCATCTTCTGCAGAAGTGGTCTTTCGTTGCACTATTACGCCATACTGTGACAAAATCCGAAACAAGTCATTTTGGAAGCTTGGTTTCAATAAAAGTTTTTCTGAAACTTACAGGATATTTTTATAATACTGTGACCTCTTATATGTCAAAACATCAAGGAAATTTTGATTTCTCAATTCATGACTCCTTTAAAAACTCTGTTTAAAGATCAAATACGAAACATTTTCATTCTCAGAGCAGAGTTTGGTCATGTCTGAGCCCCTTAGTCAAAAAAATTAGCAATTAGTAATAAACTGTATCTGTTTAGTGAACTCCTCAAACATGCTGTTTTCTTAAAAATGGAAGTGTGAATATCAGGCTCATATCATGACTGAATTTTTCATCCCTGTCACTCATAAGCTCCCTCTCCTAATGTCTCAGATGCTGATTTCCAAAGGTAAGATGCAACCCAACCTGTCTGTGCACGATCACTGTATATACTCTAGTGCTGTGGATACTATGGTTCATGTTTCCTAAATGTTCAAACCTTTTCTCCTTTTCTGAAAAAAGTTGTGTCTTCCTTCTTAGAGTTTAATAATTATAAAATAATTCCAGGCTTCACAAACAGCATCTTTCTAAAAACACTGGCATCATGAGGGATTCAGGTTTTTCCTGAGCATTTCAGCCTCTGTGTGCATGTTTGTGTGTATTTGTTGAGAATGTTAAATGCATGGAAAAGCATGATTTCGGATAGGTCAAAGGTCAAGCTTTAGCACATGCACAATTATAACTCACCAGTGTCAGATAGTCATGTAAAGTAGGGCTGTCAAAGTTAACGCATGCATTTAATGAAATATATCTAATGATGTTTATTTTTTGTTTGTTTGTTTTTAACTCTGATATTTAATTTGACATCTGTTTTATTCTGTTCTGTGTGAATCTGAATATTCAGTCCCTAGTAGAACTCAGTAATGTTTCTGCACATACAATATTATTTATTTATAAATATAAATCAAACCCATGTGGGATATTTAACAAAAATCACTTGCATTTTTTAATAGTGAAATATAAGTCTAGAGTAATTATAGATATGAATATATTCTGCTATGAGAGTCGTCAATACAATAATTATGCTTTTATTTGTCTTTCCAAAATATGCATCAACAGATTAATTATAAAAGAAATATTTTATATTAATTAATGTTGTTTTTTCATATTTAACTGTTAAAATATAATATTAAAAATATTTTTAAATAATATGTATAATGAAATAATTATAATATGAATTATTTAGTTATTAATTACAAAAATTAATTATTTTAATCATTTGATAGCACTAATAAATCATAATGTTATTTTACCTTTTATTATAAAATATTAATATAATTGATGATAATAATTAAAACTAAACTAAATACTAATAAGTAAAACTAAATTACTAAAACTTTAACTGAAATTAAAATGAAAATGGAAAATATAAACATAAAATCTTGGGGGACCATAGACTACCTTTGTAACCTTTTGAAGTGAAATTCAACACTGCATCTTGGATTGATGCTATGGGGAACAAATACCTACTCCGCCATGCTGAGGTAATGGCTGCCTCATTAGCTGTGCCTATACACAACCATAATGGGCATAACATAAATTGACTCTACGGACTTACTTAGCCACAGTCAGATTTCTTCAGTCATACAGGGCATGTCCTAAGACTCATAAAGGCTGTCAAGTGGAAGTATTCCCTCAGCCATTGCCTGAGCTTTTATGCTTTGTGACAAGGAAACTCCCGGCTTTACAACCTTCCTCCCTTCCTTGTGGACCAGGCATTAGCCCAAGAGCACAGCTCTAAGGCTTGGCTATATCAGCTCTTTTGTATGACACAACCCATTGGGAATGCTTGCCTGGGGAAATTTTAAGCTGCAAACCTGGCTCACCACTACCTCCAGGGGGAGCCTAAAAAAACTCAAACCCCTAGGGAACCGCAGGGGTGCTTCAGCACTACTTTCCCAGAGTTTTCAATTGGGGAAGAGTGCTCTGACCCTGCCTGGACTAGTCCAGGATCCAAAGACTCCCACCATTAAAAAAAAAAGGTGCCCAATAACAAGAAGGGATGTTATATGCAAATTACCTATACTTGTTAGGTTCTACATGGACCAGTTACGGCTCTGACAGGGAGCGGAGGACCTTACTTCAAAACCCCAGGCAGTGGGGGAGGTTCTACTCTACATTCAACCCTAAAGAGCAGCTACCAAAAGGAAGCCTACCAGGCATTTTTAAACAGCCACAATCTTCTATACTGCTTCCCTTATGAAAGGGGGCCTCAGGATACATAATAGACCCACCCCAAGGAGCCATCGGGAAGCTAACCTTATTTAAAGACCCCAGAGCCCAGAAGGGAAGGAGGAGAGATGTTACTTATCCTCAGTGATTCGATCCTGTTTATCAAATCGCTTCTTATTGATAAGTTCCTCAGATCTTGTCTTCTGTTCCTAGCATCCCATCTCCTCTGAGCTCTTCTCAAAGGAGGAGGAGCCCAAGTGGCCATCCTGTGATAAACCAGGTCCCCCAGAGGTCTTGGGCAAAGATTTACATGGATGCGGAATGTACTTCCTAAAAGCCGCCAACCTCGTCCTCACCTTCCTAAACTTTTCTCTTTCTCTTTCTCCTTAATGTCTGCCAAATTCAGCTACAGATGCTTTTCTTTTGCCAACATCAGCACTATTGAACAACCAGTGGCAACAGCTGTTTGTTTTGTTGCCCGGAGGGCCAGATCTGTGGTGTAGCACAGCTCAGCGACCGTTTTAGGAGACAGTCCCTGCCCGTGATCTAAATCTTTAAGCAGATCTGCCTGGTATGCTTGCATCATGGCCATCGTGTGCAAGAAACCACCGGCCTGACTTGCTGCCACAACTGGCAGGCTGAGAGGGCTTGCGATATCCTCGCCCTCCTCAGCCACATCCATCTCATCCTGGCTAGATGGTACCAGCAGCATGCTATCTGCTGGACCAGAAGACTCAAGAGAGAGTACATCCTGATCCAACTGATCGCTTGAGCCAGTGACTGAGAGCCTTTCTTGAATTCCTCAGCCAGCTCGACCTGCGATCTCCACGACTTCAGTCTCTGCTGTTTCAGTCTCGGCTACAATGGGGCCCACACCATAGGGTGCAGATACTTGTCCCACAACCCTCGAAAATAGGGCCTCTGTGACTGAATCTCTTAGAATTGGAGCATTCAGCTCCCTCAAGAACCGAACGGGCTTGATCCTCACCCAAACATATAACACACAGGTTGTGTGTGTCCTCAGATGTCAAAAACCAGGCACACACTTCCTGAACCGCTTGTTCAAGTGCTTCTCCATGACAATCACCTTTAACATGCAGTAACACAAACAAACGGTTCCTGAAGACATAAAAGCTGATGACGTACCCTCTTATACTTACAGACACTCCGGTGATGATGTCATGGACTGTCGTTGGCCAGTTAAATTGTTGTGTGTACACACATGCTTCAGGCACCAGTCATGCTAATTATGTTCCCTATGGTGTCAATCCAAGATGCAGTGTAAAGTTCCACTTTGAAAAGGAACTGTTTGTATTCTTCTGCTCCAAGAACAAACGTGTCATTTACTATTTCTCATCAGCTTTTCGACTATGAATTCTTTTTTTCTCATGATGAAATGAATCTTTCTTTATTATTCTGCAGCTCAACAGTTGTAGGTGCCATTGGACATAAGCGAGGTGATGAAGAGAAGGAGACAGATTTGGATAGAGAGACGAGTTTGTGAGTTCATGTATTTCAAAACACTCAGTATCGTGCCACACTACAAGCACCATTAAATGCTTCTGTTGTATAGGTCTGTGTGTGCCAGTCTGTGCTAAGGCACCTTGTTATATTTACATGTTTTTTTATGTGTGTGTGTGTGTGTGTGTGTGTGTGTGTGTGTGGAGATGCTGCCCACAAGGAGAATTGTTGGGTTGTGTGTTTAATGGTCCAATTGTAGTTTCACCTATAGAAATTTAAAAACAATTAAGGTTACTTTTGTTTTCAACCAGGTAGAGTGTATTTTGTATGTTTTATATTTTTTTTGACAGTAGATCCTATTGAAATTCCTTGTCTTATAGCCTGAATATGTTTATTATATAAAATTCATTCTTTTTTATTATGCATAAATGCTAAATATTCATTTGCAGGCATAGTTAAAATATCATAATAGTAAGAAGCAATTTCTGACGGAAGATGCAAATGTAGTTCTGTCGGCTTTTTCAATGTCTGTGTGATTGTCAAAATGTTCTCCACATCACTTCATAAGATTCTTGGTGTTAACATTTACTACTTACGAACAGTGACCAATATTTTTAATGTACTTTTATGAACGGTTTTCCCATTTTGTGAAATTTATTGTAATATTTCCCTAAAAACACAAACGTACAACGTACTCTGAGTACTCTGTGCTCATTTTAACCTACATTTTCTCTTGAACTTCTTGATATGAAACATCCATATTCATAAATTCACTTGTTGATCTGTTTTTTATTTTATTTTTGAAAACTATTATTACGAAGCTTTATCTCATTTTGTGTAGCACTCGACCATGCAAATAATAGTAAACATATATTTTGTTAAAACTTTGCAAATAATATAACTGTATAGTGCTGTTTTCACAATGTTTCTGAGTGACAGGGCATCTGTCTCCTCTACAAGACTCATTTGCAAACCGAGAAAAGAGACCTCATCGTTTGAACGAACGAATTATACTATTACTGCCGATATGATACAAAAATCATACAAGAAATGCAATAATATTCCTTTTAATAAGAGGGGCATTATACCATGTACTTACCAGAGACGAATCTAACATCATCAACACATGTACATGTGATTCTGTATTTTGTCAATGTGTATAATTTTAAATAACAAAGGTATTCAATGTATAGATAGATTTAAATATGTATAAAGTGGGGGAAATTAATGTTTTCATGTTACTATCAGTGTTATTACAGTGTTTTGCCATTTTGTTGGTTGGTTGGTTGGTTGGTTTGGTTTGTTGACAAAACTACGACACGCACATATATGTCATGCACATGTCAGCAGTACAAAGATTTCACTGTTGATTTCACTGTAAAATAAGCATTTCTTCCTGAAAACAGCCACTGTTGTTTATTAAATTATTCATTTAAATGAACATGTATCGTTACAACTGTGAGAAATTTTCATCAGAATAAATGTGACTGCAAATAAACTGACACTAAAGTGTTTTTGCAATGATTTATATTTATGTTAACTTGACAAACCCAACATACTGAAATCCTATTTCTTGTTCTTCTTTTTCTTCTAAGATAAAATTTAGTCAGTATCAGCAAATCCTGTAGCAAATCCTGTAGCAACTAGCTTAAGACATGCTAGCAACATGCTAGCAATGTGTTAAAATATACTAGGGCTGGGACAATACATCGATTCTCGATTCGCGATACATTGATTCTGGATCGATTCTGAGCTTAGTTGTAACAGAAGATGGCGCTCTAGCCTAGTTTTTAACCACACACTCATACGCTCACGAAAAAGAGCGCTGGACAGCGATCAAGCGTTCGGCTGAGTCATGTGAGTGGTTAAATATACTTGCACCTCGGCTCAGAATGGTTTTATGACGCAAGATTAATGTAAACAGCCCACTGTAATTCTAATAATTCAATGGTGCGGAGTCAATTATTCCGCTTACACTACGGTTATAACACCTCAAGTCACTGTTCAGATGTTGTATTTCAAGACATTTGTCAGGTTTTTGTCCTTAAAACACTTTTGTGTGTGGGACTAATTTTCTTACGCATCTCATCCCAAGCCTCCATTGCAAATTCCAAAATGTCATTGCAGAACTAGCAACGGAGGCTTGAGCCATTGATAGCAGACTAATACAGTTATTAACGCTGTTGAGAGAGAGAGAGAGAGAGAGAGAGAGAGAGAATAAGCATATTTGAATTAGCCGAGTCTACTAATAGCGAAACTGTAAGTTTATCTACCTCAAGAACTGCACAGTTATTTCCCCGCTGGTGAGAAATGTCATGTATCTTTTAAGTTGCTAAACTATTTTACTGATTAATTCGTCGGAGCAGCGTGGACTACACGTTTCTGTGCGAGTAGTGTTAAACTTGCTAGTAACATGCTAATTCATTTTAGCAGTGTGTTAAAACATGCTATCAGCATGTCAAATCATGTTAGCAATGTGCTAATTCACGCTAGCAACATGCTTATAACAACATAACAAACACTAATCCCTAACCCTACCCTAACCCATGTTAAAACATGTTAGCAATGTGCTAAAACATGCTAGCAACGTGTTAACAATTGGTAAGACGTGCTAGTAACATGCTAATTCATGCTAGCAACATACTAAAAATGCTTGCAACATGTTAATCCATGCTAGCAATATACGCTATGAACATGGGTTGCACAGACATACACATTCCTTTTGGACAAATCATTATTTGACCATAGCTGTTCACTGAAGGCTTTAAGACCAAGCAGTATCCTCTGCCGGCTAGTCACACCCTCTTCACAGGGAGCGGGACTCACGCTAACGGAAAATACCTTTCACTGTCCGCATTTAGATTTTGGCAAATCAGTTTGGGTGAATGCAAACAGCGTGATTATTTTTCCAACATCCAGCCACGCAAGAAAACATGCAATCTATCTAACTGAGGGAAGATGTGAACAAAAAAGGAAGTTGTCTTTCACTATTGTAAGTTAATTTTGTGAGAGAAAAAAAAGCCTTGAACACCATAAGCAGCCCATACTAGTTCTCTTTAATTGAAAAATATGCATTTTCATTCATTAATACATGGTTGCAACAACATTTAGTTCCATTTTTTAAGTGTCATTGTTTAAAAAATGCTATTGACTGAAATTTCATGTACATTCAATTGTTACACTTTCAAATTTTATGCCATATGTTTCAATGTATCTTCCTGACAAAACAACAACAAACAAAAAAACACCTTTTGTATTGATTTGAATAGAGGTTGATGATATTTAATATGCATTGGTGTAGCTATATAGAAAATGGGTAAAATTCAACAAGTTGAACATGGAGCCACATTGAGATCCCCATATCTATGGGATGGAACCATATTGGGCCTTAAAAATGATGATTACAAAAGAAAAGTTTATTAAGAATGAGAATCTAGAAGGATGTTGAGATATCTTTAATACTTTTAGAGTTACAGGCACAAACTTTGGAAAATGAATATTGCACTAGATAGGTATATGCTATTGTGTTGATTAACAACAAAAAAAAAAAGATATATTTCTAGTTTCAACATTATTTGTATTTCATTGAGATCCCCATATCTCTGGAAATTAACCATAATGGGCCTTAAAAAATAAAATACCAAAAGAAAAATTTGGTAAGAATTAGAATCTAAAAGGATATTAAGATATCTTTATACTTTGAGTTACAGGCATGCAAAATCAAAATTTAAGCCAGGAAACTTTGACACGGAATGATACAAATGTGTTTGTGACATACAATGTGTGCCTTATTCTGTCCCTTATATTCCTATAAAGAACCACAATTTTCCTTTCCAGAAGTTGCCAACCTTACATGCTAATGCAAAATAATGCTAGACACATGCTAAGACATGCTAACAACATGAAAAACATGCTAGGAAGCTTATAAAACTTTTAAATTTTTTTAGTCTTTGTCAAGCAAACAGAAAAGTTTGTCCCAACGAACTTTACTTTCTACTTTTTCATTTACCATTGAGATATACAGTAGATATACAGTTAACACATAATTAATGAGTTAATCAAGTGTTATTGTGTATAAGCCCAGAAAGTAGTTCCTCATGTCTTTGTTCTTGGTCTAACTGACTTTAAGGGAAACTGTCACTGAGGCTGGAAACTACTTGAATCTAAGGTGATTGATAGATTGCAAGTATTTATTTTGGCTTGTATTTTGAATCCTTCATTTACACTATAAATTTACATTTACAAAAATAACTTTTTCTGTTAAATTCTACATGGTTGCATTTTCAGCGTACAGCTAGCTTGCTTTGTCTCCTTTTGCAATATATCATTTAGCATCCCTTGGGGTTTTCCATGTGGAGAAGATATTGATGCTGTTGCCAAACCTTCACCCAGCCTATCCCCAATTCCAGCTGAGCCAATCAGATCAAAGAATTGACTGCTGTCATATCCCATGATGACCTTGTAGAGCTCCCAGCTGCTGCTGCCCCCAACACCGGGTAACAGTGGTTACTCTCAGAGAGTGGATGCTATGAGCAACATATATCAGAATGCAAAACATCTTCACATTAAACTAACAGTTACATTTTCTGTTCCAAAGTCAAGTTCTTAGAGATCACATGATGTCTACAGGACAAAGGAACAAGGTGGTGAAAGCTGTAGAGGGTTTGCCATATTTTATGATAATTCAGCTTGTTGCTTATTAGGCCTACTGAAAGGATATGTATAGAAATTGATGTGTTTAAGGAAACAGAAGCACTCAGGTGCACTCAAACCTAAACACTAAAAGATGAGAGCAAATCAATTTCACTTATTTTGTATTTTGCCTTTGGGGAGCGTCATATGCTCAAAAGAGCTGTTCTGTTTGTAGTCCTAAAAAAACGGAAAAGGACGATTTTTTTTTTAGCCCAGGAGGTTTCCTTTTAAAAAAGGTCAGTTTCGAGTTTCTGTGAAAAGTCTTTCACCTAATGCTTTACAACATTACACACATCATGAAAAATGAATGAATGAATGAATAAAATTTCTAAGGACTACAACCACCACAAGAACATGCGTTTACCTGCTTGACACAATGGACATCCATATAGGAACGTGATACAAACATTTTTAAAAACTTTGTGGCTTCAAAATACACGTTTTGTATGCTCGTGAGAACAAAACTCTCCAAGTAATGCTAAATCACATGCCTTATTTTACTCCAACCTTAAACCGATATTCTAAACCCCGGGAAATCTCGAGGGAAACTTTGGGGTTGGCCTACAAATGGACGTCATGCCTGAACAGCTCTGCAGCGTTTTTTCCCCTTCTTTCTTTTATCTGTTCATACTAAACATCTCAAACAAGTTAGAACACAATTTTAAAGTATACGTTTATATAAATAACTGCTGAGAGATATTTTAAAATGCAGTGCAGTTGTTTTTACGCTCATGTGCGTTAGCTCTGCAGAGGATGGAGTGATTGTTTTTATTCATTAGAGTTTACAAAACGGGACAACAATAGAAATAGCTACCTGTTTATCTTCCTCGTTTCAGCAGCTGTAAATAGTAATGGTGGCTAATTTCTCGGGACGCCTGTTATTTAGTAGCATAACGCTGCGTTCAGTGTGTCAATTAGATTGATGTTAACTTTTGGAAGTAAATATCAGACCATTGCTTGAACTGTCATGCACTTATATTTTGTCATATATGCAGTATTTTGAGTCAATCGGCCACAGCGTTTGCACAATACGTACAATAGATGGCGTGTTTGCTACATGTCCAGCAGGAGGCGCCGCAGTACAGGGTTTAACGCTTTTGCGTGTATTTTGTCAGTGAACCTGCAGCGCCATCTGCCGGTAAAACAGCAGCAGTTCAATACATTTTCTCTATGCAGTCTGAACATTTCCTTCAGCTAGCCTTTTCATTTCTAACAACAGTCTTGTTTTATGTAATTATTTTGGCATTTATATATATTTTGCTGTAAAGTGTATTTTGAGTAAAATATATTTTGAGTAAAACATGTAGACTAAAATAAGTGTACATGTTATGGCACGAGCACAGATGGCGTCCCATCATTGAGCGTTTCCAAGGAGAGGATATGGCTCCCAAGGGCAATGTCGTCAAGTAAGATGATAACAGCCCATCAGCTCACATCAAAATGTGGAAAAGAACCCAGCTCAGCCATATGTTGATGCAGCTCCTCAACAAAATGTAAGTAAATAAATGAAAATAAAAATGTAGAAATTAATGTGGAATTTAATGTATTTAACTTAATGTTATTTATGATGTTTAGATATGGTTTGATATATTGAATTTATGACATTCCATCTATTCAATTATGTTTTAAACTAATAAATAATAATATTTTTATGCATTTTTGTAGTGCAGATTTACACATAAGTGTTTAGAATTCAAATATTTACATATTTACATTTGATCACTGCATTACCTGCCCAATGCACACAAATCATATTTAAAAAGGAACACATCAATTACATTGTTCAATATGATAATTACATGCTACATGTATAATAATATATTCAATTAATACCTCAAATAATATAATATAATAGTAATATAATAGAATTAATGTAGAATAATATGTTTTAATTATTGTTTTATATTATTATATTTATATAAATATTAATATATTATATAAATTATTATTAAATATTATAATTATTTAAACATTTGACTGTATTAAATATTAACAATTAATAATATAATATAATGTAACAATATAATGTAGAATAATATTAATTAATTTAATTATTTAAACATTTTACAAGTGATGCTATTTGACAGGCTGTATGTATGCAATAATAATAATAATAATACATTTTATTTGATGCATTTATGAGTAATACATTCTAATAAGTTGAATATTAACAATTTATAATTAATATAATATAGTGTAATATAATATAATGTAATATAATATAACAACATAACATAACAATGTAATGTAGAATAATATTATTTTTTAATTATTTAAACATTTTACAAGAGTTGCTGTTTGACAGGCTGTAATGCATGCAATAATAATAATAATAATAATACATTTTATTTTATGCATTTATGAGTAATACATTCTAATAAGTTAAATATTAACAAATAATAATGAATATAATACAATATAATATAATATAATAATTTAAACATTTTATAAGAGGTGCTGTTTGACTATTACAGTACAGGCTGTATGCATAAGGCTCCATTCCACTTAATCCATTGTTCCAGGTTTTGTGTGACAGGAGCTCCGTGTCTCTCTGAAGGCAGGTAGCCTCCCTCTGATTCTCTTCCTGGTGCCTGACACAGTCTTTAGGATAGAAGCCATAGAGCTGGTTTGAAGATCTGGGTAAAGTCCAGCCAGCATCACTCAGGCGCAGAGATTCAGAATGAATGATTAACATCACAAAAGCTCCTCTGCACTTCCACACTGTAGAACAAAAGAGCTGGATTCATCTGCCGGTGTCACCGGCTCTCTCTTGCGTCTTCTATCGGAGATCTCCATCAAGGGCTGGGAGTGGCCGCCGTCTTTGTGAGAGCGGAGTGGGGAAGCCCTCCGGCGAGCTGCGGAAGAAAGAGGAGAGGAGAGGCCACTGTTCACACCCTGAGATGCTCTGCAGGCTGGAGGAGGAAGAGGAGATGTCTCTACTGGAGCTACAGCAGAGGGTGGACTGTGTCATCACCCATGTTGGTGAGTGGATTATTCACTGCTGAGGATGTTGGGGGTGTGTGACAGCTGTGATTGAGCTTTCTGCTGCTGATTCAGGGGCAACCCATGAATTCTAGGATTTAGGGGAACCCTTGAGGTGAGGTTTGATTAGCTGATTGATACATTGATAGAAAGAAAGCTTGATCTGAGACCTTTATTCTTCATTGTACCGTTGAATGTCATGTTATCACACACAGAATGTGAACATGGGCCATTCAGAGCACAGATTTTAGGGCAGCAAAGTGATAAAATGATTTTTAATTTTAGTTTTTTATTAATTTATTATATAATTTTATTGCTTAATTTTCTGAGGTTATGGCATTGTCTTCGCATAGAAATTACTAGCTATTTAGATACGCCTAGCACTCGTTTGTTTCAAAATCACATGGTTCAATACATTTAAAATGTTTTCAGTAAATCTAGAAAATAAATGAAGCAAATAAAAAGAGTAAAATAAGAAAAAATAAAAATGCATATTTTAATTTTTAACACACATTTGTTTGCACTTATAGATTTGAATATTATACTTAGAATAATATTATTAAATATTATATATATTTAATATGATTAAATTATATATATATATATATATATTTACAAATTGCCACTGCATTATCTGCCATAAGTACCAACATTAATATTTAAAAAAAAAGAAAGCAAATTAATGACATTGTTAAATATGAATAATAATATTACATATTATTTTATTTATTAATAATATATTGTATTTATACATCATTAGATGAAATATCAATAATGTGTTATAATAAATAATTTATATAATATAATATAATTATAATATAATAAAATAATTATAGTAAATTATTATTTGCTGTTTGATTATTACAGTATAGAATTTATGCATAAGGCTCCATTCCACTGAATCCGGAGCAAAAAGCACAGATTTTAGGGTAGCAAAGTACCAAAATACCTTTTCATTTTATTATTATTATTTAATTTTATAATTTAATTTTATCATTTTTTGTTTTAAGGTTATGGTAATGTCTTTGCATAGGAATTACCAGCTAATTAATGGCATCTAATGAGACTATGGCACCTATTTGTGTCATAATCACATATCTAAATTATTTTATATATTTCAAAATTCAAGAAAATAAATGCAACTTATGGGGGAATTCACAATATTATATTAAAATCAGCTTATATAAATCTAGCTGAATAGGAATTCTGGGTATTTTTAATCCATCTCCTCTCTGAGGGCGTGTTTATTCCAAACAGTGGCATTAAAAGCACGGAAATATCCAGGTGCTTCCCCGTGCCAGTGAGTGAAGTAGGTTATTGTGCCATGCTGCTGTTACTGCTGTCCTGCATGAGAGAGAGAGGCACTGCTGCCGCCCCCACTGCAGCCCTTGGGGGACGTAAAGTCCGTTGCCATGGAAACTGAGATGGGCCAGTTCAGCCATATTGATTCATGGAGACTCCATGCTTTAAACACACAATCACTCACTGCTTCCTAAGTTTATTATCCGCATTATAGCACACACCGCTGCTTCAGCTTTCAGAGCCAACTGAAAATCAGCAGGCTTTTTAAACAATGATTAAACCGTTTGCTTTCGGTTCACTGCTTTGAACTGCATTTTGGAAGTTGTAAATATCCAAATGTTGCAAAAAATGTGTAACAATGAATGGGCTAAAAAAAAACACATAAAAAATAAAAGAGTAAATGTGGTCTTGTTTTGCTCAGAGAAAACCAGCATTAGCGGCATCTCCGGTGATCCATCCTCTCTGAGTGAGTCACAGATGTGACCATTCGGCCCTGTAATAGCAAGATGACTAAACACAGAGCTTCTGCTTTTTGATTGGTCAGCTATGACATCACTCTCTTGTTCATTTCAAAGCTGAGTGATATATTGCACAATTCTGGATATAGAGCTCATGAATATTTAACATGCCAGATGAGCAGTCAAGCATTCTATAAAATAACAGGATCTGACCTGAACGGAATGTGCATTTGCATTTATTAGCTTGTATCATTCATATTTATTTATATTAGACCATTTCTCAAGTAAGTTGTTTTAGTAAAAAATGAACATTGTACATGTTAAACGATTAGTAAAATGAAAATTACCCCAAGCTTTACTCACCCTCAAGCCATCCTAAGTGTATATGACTTTCTTCTTTCTGATGAACACGATAGGAGTAATATTAATAAATATACCGACGCAACCAAGCTTTATAATGGCAGTGAATGGGACCAATGATTATGAAGCTCAAGAAAGTGCGTTCATTCATCATTCATTCACGGCTCCGGTGGGTTAATAAAGGCCTTCTGAAGTGAAGCGATCTGTTTGTGTAAGAAAAATATCCATAATTAACAAGTAATAAAGTAAAATATCTAGCTTCCACCAGACCACCTTCCGTATTCAACTTACGAAGAATGTGTAATACCTCTCGCAGTTCAAAACACTTACACTACGTCCTACACCTTCCGTATTGGATGCTGTTTGACAGGCTGTTTGCATGCAGTAATAATAATAATACGTTTTATTTTATGCATTTATGAGTAATACATTCTAATAAAGTTAATCTAATAAATTCTAATAAATCTGAGTTAAATATTGATATTTATATTGATATCAATATTTGATATTGTTCATTGAAGCTTACTGTATTATGTAGAAGAGTATTGTGAGAAAGAGATCGAGTGAGTGAGTTTATTACCTGCATTCAGATTTAGCATTTTCCTTCAGGTCAGTCCTATGTTCATAATAAAAAATCTGTTTAAATGTCTGATGTATTATCTTGTCCTTTTAACAGTTAAGGGGTTTTCCCATGACTGACAGCGCTAGTCAAAGCATTTTTCAGTTGCATCTTGTTCCGTGTTCACAACAATTCAGTCTTTTCAATATAAAAGTCTTCATTTCTGAGCGAGTCACTCATAAAGACAGTCTTTGCTGCCATCTAATGGCGTAATAATGTAACTTCTGTTGCTGTTCACAGGGATTTTTTTTTCCTGCAGAAGGAAGGTGTTTCGTGAAAGTTTACTTCATGAAAGTTGCATTGATACATATTTTTGGCTTTAATATTTGTATTGTGTGGTAACCGTTTTATAAAAGCAATAAGGTACTTGAGGCTAGTGCTGTATCGTGAAAAAGTCACGGCTGAAGGGCGTTGTTAGGCACGTCGCGAAGCGCTAACATAATATAATATAATATAATATAATATTACATAATATAATATAATATAAGTTCAAAATGCTTACGCTATGTCCTACGCCTTCCGTATTCAACTTATGAACGTGACGTCAGTTACACTTTCTTCGTAAGTTGAATAAGGAAGGCAATCTGGCGGAAGCTAGATATTTTACATTATAACTTGTTAAATAGGGATATTTTTCTTACACAAACACATCACTTCACTTCACTTCAGAAGGCCTTTATTAACCCCCCGGATCCATGTGGAGTACGTTTATAATGGATGGATGCGCTTTCTTGATCTTTCTTAATCATGTGACACTGACTGAAGACTGGAGTAATGATGCTGAAAATTCAGCTTTGCCATCAGAGGAATAAATTACATCCTAAAATGTATTAAAATAGAAACAGATATTTTAAATTGTAATAATATTGCACAATATTGCTGTTTTTACTGTATTTTTGATAAAATAAATGCAGCCTTGGTGAGCTTAAGGTACTTTTACATAAAATCGTACCCACCCCAAACTTTTGAACGGTAGTCTAAGTATAAAAAAATATGCGAAACGTACAGGTTTGATGTGGGAAAAGTATACAAAACGCATGAGAACATGTTATGTTGTTGCAATTGTTATGATGTTAAAAAATCCTAAGGTCTGATGTATTAAAGACATAGGATGAAAACGTTATGAAGACCTTTTCATGACTTTAAAAACACTTTTACATTGTAGCTGTTTTTGTTTTGTTCTATTTCGGATACACTTCACCCTAAGAGTCTGTGCTTTAATCAGACAGTCATTCTGACTCCACTGCTGCTTAAAAGCTGTTTAAAATAATAAAAAACAGAGTTATTCAGTCATCCTAAACTAATCAGGATAATGGGATTAACAAAAACAAGCCAAATACTGGGCATTGGTACAGAGATAACACACACACACACACACACACACACACACACACACACACACACACACACACACATACATATCCTATCAGGGCCAATAAAAATAAATAAAAATAAAATAAAAAATGTAGGAGTCAATTAAACTGCAACCATGTTTACAGGGTTAAGTCGAATTCACTCAAATCATAGTCTTTCAAGTCTTTCTGTCTTAAAGAGACCAAACCTTATTTTGTACTTTGAAAGTTAGACGATTTTTTTATTTTTGGCTAAATAATTTGTATGTCTAAAATAAAATAAAATAAAAAAATAAATAAATAGCAATTACAATAAAATGGCAATTATTTCTTACATTTTTGTCTGTTCTTTTATGCTTAGTTCCTGCCTGCATTTGGGTTGTGACTCTTAAAATTCTATATACAGCCTAAAACTCTTAAACTGGGCTTCGTTCCAAGCTGCCATCAGCGGATAGTATCTCCAAAGACTTGGACTCACAATAAAACAGCGGCAGCGAGCGGTGACGCTCAACAGAAAATCCAAAAAGGTGAACAATAGGAAGGTCATTGTACTTCCTTCCCTCCACACCAACCCTCCCTCCTCCCCTCCCCTCGCCCCGTCTGCTTTTGTGTGCTCCTCTGTACAATCCCTGTAACAGCTTCAGTGCTGCACCTATCAAAATTATTATTCTGTATTCACACTGTCTAGGTTGTTCAGATATACAGGAAGTTCAAAGACAGATTTCCCAGAAATCACATGGGGCCATTATTATTATTATTAGGTGACATCAATAACTCTGCAGAAACCATGTGACTTTTTGTTCTTTTTTATTACATTCATTTGATCAGTATTGCTTTAAAAATGAGGCATTCTTAATGAAGGGAGGTAATTTTTGTCTCACAAGCATAACATTTTTATTGCAAGCTCAGCGTGAGATTTATTTTTAAGTGATTTTTACTAGTGCCACAGCTGTATGGAAGAGCTTTTCTCAGCTAATAGAATCCATTAGATTGTCAATCATCAAAGCTTTATTCATTACCCTCTCATCCTCTCTCATTGTGCTGATGTGCATTTTGCAAACTCTCTCACTGATGCTGAATTCTACAGAGTGAGAACGAAGATAGTGAAGTTGGCATTATTGAGCGTACAGTATTTGTCACTATATGACATCCATATCAGATATACCACACACTGAGATCCTCTTAAAATAGAGTCCAGTAATCAGATTACAGCAGATGCTGCTTTTATCACGCAGAAATTATCTGAAAACACAATACACCTTGCACATCTGTCGGTTTTGTCTCATACTGTAAGTAAGTAATATTAGATCTGTCTGTCTGCCTGTCTGTCTTATTTATTTAGCATTAATAATAATAATGGCAAGTAATAATGGTAAATAAATAAATAAAATAAAATAAAATAAAATAAAATAATCCCATGATTTCCAGATATACAGCATAACATTTTTAACATTTTTAATATTAATATTATTATTAATAAAATATAAAAACAAAACTATGGCAAGTCAATAGAATAAAATTATTGATTAATCCCACAATTATTTAGAATGCCATAATGTAACATTTGATTTGATTTGTTTGTTTATAATAATAATAATAATAATAATAATAATATAAAAACTATGGCAAGGCAATGAAATAAAATTATTATATAATTATATAATAATGATTTCAGAGTATTTAGAATGCCAAAATGTAACACTGAATTTTATAATGTTTTATAATGTTTATAATAATAATAATAATAATAATAATAATAATATAAAAACAAACCTATGGCAAGTCAATAGAATAAAAAATATTGATTAATCCCACAATTATTTAGAATGCCATAACATTTGATTTGTTTGTTTGTTTATAATAATAATAATAATATAAAACACTATGGCAAGTCAATAAAATAAAATAATTATAAAATTATATAATAATGATTTATTTATAATGCCAAAATGTAATATTTAATCTGTTTATAATAATAAAAATATAAAAACAAAACTTTTGCAAGTCAATAGAATAAAATGATTGATTAATCCCACAATTTCTGATGAGTATTTAGAATACCATAATTTAAATTTTTTTTTTTTAATTTATTATAAAAATCATGGCAAGTCAAAATTTGTAATTAATTAATAATGCCATGATGTCTAATAATAATAATAATATTAATAATAATAATAATGATGATAATGATAATGACGATGATAATAATAATAATAATAATAATTTTTTTTCTTACACTTTTTTCTCTTTTTACACTAACTTTTCCACTGACCCATAGCACTAAACATTCCTAATGAAAGTTTTCAGGCAGTTATTGAAAGTTAACATGCTGCGCAATGGCTTGAATGTACAGTACATTTTTTGGGGGAAAATGAACACTTTTTCTCTCAATTTAAGGACATTCCACATACTCTCTGACTGTGATTTCCAGATGGTTCCAGAGTAAAAGAGTGCCTTATTTTACAAGCACAAAGGTTTCCATCCACAGGAATGTCTAAAGTTATCCATGAAACATTAGCTAACCTACAAGTGAGCGCTCAAACATCCATGAAATCACTGTTTGGGTTTGTTTCACACTATTTGCTTCCCAATTTAGCATATTACATCTGTTTTCCACTTTCAAAAGGACTGAAAAAAGTTCAGTCCTCAGGTTTAGATTTAACAGTCAGTGCCACATGATGCCGTCTCATGTGTGAGGGTTGCAGGGAGGGGTTTATGTGTGTGTGTGTGTGTGGAGCAGGGCTCTGTTTTGGGGTGGAGAGGGGAAAAGGAATCTGTGTGTTTGTGAGAAGTTCTTCCTGACGTACTTTAACCACAGAGCACTGTGCAGTGATGAATATCTCGCTAGGAGAGAGAGGAAGAGGAAACTACAGTGCTTCTGGCATTCTCAAAGATATTTGTAGAGAGCATGTCAATTACCTGCGTTTCAGAGGCACAGGCTCCTCTGGTAACATCTTATTAGACACTCGGGAGTGAGACACAACCTGAAGGAGACACGAGGAGTGAGGGAGTTTGTGGGTCACTCTGGCTCTTGGGACCTCTTGCGCAGAGCGGGACCGTCGGCACAATGGGTTCAGTTATGTGTGAGTCAACAAACTTTTCAAGAAGATTTAAAGAGTATTTGTTGCCTGAAGTAGAATGTGCACATTTTGTGTTTCTCTTCGTTTATATCATGTACTGAGTCATTTCTGAGAGTTACAGCTCTGTTGGCTTTGGTTGGGTGGTGTGAGGTGTTTCTGGGAAAAAAAAGAGGTTTATGGGCTTAATGATGATTAGACACGCAGCAATGTGACCAGAAAAATGTGCCAGTAATTATTTCAGTGACTCTGTTTTACTTCTTCATAATCCGGCTCTGGAGTTTTGTTTGTCAGATACTGATAAGAAAGTTCACTTTTCTTTCTTAGTTGAGTGAGGTCAATGGGGTGAATGTCAGAAGCACTTAAAGGGATAGTTAACCTCAAGATGAAAATTTAATCATTTACAAACAGACTTTATTTGTTCTCTTTATTTGAACACAAATGTGAATGTTGAAGTATATCCTGTCGATATTATGGATGTCAAGCTTCAAAATACCCCAAGTATTTTAAAAGTATTCTATGCATCTCAAGTTTTCTAACGATTGTGTAAATAAGACAGAAATTTAAGTTGTTTTTACTTATAATCTTCCCCTTCTGAGCTGTTAACTCTTGTAACTAAATCACTGAATCTGTGAATTGAACTTGAGAACCAGATTAATGAAAGAATCATTCAAACTGACGATTCATTACATGTATTCATTTAGCGGATGATTTTGTCCAAAGCGACTTACAAAAATTAGGAAATTCATGAATCGGACATCGCTTCTTCTCTCACGCAAGAAAAACTAGGGTGAATAACCTCTTTTATGATTCTTTTATGGTGCTTTTCTATGTTTTAGAGCTTGATGGCCACATTTATGTGGAAATTTTTTTCATTTTTTCCTTTTGTATTCTATGTAAAACAAAGTCGTGGTGCCACACTGAGAGCTCATTTAGGAAAAATGGCACACACACACTCTCAACTAATATACTGTTTGCTGCAGAAAGTCTCTTAAGACAGTATGAATTATTAAGATGCAGAAGATACTGAGTATGCACTGCAAGTCATTTTCTTACTATCAGTAAGATTTTCTACTAAAAATAGAAAAATCCATAAAAAAGATTGAGAAGCAACATTATAAGATATTCAGAAAATATCTTTAGAAAATCTTTAGAAAATTGAAAAGTTTATTTCCTTACCCCATTAGCAAATGTTTTTTTTTCTTTCAGCATAAAACTCAAACTTTAAATAAAATTTAATCTAAAATTCGATTTTAAGTTATGTTAGATTTATGCTTAAAACAAGAACAAACAATTCAATTTTCTGAAATCAAAATGTATCTTATTTTAATATTTTAGCATAATAAAAAATAAAATTACAATTACAATTAATAATTTGATTATGATGTAATTCTTTAAGATTATATTCAATTAAATTATATTAATTAATATTATTATCATATGTTTATTACTTAGCTGTACTTTGTGGACATAATTGCATCCAGACATCTGCTAAATCTAGTAAAAATGATAAATAAATATATAATTTTTTTTCATATTTAATTCTAAAAATGCAAAAAGTTAAAGGGGACCTATAAAGCCCCTTTTACAAGATGTAATATAAGTCTCTGGTGTCCCCAGAATGTGTCTTTAAGGTTTCAGCTCAAAATACCCCACATATCATTTATTATAACTTGTCAAATTTGCCCCTATTTGGGTGTGAGCAAAAACACACCGTTTTTGTGTGTGTCCCTTTAAATGCAAATGAGCTGCTGCTCCCAACCCCCTTTCAGAAGAGGGCGGAGCTTTAACAGCTCACGCTTCGGTTTCTCATCAAAAAAGCTGGAGAATCTCACACAGCCAAAATTGACAATTGTCAGTAACGGTGTTCAGCCTTACATTGTTCAAACCAGAGTCGGACACTGAAGGAGAGACTCAGGAAGATGTTAAACTTTTAGAATGCAACTGGATGTTTCTTTTCTTTCACTTCTGTGGAGTTGATTCAACTCATTGACTAGCATGTGCTGTTATGTTAATCTTTTGAGCAAATCCAGCATTGAATTGACCCTCGTTTGTGAAGCAGTCCGGCGTAAAATGACGACATGGTAACAACACTCTACTACAACAACTCTTCCTCTTCTCTAAAGCAGCCCAACATGTTTTCGTCCCCTTTGTTGCATATTCCGGAGGCAGAGTTTATGTCAATTTTAGGGTTAGTGATGTCATTAACCCGGGAAGAAGCTTGTTGTAGTCCCTACCAGCCATTTGTTGTAGTCCTTAAAAAGCGATTTCTGTAAAAGAAAATATCTCCCTTTGCATTGAACTCTGAGTGTTGTAACTTTGCAGATGATGTTTATGCTCTAACAGCAACATTACTAAAGTTAAAAAACTGACATCATAATCAACCACCCCTCTTAAATTAGCTACAATACATTCTCAGAAAACTGTGTAAAAATTGTACCTTTAGGGATAGAACAGCTTGTCACTAGGGCAGTACCCTTAAATGGACATCTGTGTCTATCACTAAAATGTGCATATTAGGTGCTTACCTTTTACAGGCAGATAAGTGAAAAGCTGTTGTATCCCCAAAGGTAAAATTTTTGCACATTTTTGTGACAGAGGTCTATGGTATACACTTGTTTAGATCGGTTGGTAAACTGTGTGTGTGTTAGGATGTTTTGTTTTGACAGCTCTGAGGGAGAGACTGTGCTCTCAGGTGGAGGTCTGTGTGTGTAAGTATATCCGCCACAGGAGAAGTGAACTAAAATAGTTCTCTTAATCCAGAGACAGCAACGCTTCTGTCCACTTATTCTGATCTGTCCTTGCTTTTCAGTGACCTAACAATTCACACTGCTTATGCAGGAGCTATACAGTTAGTGTGTCGTCCAGAGAGCTGCAGATTGAGCATGAGCAGAGGTATTCTGGGTTTATGCTGCAGTATGGATGGCTTTTCACGCTATCAGACTATCCCGTCCCACTGCTCGGTATGTGGGCTGCACGCACGCGGAGCGTCCTTTTCCTTGGTCCGCATCTCGGCCGGGGAAATGGAGTCCTACCATCATTTTCTGGGAGTGTGTTTGGAGACCGAATTAGCAACAAGGAGAAGTATGTCTTCCTCATACACCCCCACATTCCTCTTTCACTGTGGTTTGCTTCTGATGCAAATTTAGCTAAAAAATACTTCAGCATTGGTGCAGAGAAGGGAGATGTTAGTTGTTGTACGTGTGTAATTGTGCGGTGTGTGTGTGTGTGTGTGTGAAGCAGCAGTGTTAACCATCAGACGCTCTTAAAGAGGATTAAATGGCTGGGTCAGATTGGCAGCTTCATTCATCATTGTGGCTAATTTTGTTGTGACAACAGAAATGTCAGAGCAAGTGTGATATGTTTCTTTTTTTTTTTTTAATTGTTTTAGCATATTCAGCACATTAACCTTTTTGAGCTTAAAAGAGGAACTGTAAATGATGAGAATGTCACAAGTCAGACTGCTTTGTCAGACATGAACAAAGTTTAATAAGCAGAACTAACTATAACTATTTTAATTTTGTACTCATACATTTTATTTGCTCTTAACTTGAATTTTTTGAGCAAGTTAATTTATACATTAAACTTAAAATTATCATGTAATCTTAACTATATATACTAATATATGTACACTACCAGTCAAAAGTTTGGAATCGGTAAGATTTTTAATGTTTTTAAAAGAAGTTTCATCTGCTCACCAAGGCTGCATTTATTTAATTAAAAATACAGTAAAAACAGTAATATTGTGAAATATTATTACAATTTAAAATAACTGTTTTCTGTTTGAATATATTTTATAAAGTAATTTATTCCTGTGATCAAAGCTGCATTTTCAGGATCATTACTCCATTCTTCAGTGTCACATGATCCTTCAGAAATCATTCTAATATGATGATCTGCTGCTCAAGAAACATTTATTGTGTACAATTGTACAAAATATTTGTGTACAATATTTTTTTTTCAGGTTTCTTTGATGAATAGAAAGTATAAGCATTTATTTGAAATATAATCTTTTGTAACATTATAAATGTCTTTACTGCATCCTTTAATGCATCCTTGCTGAATAAAAGTATTAATTTCTTTAATTTCTTTAAAAAAAAAAAAAAAAAAAAAAATTCTTACTGACCCCAAACTTTTGAACGGTAGTGTATAATGTTACAAAAGCTTTGTATTTCAGATAAATGGTGTTCTTTTGAACTTTCTATTCATCAAGGAATCCTGAAAAAAAAGTACACAACTGTTTTCAACATTGATAATAATCATAAATATTTCTTGAGCAGCAGATCATCATATTAGAATGATTTCTGAAGGATCATGTGACACTGAAGACTGGAGTAATGATGCTGATAATTCAGCTTTGCCATCACATGAATAAATTACTTTATAAAATATATTCAAACAGAAAACAGTTATTTTAAATTGTAATAAAATTTCACAATATTACTGTTTTTACTGTATTTTTAATTAAATAAATGCAGCCTTGGTGAGCAGACGAAACTTCTTTTAAAAACAAAAAAAATCTTACCGATTCCAAACTTTTGACTGGTAGTGTGTGTGTGTGTGTATATATATATATATATATATATATATATATATATATATATATATATATATTTATAAGCAGACAGGAAATGGGAGAGAGAGAGAAGGGGACGGGATCAGGAAAGATCAAGCCAGGACTCAAAGTCGGGTTACCCAATGTGCAATGGCGCTATACTGTATGTCTACACATTGCCCATGAGGCTATCAGTGTTGACATCTTAAATTATATTTTTAGTAGTAAAAATTTAGCTAGCTATAACTAGCTAATTCAGCAAATGCTAATTGGTAACACAATGCTTTGATAACATTAGCATAGCATTCTCCCTTTCAAGCGTCATGGCAAAGCATGCTGGGAAATAGAAATCCCAGCACAGTTTCAGGTAAATTTAAGTTTGTCTAAATTAAAAGAAACAAGTTCATAAAACTCAAAACAATGAAACAATTCAGATTACTTCAAATGTGTCAGTTTTGTGAACTCAAAAGTAAAAGAACGTTCTAAATACTCAAAAAAGTTAATTTTAATTATTTTATTTTAATTCTATATTAACATGTTATTTATTTATTATTATTATTTTTATTATTATTAATCTTAACTTATATTGTATATTTTAGACTAAATCCTATTATGAGTGGTATATTGCACACATATGGGATTAGTTCCTCAAAGACGACCAAACTCCTTCAGGAGCCTCTTTAAAGCATGCCGGCATAATCAAATGCACCTGTCCAGACTGGATCAGCAGACACAGCTTTACACAGCCCACATCTAAACATCCTAGTCAACACACATATTTGTGGATGTGGGTCTTTTGTGGATAGTGGTTGTATTTACAGTTCTGAATTAGGGCAATCGGCTTACTCAGAGCTGTTTTCTTCATTCACTCAGATACAAAAATGATTCTGAATACGTTCTATTTGCAAAAAATGCCTCCAAACACATTCTCACTTTATAATGGCCTGTTTGTTGTATTTGTTTTGCTTTGTGGAAGGGAGGTCTTGATTGTTTCAGGTGGCCGGGTCAATGATATTAATAATTTTAAGGGAGATTTTGTTGTTCTGGGCAGATACAGGATGTTGTCTGACATTCTGATTTATATCCATGTGTGGCGGCTTCCTTTTCCGTGGGGATGTGGATCGAGATTTAGAGACTGTATGATGGAATTCTTTGCCATTTTGGAAAAGGGATCGTACTTGTCACCTCTCTTTCTGAATGTTCACTTTTGTGTATACTTTAAACAGCTCACATTATGCCTTCATTTCACGAGTTCATGCTTACAAATAATCAGATAAAGTAGCATGCGTATTTGGCGTGCTGTCCGAGGAGAGTGCTCCGAGCTTGGTATTTTGGCCCAAACCCAGAGTATCGCCCCCCCGTATTTCTGGTTAGGAAAGTAACCAGGCGAGTGTGAGGAGACGGGGTGGTGGAAGGATGCT
The DNA here is from genome assembly GCA_037950675.1 of Hypophthalmichthys molitrix. Taxonomy (NCBI): domain Eukaryota; kingdom Metazoa; phylum Chordata; class Actinopteri; order Cypriniformes; family Xenocyprididae; genus Hypophthalmichthys; species Hypophthalmichthys molitrix. Next base: position 11,207,798 of record CM075502.1, read on the forward strand.
GAAAACTGTTGAGGAACATAGGTGCAATATATATAAAGACCTCCACTCATGCTGATTGGGCGGACATGTTGATTGCTGATTGGAATAAGGCTTAAGGCCCGTTCACACCAAGAACAATAACTATAAAGATAAATATAATGATAACTAATATATATAAGCATCCACACCAATGGGGGGGGACGTGCAGGATCAAAGTTACCCCCCACACCCCCCACCGGAAATCAATGCTACTTTACCAATAGACCATATAAAATATCTAAATTAAAGATTTAAAATATATGCAACATGCACATTTAAACCATAAAATCAGAACTGTCTTCCGCTCGTGTGATGAGAGATGATAATGTGCGTTTTCAGTTCCAGTGGCCTTAATTCATGCACAGCTTTTCAAAATGTCACAAAGCATTTTTTGATTGTTTTGAATGAAATATTGAAGTTTATAAATAAGTGTTTTGGCACACCTGGCTGAGTGGCACTAACGCAGCATACTAAAATACTAGGTTTTATTCTGGCATGTTAAATTAGCGTTTGACGGATGCGCCGGCACGTTCACCTGGATTTTTTCCTCATAACAGTGGAAAGAACTTAAAATACTCCATAATTTTTGGTCATACAGAGTAGAGTAATAGTAAGACAACTGTATAGGGTCTACTTTTATTTCTGCACACTCACAATAACAACAAAATTTTGTGATTTTGAAATATGTCTATAGAAAGCTTGAAAAGTGAAAACAAATATTCTCTGATTATGTAATCCATATGAAACCAACGAGAGGTACAGAGGTAATCTTCTCAAACGTAGATGTTTATAATGTGTATGAGTGCTTCCCAATGAGGAAAGGACAAGGCATAAGACAAGAGTGAAAATCTCACTCTAATTGAATGTAAATTGCTCTGAATTAAAATGCAAAAATGGATTAAAATATTCCTTTGTTGAAACTTTCCGATATTGTTTCATTAAAGTTCATAATCATTCTATAATTGTTACTTTAACAGTTGCATGAAATACCCACTGTGTTCGGGATATATTTTCATGAATAATAATAAGAAAAAAGTTTCAGAAACATCCCCCCACTGCTTTTTTCACAAATCGCACCCTGATTATAATTATCGTCCTTGGTTTGAACGGGCCTTTATCTGAGCTGTATTGCTTTCTAAAAGACGCCTACAGTAATGTGAGTTATGTGTGTGTGGGTTGATGTGTGAGTGTTGGGACTTCTTCCCCTGCTTTCAGTGATTTCTTTAGGGGAAGTATGATAGATTGTGGGTCTTGCCTGCCATAAAATATAGAGATCACATTTGTGAACAGCAGAGCTTTTGATAAAGCTTTAGTGCAACCATTGACCTTCTTGTCAAACATTATTAAGCTCACAGGGCTTTGATTTTATGATTATTTTATTTTGCTGCCTCAGATTCAATCGTCCAGCCTTGTCTTGAAGTTTTTTGCCATACAGCAGCACTAATTTATAGAGATCAGAGAGAAGCTGAGCGGGACAATGGACTGGATGTCCTGTGGACGTCCCTTAAATGTCTGAAATGGGATTCAGACAGGCTGTGAAGTGAAGCTATTGTGTTGATTCTGTTACAATGTGTCATGGAAAACATGTACAATGAAACCTAGTAGAAATTTCTCATAGTGTGCACTATAAGTGCTGATGTTCAGAGCCATTCTGAGACCCCCTACGGCCCGTGATCGGGTTCCAAACTGGATTTGTTTACATGATATATGCAGCACTGACCACAGTTTGACTGATGCATTGACCTCAAGTGAAACCATGAATATGTTACTGAAAGAGGAAGGCGATGACACCTCTGAGAGCTGATTTGTGGTTTCTCTTCCAGCAGCTGAAGATTGGTTTCATTGCAGTTTGTCTTCGGTCAACACATAAGAGAGTTTCTATACTGATGGCCCTGGAGCAAGAGATATTAATGTTGTTGCATGTTTTTCTGAGTAGTGAACAGACTAAACAATGAGCAGCATGCCATTTAGCTACCAACAATCAGGGCTTGTTGGCTGTCTGGCTTTTTCCCCCTCACCTGTCTTATTCCTGTTGTTCCCGGGCTTTTTTTTAGATCTCCACTCTCAGACTCCTTCAGTCCTCTTTTGCCCCTCAGCTAATTTTGGTCACAGTGTTACCCACTGCATGAACTCCTCATTGCATGTGAATGCAATCACTGTTAAATTAAGTGTGTGAGTTAGTGTGTTTAGCAATTGCTAATTGTAAGTGAGTTTAACATATTGATTCTGACATCCTGACCCAGGGGTGATGCTGGGACAGAAGCAAGCATTGTCTGGTGTGGACGGCACAGGTGATTGACACTTGATCATCTGACTGTTGAACTCCTGCTGATGGGCTGAGTGATTAACAAGCTCTGTAATTACCCTGCCAGATTGGATGAAGTCCTATTCCTCATCCCTTGGTAACTAAATACTCTTAACAGGACCTAGTGGCCCAGTGCAAACAGGCATGAACAATTATCATGATGTACCCTGTTGAAGACTTTACGTAAATCTGGGTGTGTCCTGCTCTTTTGGGTGTGTCCTGCTGCTCTCAATAAGATGTGGGCTTTAGTTCTCCATTGAACACTGCTGTGCACAATGGGAAGGAAAGGCGCAGAAAGGCCATACAATGCCTGAGCCGAAAACACTAATGTTTGGGGAAATGCTTCTTCTAGGTACATAAACATAGTTGTTCTCTCAGGCTGTTCATGTTCAATCCAGCTGGACTCCAAAGCATGTGACTTTTTTTTAAGCTTTGCTGCATGAAATACATCTTTTCTGAAACTTCCCTTTCATCTGTACCTCCTCTTCCCCCCAACCAGATGCTCGCTGGAGAATTTTTGCTAGAAGCTGGTACAATTCTCTCAGTTCTCCATGGAGGAATCTCTTTTAAGACTGAGAGAGTCATGTGGCTGGAAAAAGTGAGTGGAGACATAAAGAGTTTTCCCACAAATATCATCCTCTCTCCACTGGTTAGGCAACATGTCTAAGGAGATGTAACAGATGGCGGGAATCTTTGGATGAAGTGGTTTAGAATTGGATCTGAGATCCAGTGCCAATTCAAATCACAATGATCAAACAAACTAAAGCAGTCTAAAGTAAGAGACTCATTTCCCTTCGATTTGTTGACATCCTAAGTAAAGCTTCTCTCTGTATTTAAACCAAGGCCAGTGTATTTAAAGCACCTCACATCATGTTCACTGTCCTTGGATTATTGTGATCAATACTAATACTATTCTGAATCTGCTCTATGAAATGTCATCTTATTTGGTCAAGCTTAGTGAATATAAAATTCACTGCTTGTTAGCAAACTCATCCTCCATTTTTGCAATCAGAAACTCACCAGTTTGTAAAACTTTTCCTTATGCTCCCAAATTTAGATGATGCAGCTCTACAAAACTTTCTGAAATGTGCCAATACATCAAAAACAGCTGTTTTGAAACAGTTTTCACACAGCTGTTTTGTCACAGTTTTCTTTTATTTGTGAAGTGTGGAAGACATCATCTTCCATTGGTTGGAAAAAAGATGGCCCCACCCCAAATCTCACACCATTGGCTGAGCCAGTGTTGGTGTTGTCTGGCTAGTCAGGATATTCAAACAAACAGAACAATGTTTTGATAGTGGCACAGTGTTTAAACTCATTAGGGGAGTCAATCTAGAACAGGAGAAAATAGTTTTAAATGGCCCTTTAAATGAAGATGAGTATTTGGTCTGGCTTGGGGTTTGTTTTTCACAGCGCAACCCTGCTTCCCAGACTTGTGTGGGTCAGAGTGAGATTTGTGATCTGCTTTGACAATTAGCCAGTTCCACTGAACACAGAAGGCAATGGATCATGAGTCTGCGTGAAATGTGTGTGCGTGTGTTTTATTTGCACATGCTTAAGCCTGCAACTAACAGCAGTTTTTTGTGCCCTGTAGGGTTTAATCTCTTGGCATGTTGACCATCATCTGCCCTGCTACAGAAATCCTGCTTCTGTTGCTCATAATGAGTTTAATGCTACTATATGCTGCTAAAACAATGATGATGTTGAAATTCTGTTAGATCAGGAGTCTTCGTTCTTTTTAAGGAAACTGACTTTTTACCCTTTTCCAATATTTTCAAAATATTCTTTATTTGATAAAAATCCCCAAGGTAGAAACAGAAAAGCAAATGGAAAATAATTAGTGTAGCTGCAATTCATAACATTTCAAGCAAAAGATAATCATGTGGATTTCATCTGATATAACTGGAGTACAAGGTTATGAGATGTAATATGGGAATGCTTGACTAAAGAGATATGTCTTTAATTTAGACTTTAACTGGGAGAGTGTGTCTGAGCCCTGGACATTATTAGGAAGGCTATTCCAGAGTTTAGGAACCAAATGTTAAAATGCTCTCCCTCCTTTAGTGGACTTAGATATCGTAGGTACCACCAAAAGTCCTGAGTTTTGTAACCTTAAAGAGTGTGATGGATTGTAGGGCAATAGAATATCAGTTAAATACACAGGAGCTGAACCATTTAGGGCCTTATAGGGTAGTAGCAATACTTTGTAATCGATACGGAACTTAATAGGTAACCAGTGTAGAGATGATAAAATTGGTGTTATCGGATAATATTTTCTATTTTATTATTGGATAATAACTCTAGCAGCTGAATTTTGGACTAACTGTAGCTTGTTTGTTGAGGATGCAGGACAACCGTCTAGTAATGCATTGCAGTAATCCAGTCTAGAGGTCATAAATGCATGAACTAGCTTTTCTGCATCAGATAACATGTTCCATAGCTGAGTGATATTTCTCAGGTGGAAGAAGGCTGTTTTTGTAATATGTGAAATATGATTTTCGAAAGACAAGTTGCTGTCTAGTGTCTAATATAACTCTCAGGTCTTTAACTGTAGAGGATGAAGTAACAGTTTATCCTTCTAAATGCAAATTGTATTCTAAGAGATTCTGTGTATAGGTTTTTGGACCTTAGTCTTATCTGAATTTAATAGAAGAAAATTACCCGTCATCCAATATTTTATATCTTTAACACACTCTGTCAACTTGGATAATTTAGAGGTTTCATCTGGTCGTTAGTATCATCGGCATAACAGTGGAAACTAATAATCCCTTATACACTTGCATTATGAACATGTACATTTTTTTTTTTTTTTTTGCTAATGTTATAAAATATATTTGTTGCATTTGTGCAAAAAATGTTTCAATGTTTGTTTTTTCTGTCATGGGAGTGGTCCTGTATGATCCAGTCACTGTGACTTTCCTTTGGGGTAGACTTTGGCTTCGTATTGTAATTCATGTACATGTCAATGGTTGCGACTCCACAGCCAGCTGATAACATCTGGTTTTCACATGCTCCTTGACGCACATTGTTCTTCCTGTAGAACACACTCCAAAAGGATGTGTGAGGACTTAAAATAACACACTTGAAACGTGTTAATTTCTGTCAGCTAAGGGTGTTCTGCGGTTTACAGCACTCTGCCTGTCAAACATTTTGACTAGTGGTTTCAGGATATTAACTTCCGTTCATTGGCTCAAGACTTCCTAACATCAACGCATCCCGAATACATCCCAAAATTTCAGTAGTCACTCATTGTTTGTAGCCTACAGCAAGTTTCCTCACAAGACTTAACAGGATCTGATAAAGAGAAGTCAATGTTAATGCAGTCTTTTGTGTACATGTACAGAGGAGCTTTTGTTCGTCTACAGACTTCATTGGGATTTAGGGTGACCCTCAGCAGATCAGTAGAGAATAGTAGCGCTCAAGTGCTCTTTTGTAAAGCCAAAGGCATAAAAGAATGGCTTGTTTGAAGGAGCGCTTCCCTGATGAACGGATACAAACCAGAGGCTGTGTTGATGTCTAAAGGTCGTCTCTAAGGAAGCAGCTGTACAGGGGAAACTCCTTCCCGAGCAGATGCTCACTCTGAAGGGTCGAGCTACCGATACACTCTGTGACACTGTATCTTACGGTTATCTTGAAGATGATTTTTGCAGAATTGCTGTGATTTTAATGCCCCTGTACTTTCTTCTTTTTTCTCATAGATGAGATTATGCAGCAGGAGATCAGGCCATTACTGGCTGTTGACATAATTGAACAACTTCACAGGCAATTTGCTCTTCTTTCAGGTGAGATATGAATGTCTATTTGCTATTTAGGTTGGAATAAAGAGGCTTATTGTGTGTTTTTTTTCCCAAAAGCAATGCATTTCCCTGTTCACTAGCTATTGGTGATGTTTTGAACTTTGACCCTTTCTCAAATGTGGGTCAGGTTTCTGTGGTTGTGGTTAATAGATGCTAATGCTCACAAATCACATCATGTCAGTACTGTTGTACAATTCCCAGCCCTCCATTTCCTCAGATGCTCATTAATGCCTAAAACCAGAGAAAAAAGACTTCTGCAGTCTCATTTCCCCATGATGCATATTGCATAATGATGAATAGAGAAATATCCAAGAGGTAATTGGTGATAGTTCATGAATTGAGAAAATTTACCAGCCATAAATATTTGTTGCTGGCCATGATTTTTTTCCTTCATTAATGTCAAACAGCAGAGATCATTGTTTCACTCAACATGAGACCGTCTCAATCACTGAGTGAAATGAAATATATCACAAAAAACATGATTTTGTTTGTAATACCAATACCATGCACAATTTATCAATTCCATACTGATTATCTCTATTGGTATTGGTTGATATTGGATATTTAAAGCTACAATATGTAGATTTTCGCCACTAGAGGTCGCCTATTCAAAACAAAGGTGTAGCTTGATGACGCCAAGTTTGAGCGCGGAATCTTGGGAGATGTCGTCTTCACCTCACAGCCGGTGGAAAAGAATCGGGATGGAACTCGGGCAGAAATCATGTTCATGGATGAGATTATTAACGTTACAGTAGTATGAAGCAGAGCAGGGCCGAGTGTTGTGGGAGCGCAACGAGGCTGCTGGAGCAATTGCTAATGAGAGACGAACGCGACACACGTCTCAAGAGCAGCGGAACTTTTATTATGCCACAATCGCCGCTTCCGCTTCTTCTGGTCAAGCGTATGAGGTTACACAGCGCTGTTTATCATATTAGATACATTTGACTGTGTTGAAAATAGGGATGCACCGATACCATTTTTTAAGGACCGAGTACGAGTACCGATACTTTTTTCTAGTACTCGCCGATACCGATGCCTATACATTTATTAATTTCTCTCTCTCTCTCTCTCTTTTTTTTTTTTTTTTTTTTGATATTGCAGTTTTCCAAGCACAACACAGTGAGACTATTGAATGTAGGACAGCTTCTTTATTATTACTCTAATGAAAAAAGTAATAATTTTTATATGCTTGTCACAAACTTAAAGAACAAAAATTTCTCAGTGTCCAATAACCTTCAATTACCAATATATATAATTATTGTTATATAAAAAGAAATTTAGAAACAAATTACAAACAATACAATGAATACTATAGAGATACAAATTAAATAAACTCTGTTTCAGATACAGTAGGTTTATTTACCATGTATACATTTATTTAACATATTTTGTTGTATTATTAACATTAATGACAAATATAGGCTACGGTCCCTTTAAGACCGAATCCATGGAAAATGACACATATCCTGTTTTCACCCAAATGTTTACGTCCACTTAAGCCATAACCGACTGTATTTACGTGAGATACTCCACACGATGGACATTTTGACAATCGTGTGCATTTGACCATTCAGGCGCGAGGAGAACTGATCGCACGCTGTCTGAGAGAACTGGGATCGCGCGCAATAAAGAGAGAGAGCGCGTGCGAGAGAGAGAGAGCGCGCTTCTGGTCTGTGTCATTCAGCGCGATTCCGCCTATCCCACCTTGACTAATCGATAACGAATTGTGATTGAAAGCATGCAGTTCGCAATGTGTGTGTTGTTATCATTAATTTTTAAGTATTTCCACACCTCTGAGGCTGACATTGTTTCTGCTGCTGCCGCCGGTGTCTCTGTGCACGGAAAAATCTGTCAGTTACGTCACGTGAGGTATCGGTCTTTGGTATCGGGGGTATTTTTACAAGTACTAGTACAAGTACATGAGCTTGGTATCGGCAGATACCGATAGCCTCCATATTACTAGTACCGATACTAGTATTTCCACTATTTTTAAAATTAGATTTATCTTTGCTGTTAACTAATTTTCAGTTAACGTTGATCTTTAAAAGCCTTTTAGATAAATTAATGGCAAAGTTACAGTAAATGTAATCTAGCAAATTTCAAAATTAATATCCATTCTACATGTTGTACAATTAATGCCTAATTCACCTAATTCATTAAATTTTTAGTGTTTCATTTTTTATTTATTTTTAGAAGGATGTTTGTATGCTTAATAATAAAAACATACTTGAGATTTGAAATGTTAATTTCTGCCGGTGAGGTTCCTGTAATTTTTTTAATACGTTTTTGTTTATGTTAATTTACACAAAATGGTATAGCATTTTTAATATTGGCTATTTATTGGATATCATGCATAACCTGAAAATAACGACTTATCTGTATCAGCTAAAATTTTAATATTGCTGCATCCCTATAATACATTATAATAGTATAATACCATTATAGATCAACTAATATAATCATTATACGTAAAGGTGTTTAAAGACAAACTACATTCGCTTATATGTATTCAAGAATCTGAATATCAGATATTTCATGATATTATTAGCAAGTTTGTGAATATTTTGAATAAAAAGGATAAATGAGATAAAACTGATACATCAGTCATACAGCTCTACTGTGGCAAGCTTGACGTGTTTACCAGCTAATGCCTTTAACCACTAGGCTACGCCACCATCCTGCTTAATGTCACAGCTGCAAATGGAACAAGTAGGCAACCGCCAGAGATATAAACAGCTGGTGACAGTTGTTTGCAACACATATAAAATATCATATATTTGACTCTACTTTTAATTAAAATGCAAAATGATTAATATTAACTAATGAAACAGCAGTGTTTACCACTTTCAGCACATAGCAAGCTCTCTCAAAACAGGGTGGAAAAACTTACACTCTGAACTGATGTAAGTGGGAGGGACATCGTAACTACAGACTCACTGCTCCTTGGAGAGCTTTTTCATTCCTTCCCACCCCAGTCAGATCTCCTGAGTCCTGGCCTGCCTCCTTGTCTCCTCATCTGCCAAGAAGCCTGCACCAGCCATCAAAACTGCACTGGTTACGTAATGTTGTGGTTAAAAACAATCTGAGAATACTTTGTGCAATCTATTTAGCTGACTCCTCTTGAGCGCTTTCCGCTGAAAAGCATGTTGTCGTCCATTAGGCCTCTGTGAATCACAGTCTCATTCACTATTGTCCGAATTGAAGCATGAAACAAGAGCCTGTCTGTGCAAGTGAAACAAAGCTGGAAAGACACAGAAATATATACAGTATATACACACACAGATGATCCAAAACATTATGACCACCTACCTAATATGCTGTTGGTCCTCCTTGTGCTGCCAAAAACAGCGCCAACCCACCGAGGCATAGACTCTATGAGACCCCTGAAGGTGTGCTGTTGGATCTGACACCAAGATGTTAGGAGCACAACCAAAAAGTCCTGTAAGATGCGAGGTGGAGCCGCCGTGTCTCGAACTTGCCCAGCACGTTCCACAGATGCTCAATTGGATTGAGATCTGGGGAATTTGGAGGCCAGGGCAACACCTTGAACACTTCATCATGTTCATCAAACTATTCCTCAACAATGTGTACAGTGTGGCAGGGTGCATTATCCTGCTGAAAAAGGCCACTTCCACCAGTCATGAAGGGGTGTACCTGGTCTGCAACAATGTTTAGGTAGGTGGCACGTGTCAAATGTACGTCCACAGGAATGGCCAGACCCAGGGTTTCCCAGTAGAACATTGCCCAGATCATCACACTCCCTCCACCGGCTTGTTGTCCCCCCACAGTGCATCCTGGTACCATCACTTTCCCAAGTAAACAGCACACATGTACACAGCCGTCCACGTGGTTTAAAAGAAAACTGGACTCATCGGACCAGGCGACCTTCTTCCACTGCTCCAAGGTCCAGTTCAGACGTTTACATGTCCATTTCGACGGTGGACCGGGTCATCATAGCCATAAATTGAAGAGTGCGATGCACTGTGTCCTCCCATAACCATCATTAAAATTTTGTGTGACCTTGCCTTCATTGACTTGTGCATCGATGAGCCCCTCTGATATATATATATATTGTATATGTATATATGTGTGTAATATGTGTGTGTGTGTGTGTGTGTATATATATATATATATATATATATATACACACACACACTACATAAACACACACACACACACACATATATACAGAGAGAGAGAGAGAGAGGTGGCCAAAAGTGATGTCTGTAGAAAATGTTTTAAAGATCTTGTAAGTATATGTGTCTATATTTACAAAGTCAAATCGTCAAACAAACTAGGTCAAGTAAGATGGAGGCTGTTGCCGATGTGGGCCGGGGGTTGTGTGTGTTTTGTAAATGTAAAAAAAAACATGCACTACTTTTAAAACATCACCTATACATCACCCGAGTGAGAAGTTGTGGCATCTAAAGTCTAAAAATGGATGAACATGTGACCTCTGAGTGATCTGCCTCATTACTGCAAACAAACACATCTTTCTCCAGAATTCCCCTCAGGAATGAACACAATGCACTAGAAGAATCCATGTTAAATAAGGCAATTATATATTCATACTGACATGGACAGTGGAGAATATTTTGCTAAAATTATTTTAACTCTTATCATAGTAATTCTGGAGATACGTCAGGCTTTGTGATCCTATAGCAGGGGTCTTTAATGTTTGATCTCACTTTTTTTTTTGCAAAAATATGACAATATATGTTAAAAATAACAAAATATTTTCCCCCTCACTTTAGATTTTCTCCAAATAGACAGAAAACATCAAACAATTACAGATACCCCTGATTGATAACATATATGTGCTTATAACCCTTATAAAAAGGAAATGAAAATAATGAAATTTATTACTCACCCTCATGTCGTTCCACACCCATCCATCTTCAGAACACAAATTAAGATATTTTTGATGAAATTCGATGGCTCAGTGAGGCCTCTATCACCAGCAATGTCACTGAACCTCTCAAGATCCAGAAAGGTACTAAAGACATATTTAAACAGTTAATGTGAGTACAGTGGTTCTACCTTAAAGGGATAGTTCACCCAAAAATGAAAAATCTGTCATCATTTACTCACCCTCAGGTGTTCCAAACTTGTATACATTTTTTTTGTTGTTGTTTTTTGTTTGTTATGTTGAACACAAAGGAAGATGTTTTAAAGAATGTGGGAAACGGAACAGTTCTGGGGCACAATTGACTTCCATAGTATTTTTTTTTTTCCTACTATGGAAGTCAGTGGTGCCCCAAAGCGGCCTGGTTACAAACTTTCTTCAAAATATCTTCTTTTCTGTTCAACAGAACAAAGAAATTTTTACAGGTTTGGAACAACTTGAGGGTGAGTAAATGATGTCAGATTCCGAACCACTGATTCGAAACAAAAGATTTGTAAAGCTTCAAAGCAGTGTTTTGAAATCGGCCATCACTAGATATTGTTGAAAAGTTGTGGTTTTTTTGGTGCACAAAAAGTATTCTCGTCGCTTTATAATATTGAGGTTGAACCACTGTAGTCACATGAACTGTTTTAAATATCTTAATTTGTGTTCCGAAGATGAACAAAGGTCTTACTGGTGTAGAACGACATAGGGGTGAATAATGCATGACATTATTTTAGTTTTTGGGTGAACTAACCCTTTAACCCTCTACTGCACACATGCTGATGTCACAAATATTCAGCATCATTTTTTGGTTCATTTGGGAACATTTTATTGATAAAAACTCCCCGCACCTTCCCCCCACCCCAAAATATTTTTTCGTTGCCTCAGGGCAACGTTGTGCAGCAATGGTACAGAATCATAGAGAAAATTCTCATCAAAATCACAATTTTTTTTTTTTTTTAAATGTCAAGAAATCATTAAAAAAAGGGAAAAACACTTGAAAGACTGATATATTGAATTTGATACATGCATAGGTTTGTATCATGTAGTGTGTCATGTCATAATGTACTTCATATAATAAGATTTCACTCTACAAAACTTCAGAAAGCAGTTATTCTCTGCTGTGAAATAGTGGTGTATGTTACAATTTTTGCACATCACTTTGGGTGTTCCTGCACACCCAGGAAACCTGCATCTTCCCTTCTTATAACACATTACGGTCAATGTGAGGTATTGTCCAAAACATCCTCAAAAAATACCCCTTATCACACAACGGGAAAAGAAAAACTGAATTTCAGAACATGCAAAATAAAAAAAAAAAACATCATAAAACCTGACAAAAGGCTTCTCTACATCTTCACACACACACACACACATATTTTTTATGTACAGTTCATGTCATTTTAAATAATATTACTAAAGCAAATAATCTTGGCACCTTCCCACACCATGTGCTCCTGTGACCATGTGTCAGAACAGGATGTCCCACCTTTAAATGCTTGATAGTGACTCTCGCACCTTACTGGACTGTTCTGTGGTACTTTCTCGACCTTTCTAATTGGTTTTAATCATTTAAAGAAAAATTTACTAAACATAGGGCTTAAGAAAACTTTCCATTGCCTGGGGGGACAACGCTGTGCTGTAGAGGGTTAAAGGTGCAGCGATTTCTGAGAAACGGTGCCTATGTTTGAAAATACCAAAAAACACGCCCCCACCCAAAAGGATCACACCCCCATCCTGTTAGCTCTGCCACCAAATTCACGAATATACCATGCAACACAGGCGCCACCCCCATCATGAGAAAAATGGCAAAATAGTAATCAAAAGGTAAATATTTCATTGTTCCTTACATATTAAATGAAAATGTAACAAACAAGTATATGACTCAAATGTACATCAATAATAATTAACTTGATGGTTTTGCAGTGTAACCAGCAAATGCAAATAAATGCAAGCATGAAAATGTATCAATTTTATAAGTTACAAGATTCATAACCAGTTCAGTTTTATTAGTGTCTTTTTTAGTCTGATTTGTTAACAAGCTAACAAACATTTTTAAAACAGTATGTAGTCAGATAATTTATGGATGTGTCAGAACTCTCTGATTCCACTGTCGCCCCCTTGTGGTTGAAAGGAGTTGAGGTTCTTATTTTCTAAAAATTAAATGAATATATTAATCAAAAATTTAAATATATATAGTGTCAAATAAAATGTAGAATGGTGTGATGAATACTTAAGAATTATTTGAGGATAATGCCAGATGTATGTCCCATGAATGAATTAAACAGAAATGAAAGAAGTATATTTGAAAGCTAGTGTGAGAAAAAAATGTAGGTCTCGGTTTTAATCTCCTCACACTTGATTTCTGCAGCATGCACCTTGACACAATGCTCATACTAGTTTCTTTTTAAATGTGAGAAGAAAAAAAAAATGACGGTTTGTAAACTCACACCATAGGGCTCATCGAGATGCTCAAACAAATGTTGTTTGAAAAAGACAAACGTTTTTAAAGTACCACTGAGTGCCATTTAATGTTAACTATGAATTAACTAGGCTCTAAATATTTGCAGGAGGAAGAGGAAAAGATGGCTCTCCTATCATCACCTTCCCAGAGTTCTCAGGTTTTAATGAGGTGACAGATGAAGATTTTGTTAATGTTGTCACATACCTGACCAGCATACCAAGGTAAAACCTCATTGATCTTTAGGTTTATTGTGATAAAAAGTCACACTGGTAATGATTTTCAAAACGTGTAGTGAAACCAACTGTAAATACAGGCAAATTACAATACTCTAAAATGTTTGATTTCTGTCTAATAGTTTTGGTTTCAATGCCCGACTAGTCTGTATCTGTTCTTCATCCTTCAGCATGGATGCTGCTAGCATCGGTTTCATCATCATCCTGGACCGCAGGAAGGACAAATGGAACTCAGCAATTACTTCTCTGGCACGGATAGCGGTTTGTACAGGCTCTTGCTGAAGCCTTCAAGTTAGAACAGCTCTTAAACATGATGTTCACAGATCTAAGTGCAGTTCAGAGCAAAAAGAACAAGATGGACAGTTTCAAGACAATATACAGGACTATCATTTGAAAACACATTAAAGGATTAAATAATAAGTCAACACTTCATCAACACTTCCTCCAATATGTATTTTTGTCTTACCCTGATTCACTAGTATTCACTGGTAAGCCTATTATAAGTGTTTATAACCATCCAAGCAGGATGGTTTCTGCTGGAAATTGTATAAATTGTGTGTTGTGTCTTAATTTTATAAATTCAGTTGAAAAGGTTTGACATGTTTATGTAGTTTCACAAGGTATAGTTAATGCCACAACATTTTTAGCAAAAGGAAATGAGTTCAACTTATATTTTTACTTATATGTTTCATTTCCTTTCATGATTAAAAGGGCTCCTTCCCAGGAAATCTACAGCTTGTTCTGGTTCTCAAACCTTCACGCCTCCTCCAGAGGGCCATTGCTGATGTCAGTATGCGGTTACATAGGGATGACTTCAAATTGAAGGTACCGGTAAGCATGCTTCTGTCTGTCTAGACCCTCAGCATGTACGTTCATTCGCCATATGACGCGCATGGCTCCTCTGGAGTGTTTGTAACCATGATCACTCATCCACTAAATTATTAACACAGCTGATCACCCTGTTGTTTTATGCATGTCTGAAAGGGTGTTAACCTACAAGATTGTGTGCAGATAATCTCTATCCCTGGTGTAACAGCACTTTAGCGGGTGGTAAACAGCGTTCAAAACATACAGTGAGAAAAAAGTACTGCATTGTGCATTGTGCAGCAGCGGTGGCAATGTGTTCAGGAAATGTCACTCTCTCAAAGCCATATATGATCTTGTGCATGAGATTCTGATCTGCATGCAATTTCTTGTGAAGCTGAGGAAATTTGCACTGTGCACTTCATTTCACATGTCATCTGCAGATGCATCTGCAGTCATTAGACAGTTAATTCATCATTTACAGAAATATTTCAGATTTAGGTCCAGTTCTGAAACTCTTATTTTCTTTAAAAAAGCAAAAATCTGGGTTACAGTTAGGTATTTACAAGACCGCCTCTGTTTGCACTAAGTGCCAATAGCGACAGATGAATCTTTTCTTAATTTTAATTTAAAATGCACACTATTTAAAGCTGATATGTGATTTGGTAAAAGGCGGAATTAAACTTGGGTTGGTTGTGTCAAAAGCTAACGCCATCCGACTTACTCTCCACACCACTGATTCCATTGTCAGCAGGATTTCTTTTGTAATTTTGTCTGGCTCAATCAGACAGTGGTGGGTGGAGTTAGTGTAAATAACCTCTGCCAACAAGGTGGGCTATTTGCACTTGGTGTAAATAGACACTCCGTATTTTACAATTGAAGTGAATAGGTTTGGTTCATACATAAGCAATAAGGTACAAGAGGCTGTGCTGTATTGTGAATAAGTCACGGCAGACCCCTTCAGCCGTGACTTATACAGCACTAGCCTTGAGTACCTTATTGCTTTTATAAAACGGTTACCACACAATACAAATATTAAAGCCAGAAGTATGTATCAATGCAACTTTCATGAAGTAATCTTTTTCTGAAAGCCTTCCTTCCACCGGAAAAAATAGTCCCTGTCCATGAACAGCAACAGAAGTTACATTTTCACGCCATCAGAGTGTGTCAGTCAGTAGCGAAGACTTTTACAGGTGCTGGTCATATAATTAGAATATCATCAAAAAGTTGATTTATTTCACTAATTCCATTCAAAAAGTGAAACTTGTATATTATATTCATTCATTACACACAGACTGATATATTTCAAATGTTTATTTCTTTTAATTTTGATGATTATAACTGACAACTAAGGAAAATCCCAAATTCAGTATCTCAGAAAATTAGAATATTGTGAAAAGGTTCAATATTGAAGACACCTGGTGCCACACTCTAATCAGCTCATTAACTCAAAACACCTGAAAAGGCCTTTAAATGGTCTCTCAGTCTAGTTCTGTAGGCTACACAATCATGGGGAAGACTGCTGACTTGACAGTTGTCCAAAAGACGACCATTGACACCTTGCACAAGGAGGGCAAGACACAAAAGGTCATTGCAAAAGAGGCTGGCTGTTCACAGAGCTCTGTGTCCAAGCACATTAATAGAGAGGCGAAGGGAAGGAAAAGATGTGGTAGAAAAAAGTGAACAAGCAATAGGGATAACCGCACCCTGGAGAGGACTGTGAAACAAAACCCATTCAAAAATGTGGGGGAGATTTACAAAGAGTGGACTGCAGCTGGAGTCAGTGCTTCAAGAACCACTACGCACAGACGTATGCAAGACATGGGTTTCAGCTGTCGCATTCCTTGTGTCAAGCCACTCTTGAACAACAGACAGCGTCAAAAGCGTCTCGCCTGGGCTAAAGACAGAAAGGACTGGACTGCTGCTGAGTGGTCCAAAGTTATGTTCTCTGATGAAAGTAAATTTTGCATTTCCTTTGGAAATCAGGGTCCCAGAGTCTGGAGGAAGAGAGGAGAGGCACACAATCCACATTGCTTAAGGTCCAGTGTAAAGTTTCCACAGTCAGTGATGGTTTGGGGTGCCATGTCATCTGCTGGTATTGGTCCACTGCGTTTTCTGAGGTCCAAGGTCAACGCAGCCGTATACCAGGAAGTTTTAGAGCACTTCATGCTTCCTGCTGCTGACCAACTTTATGGAGATGCAGAATTCATTTTCCAACAGGACTTGGCACCTGCACACAGTGCCAAAGCTACCAGTACCTGGTTTAAGGACCATGGTATCCCTGTTCTTAAATGGCCAACAAACTCGCCTGACCTTAACCCCATAGAAAATCTATGGGGTATTGTGAAGAGGAAGATGCGATATGCCAGACCCAACAATGCAGAAGAGCTGAAGGCCACTACTATTTGTATATATATGTATGCCTAAGCTGAGATGGTGCATTAAAAGAAGGGTGTGGTGCATAAAAATAGCATTCGGTGCATTAAAATCATGGTATATGTTGGGTGTAGATTTGATTTAGTTATATTTATATATTTTAAATATATATATTAAATTATTTAAATTATTAAAGATATTCATTAAACCGTTACTGTCCTTATACAAAGCAAAATATCATCCCATCAACATCATCTTATTACTGCTCAATGTTTCTATGATATTGATAATATTATTAATAACAATAATGTCAATAATAATAATGAAAATACTCATAATATTACTAAAACCTTGTATAAATATGTATAATAATAAGTGAATACATAATTAATTAGGATGAGTGTGTCAGATTTGTATTAGTTGAATGAGATCTGATCTGGAGTGTTGTGGTTCCGATATACTGTTATTAAGGGGATAAAAAGTATTCTAGGGAGATGTAATTTTTCTCTTTCCCCAGTGTAGTGTGTTCTATGAAGAGTCTTATACTGTATGAGCTGAAGGTTGGCGTTGACTCAAGGTTGTAAAAATATTTATTCCATGACTAAAAACGCCAACCTTCAGCTTATACAGTATAATAAAAACATTTTAACAGAAGAATAAAATTATAAGCCTCACAGTTATGCTTTTAAACCTCTAAAAACTGTCCCCAAACCCAGAATTTTCTTTTAACCTTCCCCCACAACTGTTTTTCACCATATATGTTTTGTGAAATGTCTGCACGCATATTCACACAACCAGCCAACCACAGGTTCTGAAAATACTAGTTCCTGCAAAAATGAATGTACAGGTGGTTTGAGGTTGTGGCAGTATACCAACACTGTTAACAACAGCGACCTTAGTTTCTGTTCCCCAAAAGTTACAAAAAAGTCACTTTCATATATATACATACTCACTGTAAAAGCAACATATATATATATATATATATATATATATATATATATATATATATATATATTCTTTTATCTTGTAGATTGTTATGCTAAATTCCCTGTCAGACTTGCACGGCTACATTGACAAAGGCCAGCTGACCTGTGACCTGGGGGGAACCCTGGACTATTGCCACAGTCAATGGATTCACCATCGCACAGTGAGAAGTTGTTTTTAATAAATTAAGCCTTAATTAACTTATTTAATTAAGTTTTATTTTTAAATGAAATGTTGTGTCCTAGGCCGTTGAGAACTTTGCGTTAACAGTGAAGAGCACAGCACAGATGCTGCAGCAGTTTGGAACTGACCTGGCAGAAACTGAACTTCCCAATGACGTGCAGTGCACTAAAGATTTGCTTATCACACACACCGAAAAACACGATAAGCTCAAGGTAGCCATTCACATTTATGGAACAGTGGTTCATGTTGCTCTAATGTTGTCATATGATTTGTTTAATCTATGTTGTTATAATTCTGTCCTTTATTTTATTGCTTGTATCTGTGCGATTAGTCTGTTATCTTTTCATTGTCTTTCATTGAACAGTTTCTGACATAATGGAGCAACAATCATCTGTATTTATCTTGATTTACTGATGACTTTCATGCCTGTATTTTGCATATACACCGGTTCATTCAGTATTCATATGCCACATTCCTTCTTTCTGTACAGGATGAGCTAAAATTGGCCGTAAAACAAGGAAATACCCTGCTGTCCTGTATCAAAGACCAGGCCAGCAAAACTGAGAGCCGCATTTTGAACCCAGATGAGGTAGAGAACCAAACAACTGTTGAAAGGTGTGTAAAAAGATTTTGCCACACACAAAATGTTACAGCATTAATGATGATAGCTGAATCAGAATTATGATGTAACACATTTCTGGGCTGCTACGTGACATTCCTACTTGACAGCAAATTCACTTTGTAAAGGATTTTAATCATCAGAAACGCAAACAGAGATATGGATGACATCAACCAAAAAGGAAAGTCCTAGAACATTCTGATGAAAGATCATGAGCATTTTTAACTTGCACCATGAATTATTCACAATATAACCAAGAACATTAAAGGGTTAGTTCACCCAAAAATGAGAATTCTGTCATTAATTCCTTACTCTCATGTCGTTCCAAACCCGTAAGACCTTTGTTCATCTTTGGAACACAAATTAAGATATTTTTGATGAAATCCGAGAGCTGTCAATTTAACCACCACTTTCAAGTTCCAGAAAGGTACTAAAGACATCATTAAAATAGTCACGTGACGTGAGATTAGGGTGAATAATTAATGACAGAATTTTCATTTTTGGGTGAACTAACCCTTTAAAGTAAAATTTTATATATATATATATATATCAGTGTCATTTTCTCCATTTTAGCTGCTCTATTAGCAAGTGTTAGACTTGTGTAGTTCTTGTTACAGTTCTGTTATTATTCTTTAAAGCCTAGTGTCATCTAACCTTCCTCTGTGAAATCTAATTCACTCTAGCTCCTCTGACATACTCACTGTAAAAGCATTTGTTTGTTTGTCTCAGGTTGTTAGCACAGCTCGATGAGACGGAGAATGCGTTTGAACAGTTCTGGTCGAAGCATCACCTTAAATTAGAGCAGTGTTTACAGTTACGGCACTTTGAGCAGGACTTCAGAGAGGTACAGTGCAATGGACGTGCTCAAATGAAGTCTCTGTGAACTTAATAGGCAGCCATTATACCAAATATCACCTGTGGCGGTTGTCTAGTCAATCAAGTTGAAATTGGTCTGTTTTATCCATTGGCATCAGGTGAAAGTTTCTCTGGACGGCCTGATGGAAGCCTTACTGGGGCTGTCCGACACCGGGGACTGTGTGGCTCGAGTCGATCACCTACTGGGGGATCTGAAAACCTTGGAGGACAAAGCTCAGGTCAAAATCTTTTGAATCTAAGACCAGACCTGATATGCAAAGCACTCCATTCAGTTCAAACAGAATAGAGGGCTCAACAATTATTTTTTGCTGGTTAAACCAGTAGTTTACATTTTAATTTTAATTTTTTCCAATCACTGGCCCCACCACAAAGAAAGGAAGAAAGAAAGAAAGAAAGAACAAGTAAATAAAATAGATAATACACACATAATACAATCTGTATTGTATAAAGCACTATATATAAAGGTGACTTGGCTTGACAACTGTAACAATACTGCAAGTCAAGTGGCAATAAAAGTCAAGATAACACTGTACATTGTTTGTATTCTGTTAAGATTTATTGTGTTTACTGATCTGTACAGGAGTCCTTGGAGAAAGCTCAGCTTCACGCTCAGCATGGGGACCAGCTCATTCAAAGTAACCATTACGCCGTAGACTCCATCCGCCCAAAGTGTGTCGAACTGCGTCGGATCTGTGATGACTTCAGCAATGAGGCGAAAAAGAAACGTGACATTCTAACCAAATCACTTGAAATCCACAAAGGAATCGATGAGGTTTGTGAAACAACTCACATGCAGTCAAATTACAACAAGGGCACCTTAATATTGAGTTTTCAAGTGGCATGATTGAGTCATGACATGATAAATGGGTGATTTTGAGAGATGACTTGCAGGTTGTCAGAAGACAAATACATTTACAAAACTGAAATTAGGTTAATTTAATTAATTGGGTCCATTAATGTGCATCTATGTTTCTATGTTGGCAGGTGATCCAGTGGTGTGAGGGTGGAGTGTATCTGTTGGCCTCTCAGGCTGTAGACAGATGCCAGACCCAGGAAGGTGCAGAAGCAGCACTGAAGGACATCGAGAGGTACATGAAAACAGCTAAAGAGCAGCAGCTCAGTCATCTCAAAGACCTCAGCAACCAGTATGAGATCGCCCTCTCAGAGCTGGTCAAGGTACAAATCCAAAAGTTTGTTTGTTTGTGTGTATATATATATATATATATATATATATATATATATTCATTTATTTAAAAAATATTATAAATCATATTATCATCATAACAATTTGATTGATGTTCTGTTGCTTTAATGATGGCAGCAGCAGCACTTATGCCTGAACTCTCATTATTCAATGACTGACCTAGAAATAGTACTAAATATTATATATTTTCTTATATATTAAATATTAAATAATGTTCCTTAAGTGTTTCAAGTCTAAGGGCCACATTTACTAACAGCTTGCACCAGCGCAAACCTTCTTTTGGCATTAAAAAACTACTGTCGGGATTTACTAAAGACACGCAGTGGAAAGTTAGAGCTGAAAAGGTGTGGACTGAGCCATGTTGGCCTATACAGTCATGTGAAAAAAGACAAAAAAATCATTTGGTCCTTGGCAGGTCTTAAAATGTGGAAAATAAAACCTCAGATGAACACATATCACACTGTGTCATTATTGTTTAGCAAAAATAAAGCCAAAATGGAAAAGCCATAGGTGACAAACTTAGGATACCCTTACTGTTAACCCTTACTGAATTAAGAGTGTAAGTAATAGTCAGGCACCGCTAATCAAATGTCTTTGATTAATCGATCACCAGCAAGTGTGATCACCTCTATAAAAGCAGAAGTTCTGGCAGTTTGAGCGTCTGGAACCTTCAGGCGTGTGTTAACAGAGTGTCAAGGTGGAAAGACATCAGCAATGATCTTAGAGAAGTAATTGTTGCTGCCATGAATCTGGGAAGGATTACAAGGCCATTTCCAAACAATCTGAAGTCCATTCTACAGTGAGGAAGATTATTCACAAGTAGAAGACATTCAAAACCGACACCAGTCTTCCCAGGAGTGGACGTCCCAGCAAATTCACTCCAAGATCAGACTGTGTAATGCTCAGATAAATTGCAGACAGCTTAAGAACTACACCTCAGACTCTACAGGCCACAGTTATCATGTTAAATGATAAAGTTCAAGACAGTACAAATAGAAAAAGACCAGACAAGTATGGCGCGTTTGGAAGGGTTTCCAGGAGGAAGCCTCTTCTCTCTATAAAAAAAAAGTTGCTTCTGAACAAACCATAAGACTTCTAGAACAATGTCCTTTGGACAGATGAGACCAAAGTGGAGATGTTTAGCCATAATACACAGTGCAAAGTTTGGGTGAAAACCAAAAGAGCATATCAGCACAAACACCTCATAGCAAAAGTCAAGCATGCTGGTGGAGGGGTGATGATTCTGGGCCTGTTTTGTAGCTACAGGAAATAGGCACCTCACAGTCATTGAGTCGACCATGAACTCCTCTGTATGCCAAAGTATTCTAGAGTCAAATGTGATGCTGTGAAACAACCGAAATGAGGACACACTTCTGGGGAAAAAAAAAAAGTGTGGTAAGAAACAAACAAATACCAGTAACCGCTGGTGTATAGACATGCATGCATGTCTGTCAACATACACCTGGTTTCTTTTCAACTCACCAGGTGGAGTAGAATGCGGGATTTGAGGTGAAGTGCAGCACAGCTTAGGCTTGCAAAGTTGCTTCTGAACAAACCATAAGACTTCTAGAACAATGTCCTTTGGATAGATGAGACCAAAGTGGAGATGTTTGGCCATAATGCACAGTGCAAAGTTAGGGTGAAAACCTAAAGCGCATATCAGCACAAACACCTCATAGCAAAAGTCAAGCATGCTGGTGAAGGGGTGATGATTTTGGGCCTGTTTTGTAGCTACAGGAAACCTCACAGTCACTGAGTCGACCATGAACTCCTCTGTAAGCCAAAGTATTCTAGAGTCAAATGTGAGGCCATCCGTCTGACAGCTAAAGCTTGGCCAAAACTGGGTCATGCAACAGGACAATGATCCAAAGATCACCAGCAAATCTACAACAGAATGACTGAAAAAGTAAAGAATCAATGTGTTGCAATGGCCCAGACCTCAAAGTCCAGACCTCAACCCGACTGAAATACTGTGGCGAGAACTGTGCATAAATAAATGCCCACAAACCTCAATAAACTGAAGCAACATTGTAAAGAAGAGTAGGCTAAAATTACTCCAGAACGATGTGAGGGACTGATAAAGTCATACAGAAAATGATTACTTCAAGTTAATCATTGCTGCTAAAAGTGGATCTACAGGCAATTGAATCATAGGGTGTTCTAACTTTGTCACCCATGGTTTTTCCACACTGTCAGAAAAAAGAATATGGTAAGGGGTAAAATTGTGAGCACTCTGGGTACAAATGCTTTGGTTGTACCCTCAATGGGTCATATTTATAGGAACTAATGTACCATTTTGGGGGAAATAAGGTACACATTTGTTTCTAACTGTTAAAGGGTCCATGTTTGTACCATTTAATCAACAAACAAAGGTACAATCACTTGTGTGACTGAAAGGTTGACGGGGGGTGGGTAGTTCAAGACTGCCCAACCATGCAAGTGCATTAAATTCGTGCACCTGAGCATTATTTCAAGCTAGACAAATGTTTATATACTCAGGGGCGGATTTATCGGGGTGGCACGGGGTGGCAACTGCCACCCTAAGAAAAAGCTTTGCCACCCCATCTGCCACCCCAGAATTATCACAGAATAAAATATAAATGTAAGCAGTGTTTCAAGTACTGCAGCGGCGCTTCAATGTGATGACATAAAAAAGACAGCGTAACGCAAAATAATGGCAAGAAAACACGTCTTTCAATAAACTGCATGACGGTGTAGTCAGCTTCATTAACAAGTGACTCTTATGAACCGGTTCTTAGTGAGTCAAAAACACAGTGCAGCCAAGTTCACTTACGAATTGTTTTTCCATTTGTTTGTGAAACGGAAAATTACTGCTTCTTGGAACTCAGAAGTCTTCTGAGAAATGTAGTCCCATCCGAATATGTCTGAGATTAATTTCGTAATATTTTTTGGCGAGCTGATTCTCCAACCGCACACTCTTTTTGCCATGTGACGAAACAATAACGTGAAATCAATAAGAAGATCCCGATCACAGAAACTAATAGCAGAGTTAGGTACGAATCTAAACGTATTTTAGTTGTTCTCAATTGCTAACACATTTAGTGATTCAGTTGGCCCAGTTTCCCAAACCATTTGCTCAGTTCTCAAAACAAAGACACATTTCTCAAAACGTTTAAAATGACAACATTAGATAGCAAAACTGATGACACACAGGTCAAAATCTGAGAGAGAGCTGAAACAATTATTTATCGAGTGTTTTAAACTTACACATACATTATAACTACAGTAGGGGAGAGTGGGGTAAGATGAGCCATTTTTTACTAATGTGGTCCTTGAGATAAGGGAAAATGAGGCAGAAGTACAATGAAAGTATTTAAAGTAATTTCAGGATGAAATTATGGGTAAGTTGATCCGAGTGTCAGTAGGTGGGTGTAAACTGACCATCTAACTGAATCTGGATCAAACCCATGTGAAATTTTAAAGATAATGTACCTGTTTTAAAAACTACTTTAATAATCAAATTTCCTTTTACAAATATTCTTTGTTAAAATATTTTACAAATATTTATTTTTTAAAGCTAACTTAAACAACATAAAACCAACCAAATGAAGTTGAAATTTCACTATGTTTAATTGTTTGCATTTCTGAAACAACACATTGAACACCAAAGTTGTAACCTTCCCATAAACAGACTAAACAGAGAGTTTGTTGAGTAAAATTAAATAAAAACTAAATAAGAATGAATAAATGTCACTGAAACTAATAAACATTTTAGTCAAAAGGTTCTTATCATGGTAGTTTTTCTGCAATGTCGACCATGTTAGGCCATTAGAGACTACAGGTGGAAAGATATAAATGATTAAACATCATCTGGTTCGTATCAGAGAAGGATTTGGTGTACTTGTACACTATTCCTATCAAATAAACTCAAAAATAAAGATAAACTAAACCAGTTGCGTAATATTACATTGAAATGACACCAGTTTATACTTAAATTTACTTAAGCAGATTTAATTTAAATTCAGTGCTTTATGGTGCTTTAAGTTAAAATGCTGAATCAGTTTACCCCACAACATTTGGCTCACTTTGCCCCATGGTTTTATACGTTGTTAAACCACCAATACTCATCATAAATATTTTTACACCTGGACAAATTTGCTTTGATGAAACAGCCATTACATCTGTTATGTTAAAATTTTACTTTGACAAGCCAAAAAACAATAAGCGACTTCCACTCCTCACATGTGCTTCTCCTTTTCTGGCAGATATGATGGGTGGTTTTAAAATATATGGTTACATGACAATAAAATGGTTGCCAAGATACAGGGGGTGGGTCAACTTAACCACTGGCTCATCTGACCCCACTCTCCCCTACACAGTACCAGTACTTTAGATAAGGGAAATTTCACTATTCTATGTACAGTAAACTTTCTTTGTAGCCATTTTTTGTGTACTGTATTTTTGCAGAACTGAGAAATGAGGGATATAGTCTTATGTCAGAAGACCAATATACTATTTTTTTTTTTACTGTACTGTAATTGACAGTATAGGCTACTGCATTGTGGTGTATTTGATTTTGTCAGAAGAGAACATTTTATTTTGACCTGGAAGTCTGAGGTTTGTGCAAGTTGACGTATAGTTTCGAGATTGTGTTTATAGTTGTGAGAAATTGTTGAATGGTATTAGGAATTGTGTGTTAGCAATCAAGAAAAACAATAACTAGATTGAAAAGTTTGAAAGACAAATTTATGCTGGCTTGTCATAAAGCCAATTTAAAGTCTTGTTTTAAATAGTTTGGTCAGTTAGGCCAGAATAGATAGATGTTCTGGGTGTTGTTAGGAGATTCTAGATGGTTGCTTGGCTCTTGGTATGCAGAGTATGTGGCTGATAGGGTGTGTGTGTGAGTATTTGGTTGATAGGGTGTGTATGTGTGAGTATTTGATTGATAGGGTGTGTATGTGTGAGTATTTGGTTGATAGGGTGTTCTGGGTGAACACATTCCCATCACTGTTACAAGATTAGTTCACTTTCAAATGAAGATTATCCCAAGCTTTACTCACCCTCAAGCCATCCTAGGTGTTTCTTCTTTCTGATGAACACAGTCGGAGTTATATTAATAAATATCCTGACGCATCCAAGCTTTATAATGCAGTGAACAGGGTTCAGGAGTATGAGCTGAAGAAAGTGCTTCCATCCATATCCATTCATCATAAATGTACTTCACACGGCTCCGGGGGGTTAATAAAGGCCTTCTGAAGCGAAGCGATGCTTTTGTGTAAAAAAAATCCATATTTTAACAAGTTATGAAGTTAAATATCTAGCTTCCGCCAGACCGCCTTCCGTATTCAAGTTTCCGTAAGCTGAGTAGGGAAGGCGTAGCGTAAGGTTTTGAACTGCAAGAGTTTTACACTTTCTTCGTACGTTGAATACAGAAGGCGGTATATGGATATGGAAGCACTTTCTTCAGCTCATACTTGTGACCCCTGTTCACTGCCATTATAAAGCTCGAATGCATCAGGATATTAATATATCTCCGACTGTTTTCATCAGAAGGAAGAAAGTCATGTACACCTAGGATGGCTTGAGAGTGAGTAAAGCTTGGGCTAATTTTCATTTGAAAGTGAACTATTCCCTTAATAACAAAACTGTGGAAATTCCAAAGTTGCTCTTTAACTTGCACTAAAACGTGATTTATACCATCGAAGTAGCCTATGTAATATTAATAAAACTGCTCATCTCCTTTAGTGATACAAGCTCAAAATAATAATCTGTTGATGTTTTTCATATAGTGTCTTGACTTGGTGCCATGATGGATATTAAAATCTTGTTATTTATTTTTAATAAATCTCCAAAAACTATGCATGGGCGCTTGCTTTGGTGTTGCCACCCCCTGCCCTCATAGACCTCATGCCACTACTTTGCCACCCTATAAATAATTTTCTAGATCCACCCCTGTATATAAATTTTTAATCAAGAAACAACGTGGGCGATTAAAAAAAAAAAAAAAAAAAAAACTACATGCAGTCAGCCTCTCAAATTCAAATGTAGCCCGTGCGAGCAGCACAGACGACGGTTGGACGGCCCGATGGGTTCTCAATTCATTCTCCTAAAGATGAGAGAAGCTGGGATACAATTCACCGAAGATGAAGAATCACAGAAATTGAGAGGTATGTAATTCTTGTTAAATCAGTTGTTATTTATATTTGTATGAAACACCCCGCGATATATTTTGTGTATTTGCCCAACTTTGTTGTGTCCTCCTGCCAAAAATACGTGATTTGGTAATAAAACCAACATATTGTTTGCCTATTTAAGATTGTTGATGTTATTACAGCAGAATTGTTTGAGGTTAGCTTATAGTTTTAACCTATAGGCCTAACTCTAGCTATAGGGGATAGTGGGGTAAGATTAGCCATTTTTTACTTATGTGGTCCTCAAGATAAGGGTAGAAGTACAATGAAGAAGTAGTACAACGAGTCAGTAGGTGGGTGTAAACTGACCATCTAACTGAATCAAACCCATGTGGAAATTTTGCTTTGATGAAATTTGCTTTGATGAAACAGCCATTACATCCAAAGTAAAATTTTAACATAACAGATGTAATGGCTGTTTCATCAAAGCAAAATTTACCCCACAACATTTGGCTCACTTTGCCCCATAGCTGCCATTTTAGGAAAGGCTAGCTAGAATACCAATTCAGAATAATATTTAGCAAAATGACTTGCATGGTTTTATATGTTGCTAAATCACCAATATGCATCATAAATAGTTTTAGACATGGACAAATTTGATTTGATGAAATGGCCATTACATCTGTTATGTTAAAATTTTACTTTGACAAGCCAAAAACAGTTTTTAAAGTAAATAAGTGACTTCCACTCCTCCCATGTGCTTCTCCTTTTCACAGTCTGGCAGAAATGATGGGTGGTTCTAAAATATATGGTCACATGACAATAAAATGGCATGGTTGCCAAGATACAGTGTCAGGGAAAAATACAGATTCAGTTGCAGGTAACAGAAAAGTTTATTTTGCTCTCACTGAGCACAGGGGGGAAAAGATAACAGGAACACAAAAGAGAGAAAGTCCAAAACAAAGTCCTAGCTTCACTCGTGACGCAGCGTGGAAGTAACTCTGACCAGAGCGTTGTCCGTAACGCAGCGTCGAAGTCTCACTAAATTCCCAGATGGGAGCGTTGAGAATGCAGAGAGGGGCTGGAGCGATGCATCCAAGTCTCAACAGACACAAAGATAGGCAGGGCAGGTAGTAGAACAAAAAAGTCTGGCAGGATGAGAAAGAGCTGTTCAAAACAAAAGAAACAAAACAAAACAGCACTTGGAGCCTAAAAGACACAACACGGCAAGACTAGGCAAACAAGAAGGGAAGGTCACGAGCGAAGCATTAGCTCAAACATACAACAACGGTCTAACAAGAGACTGAGCGCAAGAGGATCTAAAATGGGGAAAGCTAATAAGGAATAAGTGGCAACAGGTGTGACAGAGAACACAATTGAAGGATAACGAGTGGGAGGGGAAAACGCCACACTGACAGCGGAGCACATGGAGGGCTGTCAAAACAAAACTGATGTGCTTAGAGACAACAGGGCACGCAGACACAGAGACAAGACAACAAAACATGGCAAATCAGACAGAAGTCATAACAAACAGGGGGTGGGTCAACTTACCCACTGGCTCATCTTACCCCACTCTCCCCCTACTTCCGTCTTAATGCGCCACTCGACCGTATAAAGGCAGTCAGACTCGACTGAACAAAAGGTGTTCATCTATAATATATTTACATGGGACAAAAAGGGTAAAAACCAGCACATTTTATCTTAACGAAACTTGAGTCTCGACTGTGAAACAGACTTATAAAATCAGACTTTTCAGCTAATCTGACCGTCGCGTGTGCATTTCATGGACGCAGGGGTTGTACATTTAACGCGTCTTATAATCTGTTTGAATTAGATTTTTTTATTTGTATTTTTATTAAGTGATAGATACAACATCATTTTAGTGTTGATGAGATCTAGCCTCGAACACACACTGATCTGTCCTTGACTGCTTTCAGACTGTGAGGTGGATGAGGATGAAGAAAAAATTATCGAAAAACTACTTCAAGTGACATGGTGGTGTAAACTATAGAAGCAGTGCAAGGAATGCTATCAGCAGACTTTGGCTACAAAAATGTAAGTATATTAAGTTTTTTTTCCTTAATATGTACATTGGTAACAATATGAATATGTCACTGCCTGGTGTTGTTGTCATTCCCATTTCACAGAGATCTTCAGACCAGACTCGACAAAGAAACATGTCAGAAATTCTCCTAGGTTACAATGTAAGACAGTTAAGTTCCATAATCTGTTCACCATTGCTTCACCTATATACAGTACATTTAAAGTATTTATGCTGCTTTATAAGTAATAAAAGTAATAAAATTAAATTAAGCATTAGGGCTGCACGATTTGGAGAAAAAATCTAATTGCGATTTTTCTGGTTAAAATTGCGATTTGCGATTTAAAATGCGATTTAATAAAACAAATGAAAAAAAAATAAAATAAATAAGGTAAACAATACCAGGCTTGTTTTGCTTGTTTGTAGGGCTGCACAATTTGGCACAATTTTGTGCTAATATATTATTTTGACTATTATTATTCTTTAATTATTCTTTAATTATTCTTATTAATTATTATTATCATTATTGCCAAATAAAAATATTAAACCAAATAAGAAATATTACTGTTGTAATAACTTTAATTATTAAAGTATTTAGCATTAATATTTAATTATAAATATAACTATAATAAATAGAAAATAATATTTAAATCTTGTATGACAAAATGTGGGGTTACCTGTTAACATGCAAGCAGTATGTCTATAAATCAGCAAAGTCTAAGGATTTATTATCAGTATTATATTATGATAAAAATCTGTCTCAATAATTTCTTTTATTTTTGTCAGGAGGTATGCAAAATCAAAAATGGAGTCCATGTATTTAATATGAACTACGTGCCTCTTTATGCATCCACTGTGGAAAAAAACCCTGTACACTTATGTACGCTGGAGAAAAACATATTGATTATATGTTCCCCTCAAAGTTCTTTAGAGAGAGGAATTATTTTTCCTATTTTTACCCTGAATAGGATTGAGTGAGCTTTACTTGGCGCTAAACATGTCTGTTTCATACTGGACGCCGGAAGGCGCCCTTGAGCAGATACTCCAAATACTCCAAATATACGCAATAAAATATCCTTTCCTTTTATCCTTTCAGATACCCTTTCCATAAGGATCTGGAAGATGGCAATGTAAGTTACTTGTATAGACTTTATGTTATGTGAAAAGTCCAGATCAGTGTATAGAGAACATCTAAAAAGTTCTATTCTTATAGTTTAAAGGGTTAGTTCACCCAAAAATACATGTCTTCAATTACTCACAGTCATGTTGTTCCAAACTTGTACATCTTCGTAACACAAATGTAGATATTTTTAATCAGTGATTTCTGTCCTTCCATTGACTATGCAACTATCACTTTGATGCTTCAAAATGTTCATAAAGAGATCGTAAAAATAATCCATATGAATCTAGCAGTTTAGTCCAAATTTTCTGAAGAGACTTGATCACTTTATATGATGAATAGATTTAATATAGGCTTTTATCCACATATAAATACTCATCAACACACACATCAGATATGTTAAACGGAAGCTTAAGCATATTTGTTTGACGTGCAAGAATCAATGAAGTTCATTCTTGTCTGTTACACTTCAAGTTTAAGCTTCAGCAAGATGTTTGTTCTCGCGCGTCAAGGAGGTTTGTTTGAGCTTCTTTATGTTTGCTGACCAATGTTTACATAATTAAAAGCCTAAATAAAATCTGTTCATCATATCATTTGAGTCTCTTCAGTAAATTTGGACTAAACCGCTCAATTCATATGGAATAGATTTACAATCTCTTTATGACCTCTTTTAGTTCTGTAGCTGTCTATGGAGGGACAGAAATTGCTTAGATTTCATTAAAAATATTTTCAAATATATAAAGATGATCGAAAGTCTTATGGGTTTGGAGCAACATAACATAACGTAAATGACAGAATTTTCATTTTTGGGTGAACTATCCCTTCAACACTGCGTTGCTATAAACAGTCCTGACCAAACCTCACCCACCACACCTAGTAATAACTATTTTAGCATTTGCAGGAAAGGGAAGATAATGTTCTCTATTTTAAGCAAGTGCTGCAGCTAAATCATCTGCTGCTTTAAATGCTTGAGCTCTTTATTTCTGATTGGCTTCCAATGTTTTTGTTCATCAGTTGGAAAAAAAGCACTGTACTGTTTAATGTTTTAAAGAGTTACAGGTAATGTGTGTACTGTTTTTGAAAATGTGAAATTGATCAATATGTAAATGCATCCTGCAATATTGATGACGCATTGTGATACAATGTTTAAAATGTTTTTTCTTTGAAATCTGTGCATGAAATTGTGAGATTTTTTATTTAATAAACGTGGTAAAACAGCATTATGGCCTTTTTAATATGTTGTGTGGGGTACAAATGTGCCATCATGAGGTACAAAGGGCTTGTCACTGGGGCAGTACCCTTAAAAGGACAAATGTGTACCATTTTTTAGGGGTACATTATGTTACCATAGCACTACAAGGTACAATTTGGTCACCAAAGGTACATATTTGCCTTTGAAAGGTACAAACTGTAAGGGTACCAATATGTACCCATTATAAAGGGTGTACCCTTGAGGGTACTTGAGGGTGCTGCCCCAGTGACAAGCCATTGGACCCCTAAAGGTACAAATTTTGCACATTTTTTCTGACAGTGCATCTTGGCTTCAATAAATAATAACATGGTGTGATATGTCATGTGTTGTTGTTCCTCTGAGGTTTTATTTTCCAAATTTTAAGACCTGCCAAGCACTAGATGATTTTTTAATATGTCCTGATACATAAAACCATGGAATTCAATAGGGTGTTCTAACTTTTTCACATGACTGTATATATATGTACGTGTTTGATTACAGATTACATGCAACAAGTTGCGCCTGTGTCTACCCGCACCTGATGAGCATCAGCTCTACTTATCTGCGACCCAACGCTTATTTGTGCTGCTCTTGGTAGATTGTGTTGGTCATTATGTAAATGATGTGACTGCGTCTTTGTTCTTTAATTTGCGCGTCAACAGTAGATCACGCGCAAAACTTGCCACTCCCATCGGCACATTTTGTGGAATTGCGCTTTCACGCTAATTTGCCCCGTTTAGTAAATCTGGTCCTAAAACTGTTTATACAGTTTTAAACTACATTTTGATTTTTATATTTTAAATTTGGTTTCAGACTTCTGGAGCTCACTGTAGCTTTAATGATTCCACTCATCTGCTCCTGATTAATAAATGAAATAAACCTTTTATCTCTTAAATCTTTAATCTCGTCCCATGCAGAGCAAAGCCCAAACTGCACTTAAAAGGCTGGATGATGTTCAAGAGATGTTTGAGAAAAGACATGCAAGTCTGAAAAAGCTGTCTGCAAAGCAAACAAGGCCAGTGCAACCTGTTGCACCTCGACCAGAATCTTCACCAAAACGCACTTCACCTAAAATCTCACATTCTACTCCACCTGGTGAGTTTAAAAGAAACCAGGTGTATGCTGACAGACATGCATGCATGTCTATACCAGGTCACCGTGATTTTGCCAAGTAAGACATAAATATGTTGATCCAGGAACAACATTCATGTCTGAATATTTAGTCTTAACCCTATTCCTACCCCTAAACCTACCCATAACTTATCCCTAAAATCAGAGGGGAAAGATATGTGAAAAAATGTTGATGTAGAAGCACCTAACTCTAGTTTCAAGCCTAAACTTGACATAAATGGTAATCTTGTCCCTCATATCTGCTTGGTTAATTGATTGTTGTTCCAGGATCAACAAAGATGTTTATCCAGGAACATGTCATACTTGGTGAAATCGCATTCACCATCTTAGTGGTTAGAGGTATTTGTTTGTTTCTTATCACACTTTTTTTCCCCCCCCAGAAGTGTGTCTTCATTTCGAGTTGATAACCTTTTAGTTTGAGTGCAGTTTTGTTAAATGGATTTACTATAGTGCCAGTGCTCATATTTATGCAAATATACTGATGTTTCTGACAGGAAAACATTAAAGTTATTCTTTGTATCCTGAATTATTTAAGTGGAAAATATGAAGGTTTTCCAGCTTGTTTAATTCTGTTCTAAACTCTACAGCATCAAATCGCAAAGCTGCAGATAACTCCTGCGCCAATAAGCAGCCCAGTGATGCAGAGCTGGCAAAAAGGAAAAATATTCGCAAAGCCAAAGGTGGCATCAAGGTACATCAGTCTTTCTCAGCCACAAGGTCATGTCTGAAATAAATGAAAGTTTTTAAAAACATCTAAAAGGCATTTGCGCATATAAAATACGTTTTAGCCTGGGGTTAGTTCTGGTTACATATTGTTTCGATAGTCCATTTTAGACATTCTACTAAGTTTAAGTAACTTTGCAACTACATGTCAACTAGCTGTTATAGAGTATTTTTATTAGAGTTAGGGTAAGGGTTTGTAGAATAAGTTATTCTACAAACCCTTACCCTAACTCTAATAATAATACTCTATAACAGCTAGTTGACATGTAGTTGCAAAGTTACTTAAAGTCAGTAGAGTGCCTGTTCGGAGATCATCAAAATAAAGTGTTAACAGATATTAAGCGGACAGTCCACTAATGACTGGTAGTTGCAAAGTTATTTATACCTAGTAGCAGTGTTAATGTAAAAAAAAAAAAAAAAAATCCGCTGTGCTGTGGTTTCCAGAACTGAGAGCTGTGGTTTTCAGAATAATTCTGTAAAATCTAAAATCTATCGTCTTGAGGGACTGTTCAGCAGGCAGCCCGAAGCATGGCAAGGAAATGCAGAGTCTCGTTCCCTGTTCTCAGAAAGGGAACTCCCTTTCGAAAGGGAACTCGCTCTGCGTTTGATAGCGCTATGGGGAACGATATACCCACGCCACCCATGCTAAGGAGAGTGCATGCCAAACATATGGCTGAGACAAGAATAGAGCAGTTTCAAAGAAATGCTAGCAACTCACCCTCGGGTCACACCAGGCTGTCAGTGACAGCATTCCCTACAGCCAACAGCCCAAGCTGAGCCTAAGAGGCCTTCCGTAGGAAGCCTACCAAGGCTGCTTAAGGCATCTGGGACCAAATTTTCCGGGGAAAAGTGGTCCCTTGAAGGGAATGTGGCCAGGGAACCGAAAGGAGCCCCGGCCAGTCACTAGAGGGGAATGAAGTCACCCCCAATGCAACCAGGGAGGCCGACCTGGTCTGATGAGGGACAAACTTAGTCTTGGCCAACCCTGCCTGAATACAGAATCTCATTAACGCATTCTTGTGGCAGTGTTTGTAGCACTCGGGAGGACAAATAACCGAACCATAAGGAGGTTAAATTATCACCTGGGGCCCTGGCCAACCAGAAAGTACTCAGTAAACACTTGTAACTCTCTTAGCGAGAGGAGTACCCAACAACTTACACCAG
This sequence comes from Hypophthalmichthys molitrix, assembly GCA_037950675.1. NCBI lineage: Eukaryota > Metazoa > Chordata > Actinopteri > Cypriniformes > Xenocyprididae > Hypophthalmichthys > Hypophthalmichthys molitrix. Next base: position 11,242,051 of record CM075502.1, read on the forward strand.
TATGTTCACAAAGGTGGCCTTAAGGGCCTAAAAACCTTTAGACATACAGTGTTAGTCTGGAGGCCAATAGGGTTCTAGGATCAAAAATAGAACCAACCTAGATACTAGGTAGCTATCTAGCTCAACTAGAGTAGAAACCCAGACTCAAGGAGGCTGATGTAGTCAAAACCAAACCTCAGAAAGGTTAAACCACAAAAGACACCTCTGAGAGGTCAGCCACTCAGAATAGTACTCGGTAAAAGCACCTTTTACTCTCAAAGTGAAAGGAGTACACAACTGAACTCCAACATGTTACATGAGAGGCCCCTAGGGCCTACCCTAGTAGACACGTGGCATCAGCTAGTGGTGCCGTAACCAAACCAACCATCAGGCCATGCATTCAGAGATTAATTCCTAAGAGGAAATGCATATTATGCCACCATACTCCATGAGAGGCCTGCTTAAGGCCTACTCAACAGAGGTGGGGCGTGGCCGATGGTGGCATTACGCAGACTCAAGGAGGCTGATGCAGTTAAAACCAAACCTCAGTAAGATTTTACCACAAAAACTCATCCCTGAGAGGTCAGCCACTCAGAAGAGTACTTGGTAAAAGCACCCTTTTACTCTCAAAGTGAGAGGAGTACACAACTGAACTCCAATATGCTACACAGGAGGCCCATAGGGCCTACCATAGTAAAAACATGACATCAGCTAGTGGCGACCATAACCATACCAATTATCAGGCCATGCATAAATAGCAATTCATTTCTAAAAGGAAATGCATATTGTGCCATAAAACTGCTTAAGGCCTACTGCTTTGTGGGGCATGGCCGACGGTGGTATTGGAAAATAAGCATCCTGCCAACATGTCAGCTAAAAAGGAGGCCGAAGATGCTTTCAAGTTCAGCAACAAGTGGCGTTCAGCCCAATTGTAGACGTATAAACACAAGCTGTGCCAACATGTAGACTAAAAAGGAGGCCTATTAGGGCCTACCCTTCCAGTGACACGTGGCGCCAGCTCGTGAATATAAGGGAACCAAGCTACAGGGAACCAGCTCTAACCCAGCAAAGCTGTGGGAAGCTAAACTACAACCTGAGCTATGGCTATACATTCCAACAGGCAATGTACCCTAAGCAAGTGACTAAAGGGAACCAAAAAAGCCTACATGGTTCAAGGGAGGCCTACCAAGGCCTACTACCCTGAACAGACATGTAGCAAGAGCCTGTGGCAGTATAAAATCTATGTGAGCAAACAAAGATACCTAACAACAGCACTTGAAAACACAAGCTGCTAACTAGAAAAGAGGCTAAGGACATAAGAGCCTACATTCCTAAGTTATATGCAATATAGCTGTATCAAGGTACCCAAAGGGAGCTAATAGAAACCAGACTGAAAAGGTGGTTCTTACACTACCCTGAGTATGCAATCCACAGGTGATGCACTCAGTGACACAATAAACTCTAACTGGGGGAATATAAATATAGTCACCACTCTCTCTAAATAGAGGCCGAAATCAAGGCCTACAATATGAGAACAGGTGCCAACCTGTGGCAGCATAAAGTAAGATCACATACAAATGTAGGGCAAAAGGCTAGAACTCAAAGCAGAACACAATGCTTTGAAATACATGCTATCCTGGAAGGATAAATGTCTTCTCCAAACAGATTCGTAAATCAGTACTGAGCCCTAGAGAACGGGGCTAAAATTTTGCTATCACCGTCAACTTAAACTTGAATGAAAATCAAGTGGCTCAGGGGAAAACATTCTGATAGCATGAAAAGTTCTAGAAAGTGGAGCCTAGCATACACAGCATAACTTATCTACACAAAGATAAGGGCCTACCACCTGAGAAAACCAGCACAGGGAGCTAAAAAACAGCCTACAACCTAGCTGTACCAGTTGCACCTACATAAACAAGGGGACAATGGGCATACGGCCTAACAACATGTCAAAGACAGGACATCAACATCATCCAGGAGCTCATCCCTGCCAGCAGCCGCCGGAGTCTGAGATACAGTAACACCTCTCTCAAACTCCGCGGCGAGCTCCATCTGCGAGCCCCATGAATGCAGCCGCCGCTCTGCCTCAGCACGAGCGGGGCCAGAACCACTGGGTACAGATGTCGACGCCTCTTCCCACGTTACGTCATAGGCTGTCGTCGGCCAATAGGATTGGAGTTTTTGGATAGCTGACTTTCAGACACCAGGTCACGTGTGACGTTCCTCATAGCGTTATCAAACGCAGAGCGAGTTCCCTTTCGAAAGGGAACCAGTAAATGCATTAGCCCTTTTCTGCTGAATTAGCAAGGCCAAGTTGCTACTAAAATCTGTTTCTGTACTTTTAACTTACACTGACAGTGCGAAAGAGAAAGCGAAACAAAGTTCATCAGAAGTAGCTTTTCCACAAGCTGAGTAATACATCATGTTAACACACATGAAACTAATGCAGTAAACATTGATGTAACAACATAAGATGTAACATAAAACCCCAAATGTACTGTACATAACTGATAAGAAAAAACTAAGAGGAAACATAATTATTAAAATTAAAAACCATCAAATGTGTCACACAGAGAATTGTGGGAATGTCAGTTTATGGTTTTTCACTGTAAATTATAATTTGACTTATTCTTTTTACTTTCAAAAATGGATCTTTAACATGCAGTTTTCTGTCTTCCTGTGGTTTCTCACAGATTGAGGTCATGCATGAAGGAAGCCAAGGGGGGTCGAGTCATGTTCTCATGAACAATGAAACTGAAGAGTCGCTTTCAAACAGACGCAGGTAAGAACATGTCTTTTGAGAAAGAGCATCTCACACTACACAAGATTTCCAGGGAAAATCACAAAACGTGTGGAACGGTGTCAGAAATTATCTTTATGAACAGGACAACACTGCTGGAATTGATTTTCAGGGACTTCATTTTATAGCTTGATTAAAATGTGTCATTTTTGGAATAAAAAATGTCAGAATCTTTTTTTCTGGCTAATGCTAATTTCACAGCTATCATGTTATGTACATCCCAATTACACATAATTAAATAATATTTTTATATATATAATATAATGTATTACTATACAACTTTTTTTCGAAATTACAACTTGATTGAAAACGATGCACAATAAAAAAATATCCTGTTCCCAAGTAATATTTAACTTTATTTGGCTTTATTTTCTTTACAAGCTCATCACTGTTGTCACTGTTGGCAACCATGTAGACTAATATTTGAACACTTTTGACATCACAACTTGGACATAAAAGTGCCTATAGATGACACATTCAACAACACTCATCTTTCTGACAGTGGCCTATTGTGTTTTAATTGGTCTAAATCTTTTTAAATTAGAAACTACACCACCAAAGCAGTGATTCACATACTGGTGGTTTCTGATGACACACAGATTAACTAGTTTGTTAACTACTATCTTATATCTCAGTGATTTTTTTTAAAATCCTGGTCCTGGGAATACACTGCTCTGAACTGTTCATGCCATTGTTCGTCGTTGCTGGGTCTCATAATTATTTTCAAACTTTGATCTTCCTCACTATGTGCGTGACTTGGTCTCTTTTGTATTTTGCACTATCATGACTACAGTTTCTAATTTCACAACAGATTACATTTATAATTTGTATATTGCTTCTAGGCGTGCTGCTTCTTCTGCTTTTTACATTTCATTTTGACATTTACACCAACTTTTTTTTAGTGTTGTAAGAGGTGAATTTGTTTATTTCTACCATCCTTTTTGAGTTGTGAAGTGCAGTGCATTTTTGCCCTATAAAAGTGTGAGGACACACAAACAGGTTTATTAATTAATTAATTCATTCATTCATTCATTCATTCATTTTTAAAAGAAAAACGGCACTCAATGTGGTAACTGTTGCAACATACTCTGTCATGTGCATAGTGATGTTTTTAAAATGAACATGAGTCTTCTTGAGAAGCTATTGTGGAAGTAGCTCTTCCTATTTCTGTTCTGGTAAGTAAGAGATAGATTAGAGGTACACTATGTAACTTTTGGTGCTCTAACAGTTAATAAACAAAACTGCATGTGTCTTGCAGAAGGACATTGTAGCCTGAGCTACAGTGGGCTGGACTGGGCTGCTCCGCAGCGGTTGTTGTCCTGCCCAATTTAAAATAGTCAGATTATAAACACTTATTATAGGCATACCGTAGTAACTCAGGATAAGTACGGAGAGCTCAATGCCCTACATCTGAAGAAAACACCAGCAAATAGAAAAAAACACCAGCAAATTAAGAAAATATCTTCATCAGTTTGAGAACACTTGTCCTGCAAACACTCACAATGCAACCAAATACAGAAATGGACTACAAATACTCAACGCAACTGAATACAGAAACATGCTGCTAATACTCACAACACAATAAAAAAATACAGAAATGTGCTGCAAATACTCACACTGCAGTCAAATACAAAAACGTGCTACAAATACTCACAATGCAACCAAATACAGAAATGTGCTACAAATACAATGCAACCAAATACAGAAATGTGCTGCAAATACTCACAAGGCAACCAAATACAGAAATGTGCTACAAATACAATGCAACCAAATACAGAAATGTGCTGCAAATACTCTCAATGAAACCAAATACAGAAATGTGCAGCAAATACTCACAACGCAACCAAATACAGAAACATGCTACAAATACTCACAATGCAACCAAATACAGAAACGTGCTGCTAATACTCACAACACAAAGAAATACAGAAATGTGCTGCAAATACTCACACTGCAGTCAAATACAAAAACGTGCTACAAATACTCACAATGCAACCAAATACAGAAATGTGCTACAAATACAATGCAACCAAATACAGAAATGTGCTGCAAATACTCACAAGGCAACCAAATACAGAAATGTGCTGCAAATACTCACAACGCAACCAAATACAGAAACATACTACAAATACTCACAATGCAACCAAATACAGAAATGTGCTACAAATACAATGCAACCAAATATAGAAATGTGCTGCAAATACTCACAATGAAACCAAATACAGAAACATGCTACAAATACTCACAATGCAACCAACTCACAATGCAGCCAAATACAGAAATGTGCTGCAAATACTCACAATGCAACCAAATACAGAAATGTGCTGCAAATACTCACAATGCAACCAAATACAGAAATGCGCTGCAAATACTCACAATGCAACCAAATACAGAAACATGCTACAAATACTCACAATGCAACCAAATACAGAAATGTGCTGCAAATATTCACAATGCAACCAAATACAGAAATGCGCTGCAAATACTCACAATGCAACTAAATACAGAAACATGCTACAAATACTCACAATGCAACCAAATACAGAAATATACTACAAATACAGCGCAACCAAATACAGAAATGTGCTGCAAATGCTCACAATGCAACCAAATACAGAAACATGCTACAAATACAACACAACCAAATACAGAAATGTGCTGCAAATACTTACAATGCACCCAAATACAGAAATGCACTGCAAATACTCAACGCGACTGAATACAGAAATGCGCTGCAAATACTCACAACACAACTAAATAGACAAACGTGCTGCAAATACTCACGACGCAACCAAATGTGCTGCAAATACTCACAATGCAACTAAATACAGAAATGTACTACAAATACAATGCAACCAAATACAAAAATGTGCTGCAAATACTCACAACACAACCAAATACAGAAATGTGCTGCAAATCCTCACAACACAACCAAATACAGAAATGTGCTGCAAATACTCACAATGCAACCAAATACAGAAATGTACTACAAATACAACGCAACCAAATACAGAAATGTGCTGCAAATACTCACAAGGCAACCAAATACAGAAATGTGCTGCAAATACTCACAACACAACCAAATACAGAAATGTGCTGCAAATACTCACACCACAACCAAATACTCACAGTGCAATTCTAATTATGCTTAGAGTACGTATCTCACCCACCCATATATCTGCTTATCAGTAAAGGTCTAAGCAACTCAAATACTGTTATGAATCATCACTTCTTGATAAGTTAGCATTTCTTATCACTGAAACCAGATATGCAGTCAAAAAGGTGATGATACACATGATAAGGCAACTTTTTGAGCAATGTTGCTTGGGCAATTTCCCATTGATCTGGATACTTTAGATCAAAATTTGCAAATACTCACACTGCAGTCAAATACAAAAACGTGCTACAAATACTCACAATGCAACCAAATACAGAAATGTGCTACAAATACAATGCAAACAAATACAGAAATGTTCTGCAAATACTCACAAGGCAACCAAATACAGAAACATGGTACAAATACTCACAATGCAACCAAATACAGAAACGTGCTACAAATACAATGCAACCAAATACAGAAATGTGCTGCAAATACTCTCAATGAAACCAAATACAGAAATGTGCAGCAAATACTCACAACGCAACCAAATACAGAAACATGCTACAAATACTCACAATGCAACCAAATACAGAAACGTGCTGCTAATACTCACAACACAAAGAAATACAGAAATGTGCTGCAAATACTCACACTGCAGTCAAATACAAAAACGTGCTACAAATACTCACAATGCAACCAAATACAGAAATGTGCTACAAATACAATGCAACCAAATACAGAAATGTGCTGCAAATACTCACAAGGCAACCAAATACAGAAATGTGCTGCAAATACTCACAACGCAACCAAATACAGAAACATACTACAAATACTCACAATGCAACCAAATACAGAAACGTGCTACAAATACAATGCAACCAAATATAGAAATGTGCTGCAAATACTCACAATGAAACCAAATACAGAAACATGCTACAAATACTCACAATGCAACCAACTCACAATGCAGCCAAATACAGAAATGTGCTGCAAATACTCACAATGCAACCAAATACAGAAATGTGCTGCAAATACTCACAATGCAACCAAATACAGAAATGCGCTGCAAATACTCACAATGCAACCAAATACAGAAACATGCTACAAATACTCACAATGCAACCAAATACAGAAATGTGCTGCAAATATTCACAATGCAACCAAATACAGAAATGTGCTGCAAATACTCACAATGCAACTAAATACAGAAACATGCTACAAATACTCACAATGCAACCAAATACAGAAATGTGCTACAAATAGAGAAATGTGCTGCAAATACTCACAATGCAACCAAATACAGAAATATACTACAAATACAGCGCAACCAAATACAGAAATGTGCTGCAAATACTCACAATGCAACCAAATACAGAAATGTGCTGCAAATGCTCACAATGCAACCAAATACAGAAATGCACTGCAAATACTCAACGCGACTGAATACAGAAATGCGCTGCAAATACTCACAACACAACTAAATAGACAAACGTGCTGCAAATACTCACGACGCAACCAAATGTGCTGCAAATACTCACAATGCAACTAAATACAGAAATGTACTACAAATACAACGCAACCAAATACAAAAATGTGCTGCAAATACTCGCAACACAACCAAATACAGAAATGTGCTGCAAATCCTCACAACACAACCAAATACAGAAATGTGCTGCAAATACTCACAATGCAACCAAATACAGAAATGTACTACAAATACAACGCAACCAAATACAGAAATGTGCTGCAAATACTCACAATGCAACCAAATACAGAAATGTGCTGCAAATACTCACAATGCAACCAAATACAGAAATGTGCTGCAAATACTCACACCACAACCAAATACTCACAGTGCAATTCTAATTATGCTTAGAGTACGTATCTCACCCACCCATATATCTGCTTATCAGTAAAGGTCTAAGCAACTCAAATACTGTTATGAATCATCACTTCTTGATAAGTTAGCATTTCTTATCACTGAAACCAGATATGCAGTCAAAAAGGTGATGATACACATGATAAGGCAACTTTTTGAGCAATGTTGCTTGGGCAATTTCCCATTGATCTGGATACTTTAGATCAAAATGGGAAAGTGTCAAAGTAACATCGCTTGCCAACATTCCCTGGCAACATTGCTCAAAAAGTTGCCCTGTGTATCATCACCTAAGCATTCTCTTCATAAATGCTATATCCATGACATCAGGTCCACATGCTGACTCTGTTTATGTTCTCTTTGACAGCTTGAATTCTAAAATCAATTAAACAATTGATAAAATTGCACCTGTTAAGATTAGGAAAATTACTAAGCGTAAGTCACCATGGAGAAACACAATATGCAATGGCTATGTGCACAATATGCAATGGCACAATATGCTAATGTCATCCATTGCTGCATACGAATAGGTAATATAGGTAATCTTTGTGTTTTACATCATCTGCCGCATGCACATGTTTACAAGATAGCAAACTCGGCGAAAAAAGCCAGCAAACTCGGGTTTGATTTGGGTATGCTGCAGCCTATATATCTCTCTGTGCAATAACTAAAATAATGTTTATATATCATATTTTCTGGCTAGTTTACTTTAGTTTTTTATAATACGCCATACTTTAACCCAAACTGAATAATTAAAAACAAGTTTAAATGGGTAAATCTTCTATAATTATTTTTGATTCTTAATTTTCTTTTCTGTCATACTCAAATTCTTGTTAAAACACACTAGACATGCTTATTCTGTGCATTTTGAACACTTTTTGTGTGAAATTATATTTATTTTGTCCATCAAAAGTGTGCTTACACTTTGAGTCTCAGCAGTGCAGCAAAAATAGACTTGGCTCCGAAACCGCCGCTTCACTGCTGCTTACGCAATGCTCCTGCTTGACGCGTACGTGCTGCTCCTACTGCCTGTGTGAATGCATCTGGTGGTTACATGCACGCCGAAAAAAAACAGGCGTGAGTCTTTGCACTGCTACACAGACCTTCTTTAAGGTGTTATTGACAAGAACATAAACACATAACACACATACACTGTTTGCTACTGTTGATAGGCTACCTAGCCTGCCAAACCAGCTACCTAATGGACAGTTTTTAATCAGAAATGCAATGATTTGATTGTTTGATTGGTTGGTTAGAATATTGTTCAAGGATCAACAGATTCCAGGATCTACTTTTTTGTACTTAGTGAAATCACATTCACCCTGTCTTATCATGCTACTCACATCCTTCTTTAAAAGTGTGTCTGGAATCTGACCTGCCTGCTAGAGATATAGTAAATGCCTCACTTCTTTCTGACATTTCACAATGCCTCTTCTAAAAAAGAGCAAACTGGATAACTCAGTTATGAACATCTATAGACCTTTCTCAAATCTCCCCTTCATCGGCAAGGTAATAGAAAAGGTAGTTTTCAATCAGTTGAGCAAACTCCTAAACTCAGTTGACTATTTGGACAACTTCCAGTTTGGTTTCTGAACACATCACACCACAGAGAAAACATTGATCAGTTTTTTTTTTAATTGCTTTGGTGCAATTTTTACAAGCAACTGGTACATTTTCAAAACTCTTAGTACTAATACCACAACAGATCATCAAAAGTGCACTTTTTTCCAAACATTTCAGCATATATTCAATTGTGTTAGTACAACACACAAAGTATCCTTTTCACTACACAAAATAAGTGTTTCATCTATATAAATGTTTCATTCACAGTAACTGCCTTTCATAATGCTATTACTATCAAACTTTTCATTTGCATCTCTTTTCTTTCAGTTTAATACATTTGTCTATTATTTAAGCCAAATGATCTTAATGATTAATCAATGAATCATTTGGTGATTTCTATAGATTCAGATTGTATAGATATAGTTTCTGCTTTGTTTGCAATTCCCGATATGGATAATCATAAGTAATTAATTTTTATTTTACATTATAAGTGATTCTAACCACTTTGTTAGAAAAGTGTGTTTGTGAGGTCATGGTATTCCCTACATTATGGGGACCAAATGTCCCCACAAGAATAGTAATACGAGAAATATTCTGACCTTCTGGGGAAATTTTTTTGGTCCCCATGAGGAAAAAGGCTTATAAATCATACAGAATGATAAAACATCAGAAAGTTTTCTGTGATGGGTAGGTTAGGGGTAGGGGATACAGTTTGTACAGTATAAAAACCATTATGTCTATGGAATGTCCCCATAAAACATGGAAACCCAACATTGTGTGTGTGTGTGTGTGTGTGCGCGCACGTTTTTGTGACATATCAGGACACAAATTTGTATAATGACATGGGTAAGAAATTGGTATTACAAGGAGAGGGTGACTTATTAGGACATTACCCCATGTTTAGTGTAGGGCGATAGAAAATATGGTTTGTACAGTATAAAAACCATTACGCCTATGGAATGTACACACAATTCACAAAAAGAAACCTGTGTGTGTGTGTGCGTGTGTGTGTGACAGAGAGATTAGCAATTTGTGAACAGAGCAGGAAGGAGTACAAGGAAAAACAGGGAAACAGACAATGACTTTTTAACATCAGATTGATCAGATATACATCGTCAAAAGAGAGACAGATAGAATCAAATGCAGCATTTTACATTACAGTATGTATATGCTATGTGATACTGTAAACAGATTACCATGGTAGAGACTGCCACATTACTGTAACTCACCCTTCATCTGTAAAGATCAACTACAGTATAGATTCAGTCATATGGTACAGTGAGATCATTTACTGTATTGGCAGCAAACTCTCTCCTCGCACAAAACCTCATGCCTGTGTCATACTTCATCATACCTTTTGATAACACACTGAATAGATACTATTACAAACATTATGGATTTTATGCCAATTATGTAATTTAGGTAATGTAAGTGTATTTTCTAATGTGGCTTCTGTAGCCTGTGTAACTGTAATTATTTCAGCAACAAGGGTGATTTGAAACATGTATCTTGCATTGTTAACTATTGATTGAACTGATTGTTAAAAGTACGAAACTGAAAGAAGAACATACTGTTGTGTTTTTGTGATTAAACCAAATGTTCTCATTGCATATTCCAATGATCTTGTGTTTTGAAACAGTGATTATGTACAATGGAAATATGCACAACTAGAATGAAAGCTTGAGATCAGGTTTTGAAAGAATGAATGTGTTACAAGAGTGATCAGTCTAGATCTAAGCTCTTAGTCTGATTAGTCAAACTAAGAGTTTTGAAAATAACAAAAAAAAAAAAAAAAAAAAAACTAAGATACTAAATGATATTCGGCTAAATAGATCTTAGTGCTGCATTTGATACTGTTGACCACAATAACTCCTCAACAGACTGGAAAAATGAATAGGACTGTCTGAGGCAGTGCTTAGATGTTCAGGTCATATTTTGAAGGCAGAGGTTACTTTGTGAGCAGACAGTTATGAATCTGACTAGACTGCTATGACACATGGAGTTCCTCAAGGTTCAATCCTTGCACCTCTACTGTTTAGTTTGTATATGCTCCCACTAAGGCCATATAATTCAATACAACAATATTGCTTATCATAGCTATGCAGATGACACCTAGCTCTATCGTCAAGTGACTTCAGTCCCATAGACTCCCTGCACCAGTGCTTAAATGACATTAACAGATTGATCTGCCAAAACGTTCTTCAGTTAAGACAAAACAGAGGTCATTGTATTTGGCAATAATGATGAAATGTCAAAGGTGAATGCATACCTTGACTCCAGGGGCTTCATTTATAAAACGTGTGTACGCATAGATTTGAGTTTGCATACTCTAAGATAGTGCATGCAAAGTTCATATTTATAAAAACAACCTTTGACATGGAAAAGCGCTTAGCACCGCATCAGGTTCTAAGCAGTCGTGCACACTTTTTCTGGCAGAGAGTTGGAGTACTGCAAGTATATGGAAATCTAAGCAATTCTTGCTGCTAGCCATTCTCAAAAAAATTTGGGCATTGACATTGATTTTATAAGTTAATGACATTAATTATGCAGCGTTTACAAGGCGGAGATCTGAAACCATTCAGCTACGCATAATTTCAAGATTTATAGATTTCACATTTGGAAGAGAGGCGGAAGCACTCTTTTTGTGCGTACGTTTGTTCTCTGAATCACATGTACGCACTTTGGAGAAATTATTAAGATCAAATGCTGGACGGTTTATATGCAACATTTTATAAATGTGGCACCAGGGGTCTAAAAACTAAACATGAAGTCAGGAATCTTGGTGTCATCCTGGATTCTAAACTTAGCTTGATCTTATGACCAAATTAAAGCCATAACTAAATCAGCCTACAATCTAAAAAACATAGCTTGATTCAGATCCTTTGTGTCTAAGCAAGACCTAGAGAATCTTATTCATGCAGTCATTACCAGGGTAGATTACTATGAGTTTCCAATGGACTTCTTACTGGCCTTCCCAAAAAAACTATTAGACATTTGCAGCTCATACAAAATGCTGCTGCCAGGCTTCTGACCAAAACCAGAAAAACTGAACATATCACACCATTTTTTAAGTCATTATACTGGCTCAATTTTAAAGTACTTTTAATTGTATACAAATCCAGTAATGGCCCTAAATACATGGCAGATATGTTGGTAGAATACAAACCAAATAGTGCTCACAGATTGCAAGGGTGAAGCCAGTTAATAACACCTAGGGTAAATTGAAAAGCATGTCAGATGTGCCCCGTTGGTATAGATTCCTTTAAATGCCAATTAAAAACACATTAACTGTGCATTTCCTGAGCACTGTTTCTGTACTGTACCAATCACACTGCACTGTTCTTTTTTTAAATCCTCTTTTCCTTTTATGTCCCTCATATTTTTAATGTAGAATCTTATCTTTTTTTTTTTTTTTTAAATTACACACTTTGAATTCTGTATTAAATGTGATGTAAATGAGGTGAAGATAATATTTCCACTTCCTTTTTTCTTTTTTTTCACACATTTACACCAATGCAGGAACATGCAGTTACTCTTGCCACTCCTTTATGAGGTTTCCTGCTTTACCAACCTTGTAGCAAGTAACCCTGTACATCTGCTTTAGTTATTCTCTTTTAAGACATTTGCGGTTTGATCTGTGAGTTTACCAGCCATGTCAACAACAACAAAATGAAATTAATGTTTAATGTTCATCAATGTTGTACATTTAAAGGATTTCCTTTAGTCCCATAGCATGTATTTGCATACAGATTGTTTGCATGCTAAAAAAGGAATTAACTGAAGTTTCTTTACTTCTATATAGCATATATTTGCATACAAATTTGTTTGCATGCAAATAGATTGAACAAAAAAGGAATTACGCGTTACTGATACTATATTGTATGAGCTAAGCAACATACAAAATACTTGTAACACTTTACATTAAGGTTCCCTTTGTAAAGGGTTTATAAAGGTATTTGTTAATGAGTAATAAGTCATTTACAAATGCATTATAAATCATTAATAATGCAGTTATAACTGCATGAATAAAAAGGGCAACTTTAATGCAAAACCTGCCAAATAGTGAGCTATTTTTAACTCACATGTTATAAATGCTTAATAAATGTATTTCATCAAATGTATTTATCAGACTTATCAGACTATCAGTTTTCTTATTAATATCTTATTAATATCTCATGACTGCCACTTTTCTTACTATGTTGCTTACCAGAAGTTTCTGTCTTGCCCATGATACTCTCCAAAAAGGTCATGGTGCCTATCCACAGCAGTGTATAAAAACTGATTTCTTGTTTTTTTAAGATGAAATTCCAACTTTATTTTGAAAAGAAAACATAAGATAATAACCATAACTTGATGAGATATTAATAATCCCAGTATTAGTTAACTGTGAACCTTAATGTAGGGTGGACACTTGTGAACCATTTATTCATGAGTTATAAACATTAATAACCTATGAAAGTGAACCTTAATGTAAAGTATAAACATGTGAACCATTTATTAATGATTTATAAACATTAATAACCTGTGAAAGTGAACCTTAATGTAAAGTGGAAACCTGTTAACCATTTATTCATGAGTTATAAACATTAATAACTTATGAAAGTCAACCTTAATGTAAAGTGAACACATGTGAACCATTTATTAATGAGTTATAAACATTAATAACCTATGAAAGTGAACCTTAATGTAAAGTGGAAACCTGTGAACCATTTATTAATGAGTTATAAACATTAATAACTTGTGAAAGTGAACCTTAATGTAAAGTGAACACATGTGAACCATTTATTGATGAGTTATAAACATTAATAACCTGTGAAAGTGTTAACCTTAATGTAAAGTGAACACATGTGAATCATGTATTTATTAATTATTAATGTACACACAGAAGATTGTATTTTTTCTGATGAAATATTTTATTTTTGATGCATGTATCAGTAAACACAACTGTAAACTTGAAACAAAAAAAGTTTAAACTTTTCTTTTACAGCACAAAATAACAGAGCATCACTTCTCATGAAAAGTGGCTTATTCAAGTAAACTCACATTAAAACATTCAGAGAAACAATCAAGTATTCCAAAAAAGATAATAAGCATCACACCTATAAGCCAAACATATCTGATACAAGTTGAATAAAGGCACCTAAATATGTATTAATTTATTTAACAGTTGTTTAAATCATTAAATCAATGACCAAATGCACTGTTATAGAACATTAGCATATTAATATGCATTCAATAATTATTTTTGACATCATGATAAAGGCCACCATAACTCGAGTATTTGGCTTTGGCCATCCGCACTTGCAGTACCTGTGCGGGAGCGGTTATTTGTTTAAGATAACTACAAACTGACACAACGATTACTCATATAATATAAACACTAGAAAAACATAGTCTGCGATTTCACCTCAGTTAGCTTACCCATCAAATCAGTAAACACAAATTTTCACTTCAAAGCATGTTGGAACAGAACTAACTGTGTGACTTCTTCTCGTGAAAAGTGGCAAGGCTTTATTGGATGCTCACTAGCGCCAACTCCTGTCACACGCCAGAACACGCTTGGTGATGTGAACCTGCAAGTATAATAAAGTATATAGCCTACTACTACTGCTTATAATAATAATAATAAGAAGAAGAATAAGAATACATTGCTTATTATACATTATTGTCACATTTGGTTGTAAAGAGCAGTGAGGAAGCAAGATTTAGATGCAGCATTTTTTATTATGAAGATAACTGAACTCAAAAATGTAGGAGAACAAACTATAGTAAGCTATAGTTATAGAAAACTAGACGTGACAATAATATATTAGGCTATACTTTAAATACTCTTTCAGGTCACATCACTCTTTCAGGGTTACACCACTAAGCATGCGTGTTCTGGCGTGTGACAGGAGTTGGCGCTAGTGAGCATCTAATAAAGCCTTGCTACTTTCATGAGAAGAACTCACGCAATAACCAGTACTGTTGGTACTGTTCTGACATGCTCTGAAGTGAAATTTTGTGTTTAACGTTACTGATTTGATGGGTAAGCTAACTGAGGTGACATTGCAGACTATGTTTTTCAAGTGTTTATATTATAATCGCTGTGTTACTTTGTATAGTATATGTGTAATCGCTGTGTTAGTTTGTAGCTATCTTAAACAAATAACCGCTCCGGCGCTCCCGCTTCTGTTGCGCGCAGGTACTGTATGGATGGCATAATACTAAAGTTACAGTATCCTTTATCATGATATCAAGAATAATTATGAATTGCTTATGAATATTTCAACAATAAAATGTCACCAGGAAAAAAATATGATCTTCTGTGTGTGCTTTAATAAATAAATGATTCACGTGTGTTCACTTTACATTAAAGTTCACTTTCACAGGTTATTAATGTTTATAACTCACGAATAAATGGTTCACATGTGTCCACTTTACATTAAGGTTCACTTTCACAGGTTATTAATGTTTATAACTCATTAATAAATGGTTCACATGTTTCCACTTTACATTAAGGTTCACTTTCGGGCAATGAATCGGTCCTCCAATTTGATCAAAGGAAGATTTTACGTTTTGTTAAGATGGCTCTGATAGCAGCAAAGAAATGTATAGCTTTACATTGGAAATCAGAAGAACCGCCCAGTCATGCTGTATGGCTTAGAGAACTTTTGTCCTATGTGCCTGTGGAAAAAATAATGTATAAAAAAAATAATCAACGATGCTCGAAAAGATTTGAATTTATTGAATATTTGAATAATTTGGATGTTACATTGATTGGAAATGCTGATGTGATAATGTAACCCTTCTTTACTTCTTTACTTTTAACTTTTTTGTAATGTATTTATATATTTATTTTATTATTATTATAATTTTTATCGTACACATCAGCTCAAGGCCTTGTAATAATGTCCATGCAAGTGTTCTGTCTCTTGAGGGGTGGGACAGGGGTGAGAGGGTGTTTAGAAAAAATTGTTTACTGAACTGATTTTGTAAATTGTTCATGTAAAAAATAATAAATATATTGATAAAAAAAAAAAAGGTTCAATTTCATCTTGATAAACAAGCTGTGGATAGGCATCATGACCTTTTTGGAGAGTATCATGGGTAAGACAGAAACTTCTGGTAAGCAACATAGTAAGAAAAGTGGCAGTCATGAGATATTAATAAGATATTAATAAGAAAACCACAAATACAACACTCCTCAGTCTAATTATGATAGTCAATTTTTGCTGCATCATGAAATAAACCAGGAATCTGGTTTTGAGTTAAATAAGTGTTAATAAATACATTTATTAAGCATTTATAACATGTGAGTTAAAAACGGCTCACTATTTGGCAGGTTTTGCATTAAAGTCACCCTTTTTATTCATGCAGTTATAACTGTATTATTAATGATTTATAATGCATTTGTAAATGACTTATTTTTCATTAACAAACACCTTTATAATCCCTTTACAAAGGGAACCTTAATGTAAAGTGTTACCAAAATAGTCTTTAAGAGTCTTTAAGACTCAACATACAAAATAGTCTTTATACTCTTCAAGCTCTTCAGCACAGTAGTAACTACAAAAATGTTAACATATCAGAAACCCTTAAAGTTTAAACATAACTGAATATTAAACACTAACAGGTCCTTTGCTTTGTTTTAACAGAATATTGCAGTATTATAAATAATTTATCTGTGCACATTATTATTTTTTTTAATTAATCTTTAATCAAAATAACTTAATCTTTAATCAAAGTTACTTCCTCTGCTTATTCCAACCACATCTCTTCTCTGATGAAGTGTTTTCAGCGCGAGGGTAGTACAACCCGTCAGTCACATGAGATCACAAAAAACAGCAAACCACAAAAACACTTTTTTTTTTCACAATTGTAAAACAGTCCCAGTTAACGCAACAAAAATGATTCAACAAGTCTCAACACAAATGGATTGACTCTTTCCCTGTCATTGCTAGAATTTTTACTGTCATACAGTGTCATCTTCTGATAAAGTACAGAATCTCCGGGTCTAAAAAAAAAAAAAAAAAAAAAAAAAAAAAAAAAAAAAAATCGAAGAAGCAGCAGAAACAAGAGATAGAAACAATAGGTATAAATAAATTATAAAACAATAGGCGTGGTCGACATCGATGTAACCGACAGGCTGGATGTAACCGATTGGCGAGAGTTTCCGCTTGCAGTCGGGGAGGTCAAATTGTCTGCTTCCCGTAGTGACGCTCACGTGGTGTTTGCATACTTTATCATAGCTGAAGTGAAATAAATGCAATATTTGTCAAATACAGAGATTTTTTTAGAGACATTTTCATTTAAAACTTTATGTACTGCTTAATACAGCGTCTGTTTGTACAAGAATAAAATTCAACAAGCCTCTATAGGCTACTATCAATGAAGTGGGGTCTACGTTGTTTTTATTGGTTTTATTTTGATAAACATTACACAATATAATATCGTGACTACATGAAAAGAGGTTTTACTGTAAAAAAAAAAAAAAATGTAGATATGTAAGCATTAGTGGAACTGAAGATGTGAGAATAAACACGAAACACACGTGATCATTGTCATGCGGTGGATTCGGCCAGTCGTGAGTCGTCATCAGCCTCAGTCCTCCGTCTACTCTCAAATCGCTCTCATGGTACTTAAATGCCATAAGTCACAGTCATGTGGGGTCGGTGCTGTCTCAAGTCGGACAAAATTTCTAACCGGCATGCATAGCTTCAAGCCGATCAGTCTGCGCAGCGCTGCATGAATTCGAACAAGCCTACTGCTTACACATATGTAAGCTAATGCTTTCATCAAATGGCATATAAATCAAAATTACCTAACATTACCGAATGAAATGTCGAATCCAGGAAGAACTATAGGACCGTGCAAGCTTTGGGGGTGTTGATGGACTCAATCTACTCAATATATATAATGTGCAGGTAAAGACAGAAATGTCGAAGAGAGTCAAACTGCTTTAAAAATGATTGAAATTAACACTTTAATCGATTTTATTTCAGAATTATAATGGGAAAATAAAAACTTGGCAATCTACATTTATGTCATTATTTTTTGCAAAGACTGAAGCATATTGAAGCAACATAACTCATTCTTCTTGTAGCAACATTTTACTGTAATTCTTATTCGCAGTGGAGATTCTCTGTAATACAGTAATTTCACATTTACAGTGTCAAGAATTGTTGTGCACGAGATTTGAGGGTAAATTATTATCATAATAATGTCAATATGCAATAACTCTTAATAAGCTTTGTTTTATTGAAGCAAAATATAACTTATTAAAATTCTCTTTTACCAGTAGCACCATTTTTTATCATAAGTTTTATCATCAGTCATATAATTAAACTGCCCTCTTGCTCTTTGAAAGCTTTAAGCAGAAGCATATGACAATTTCAACATCAAAGACATGAAATGATTCTATAAAAAATCAAGACATTAGTTATTAGCGCTATAATAACATGCCAAAGTGAAACATCTTATCTCTTAGTATCTTACAAAGTTTTATACCGTTACAATGGTGCAGTACATAAAACCTGAAACTAACGTGTTGAAACTGAAATTGAATCTCACAAAAACATGTCCAAGGCTATTTCCCCCTACAAAAAAAGGAATATATATATATTGGTAATTCCTATATTATTTTTCATAACTATTTCATAACTAACTTCTTTTTTTTAAGTGAAATATGACCTTGACAAGTTTTGTGAGATTCAAGCCATGAGTTTGATGCTTCATGTTCAATCCCATTCCTGCTCTTTTCACCGTACATAAGATTGTTACATTGTACAAAAAAAAAAAAAAAAAAAAGCAGAAGTGCTAAACAAAAGCTTAGGACACATAGCTTTTACCTTTATTAGGTCACAATATTTAACATTTAAAGCAAAAGTAAACAACAAAAAAATTAAATACTGCTTGGACTTCATAGAGCTCACAGTGCATTATGTAAATGCTGCCATGCATGAATACGTGTTTGTATAGTACGGCTTACAAAGCATCGTCATTTTCACAGCTGTACAATACAGTTTCCCCACCAATCCAGACGAAATACCTTCTACCTGTGGGGCGGTCGCAACCTTCCAGAGATACCTGATATCTTCCTCGTGTCCATGAGAGGTGATCATTTTTTCATAGATGCACGGGTGATAGGGCGTTTTCCCCTCACCCGAGAAGTAAACATGTTCCTGAGGCGAGACTCCCGCTGCAATGGCACAGATACCCATGAAGACATCATCGATATACATAGAGGCGTTAAGAGACAGCATGGCCTGATAGATTTTGGCTGCCACGTCGCCAGAGACCACATACCCAGCCCCAGCAGTGTAATCTGGGTAGGATGACCACTGGTACATGTCAAAGGACATGTAGTACTTGCTGTCCCTGCTGCGAATGGGAGGCGCCCCCCTGTGCACATGGCCAACCCAGAGGTTGCGCACGTTCTGTCTTCTGAGGTCCTGAAGGTAGCGCACCAGATTGGGCAAGTGAATGAAGACATCGTCATCTGCAGTCATGAGGAAGTGGGCATGGGCACAGTTCTCGTGCGTCCAGCGGAACTGAAGTAAAAGTTTCACAGTAAGGTT
Source organism: Hypophthalmichthys molitrix (assembly GCA_037950675.1). Classification (NCBI taxonomy): domain Eukaryota; kingdom Metazoa; phylum Chordata; class Actinopteri; order Cypriniformes; family Xenocyprididae; genus Hypophthalmichthys; species Hypophthalmichthys molitrix. Next base: position 11,261,928 of record CM075502.1, read on the forward strand.
GTGGAATGTGTCAAGGAAGTCCTGCTGAACCAGGTCACCGTGGTTTATGTGCTCCCTGTGCAATTGCTCTTTCAATTCTTTCTGCAGTAATTTATTAGTGGGCACGGCAGGGTAAGCTCCCATAGCAAACACTACCTTCACGGTAACACCCAGCTCATGATTTATGTAGGACTCATTGCCCCAGGTGGAGCGAATTGCCTGCCGTCTTTTGAAGTTTGCTGGAGAGGACTTCACAAAGAGTAGCAGCAGCACGTCTTTGTTTTTACAAATGTCCTTGTTGTTTAGCAAATATGGGAAACTTCCAAACCTAGCGGCTTCCTCCGGGCTGATGCTGAGGCTCTTGTTGATGAAGTCATAGCTGTTGATCAGGTAGCGGTAGGAGTATGACTTCATGTGGCTCACGACATGCTGGTCCACGTGGTCCCAGCAAACCATGAGGATTGACATCACACAGCACATTGAGACAAGCTGTAGAAAATGCCATTTTTTCACCCTTCTGCAATTCACGAACATTCTGCTAAGCTGCGCACACCTTCAAACCCTTTCTCTTGTCAAGTCCAATAATGCAAACCTGATTTACTGCTCTCAGTGATTTTCCAGCAATGAGTTTGCCTGAGTTCCATTGTAGTCATCTCAGTGTAGATGTGTTGGCCAACCAGAAGCATTAACCCAAAACATTTTCCTTTTTGTGTCTTTTTTCTTACACTTACACAAAAAAATTCAGTCCTTATTTGTTTTCGAAGTGAAGACAATCCGCTGCATTTCATTGACGCCACATTTGTGTTCTGTAAAAAAAAAAAAGAATGATTATTTCAAAAGTCTGTATACAGGGATTGCATATAATCACGATTCAAGTTGCATAAACCTTTATTGTAGCGATTTATGCAGATAATTTTATTGAATTGCCTCTTGATTGTCTGCATAGAATTTGCGTAGATGATCTTGCATGTTTTAATTGTTAATTGTTTTAATTGTTATTAATAATAATAATAATAATAATAATAATAGTACGTAAATAGTTAATTAATAGTACATTCATTTGTACACATTTTATATTACATTTAAATTACTATATATACACGTCCATTAAAAAAGTTTTAAGGTCAGTAAGATATTTTTATATTTTTGAAAGATGTCTCTTATTCTCAACAAGGCCACATTTATTTTGTCAAAAATACACTAAAACCAGTAATATTATTAAATATTATTAAAATGTATATTTAAAATATATTTTTGTCAAAACTGTGATAAATGTATTTTTTCAGGATTATTTCATAAATAGAAAGCACAAAAGAACAGCATTTATTTGAAATAGAAATATTTTGCACTAATATAAGTCTTTACTGTCACTTTTGATCAATTTAATACATCCTAGCTGAATAAAATGATCGCACTGAATAACCTATACATTTGAACGGTTGTGTGTATGTATATATATATATATATATATTCACACACAGTCAAACCAAAATTTATTCAGACACCTTGAACATTTCATTCATTACAGTTTAAAAAAATGGTAATAAACTCAGAGTTAAACTGTGTCAGAAAAAATGTATCTTAATTATGTCAGCAGTTTTCTTAAAGCCCTATGTTTAGTAAATTTTTCTTTAAATGATTACAACCAATTAGAAAGGTCGAGAAAGTACCAAAGAACAGTCCAGTAAGGTGTGGGAGTCACTATCAAGCACCATTTATCCACTTGTTAAGTCGTGGCGTAAGGAACGCCATTTCTGGGTCCAAGCCCCGGCTCGTTTCACTTGAGAATGCCATCTCAACGGCCGTTTATGAGCGCTATTTATTCAGATTAAACATTTAACATTTTAAAAAGTTAAACATTTAAAATACTGACAGTCTACACAACAGTCTCTGTGCTCACAGATCATAAGATGACGATTTATAAGATGAATCTTGGCCAGCTGGGATTTTGGTATGGAGATAAAGGTTATGATTATAATTTTTTGGTAGTATTACACCACATCATGTGTGTATATTAGCACCGTTTGTTATTTTCTTCTGGTATTTGGACCCAGAAGCTCTGCCGCGTGATATCAGACTTAACAACTGAATAGGTGAGACATCCTGTTCTGACACATGGTAACAGGAACACATGGTGTGAGAAGAAAGCAAGATTATTTGCTTTAGTAACCTTATTTAAAATGACATGAACTGTGCATAAAAATATGTGTATGTGTATGAAGGTGTAGAGAAGCCTTTTGTCAAGTTTAAGTTTTTTTTTATTTTGCATGTTCAGAAATTCAGTTTTTCTTTTTGTTGCCTCAGGGCAACGTTGTGCGATAAGGGGTATTTTTCGAGGATGTTTTGGACAATACCTCACATTGACCGTAATGTGTTATAAGAAGGGAAGATGCAGGGTTCCTGGGTGCGCAGGAACGCCCAAAGTGATGTGCAAAAATTGTAACATACACCACCATTTCACAGCAGAGACGAACTGCTTTTTGAAGTTTCGTACAGAGTGAAATCTTATTACATGTAGTACATTATGTGGCATGACTTACTACATGATACAAATTAATGCATGTATCAAATTCAATAAATCAAGGTGATTTCTTGACATTTAAAAAAAAAAAAATTGTGATTTTGGTGATAAATTTCTCTATGATTCTGTACCATTGTTGCACGAGGTTGCCCTGAGGCAATGAAAAAAATATTTTGGGGTGTGTGAGGGTGAGGGGACAAGAACATTTTATCAGTAAAATGTTCCCAAATGAACAAAAATTATTTGTGGAATATATATATATATATATATATATATATATATATATATTTTTTTTTTTTTTTTTCATGTGCCATCAACATGTGTGCAGTAGATGGTTAAGCAAAACATGGTCAGGTCAAAGTGTCTGAATAATTTTTGGTTCCAAATTTTTATCAATTTTACTGGTAGTCCATTGTATGAAGAATTTTTGGGTATAATATGTCACAGTTTACTTTATTTTGCTATCCTTACTTACATAAATGAACTATAGTGTCCTGCACCCACTGTAAAGATACATCAAAAATATCAAAAATGTCTGAATAATTTTTGGTTTGACTGTATATATATATATATTAGAATATTTCATTACTGTTGCAATACGTTTAGCCTATTTATTTATTTTTTATTTTTATTTTTTTTTTGCCAGCCACCTACTCAAGCCATGGTATTTGCTTTTCAAAACAACATTCCTCTCTAACAAATGCTGCCTTTTTACACCATTTGTTCAGAGAGAGCTGATTCAAAACCTTGAACATGCGAGGGGACTCGCAGAATCGATCTTGTGAATGAAAGCAATCGTCGACTCAGCGCAACCTTAAATAAAAGAAGGCTTTAAACCATAGAACACGCTGATCTGCTGAGTGCTGTACAAAACATTCACAACCACGAAAAAGATCATTACAACAGCAAATTTACTTAGAGGCATGACAACAATGAAAGTCATATCACACACCCAAAACTCCAGAGTGCCGGATCATCTGTCAAACTAGGTCACCGGCTTACACCGAATGGGCTGTGCATTTATTTAGTTTCACAAATAGTCTACGTGACCGTCCATCCCATATTTTTTGTTCTTTTTTTTTTTTTTTTTCAAACTTGCCTAAGAATTAAACACATCAGCTCTTTGTGCGCAATCAATGATTACGACAGTAAAGTTACACATTAAAAAGGATTATTCATGGAGATTTCAACACATTTCTGGTTCACCGCCTTCACATTCAATTCACATTTCAACACTGTTTTGTGCTTATTGTACATGCCTTTAAAAAGTATGCATTTCATTTTCATAACCTGTTCAACTTCTCAATTTACTATGTAAATTTTTAATCAATATTTAATTCTTTAGTTCTGCCGACTTTTTCTCAGTTATTACTAAGTAAACTTTCTTTCTTGGAATGTTAGCAGCAAGTATTTAACATTAGCATTACTTGAATTTGTTTTATAGATTAAATGTCATTAAAAATAATCTAGATACGCCCCAAGAGACTCTTTGGAAAAACACCCCAAGCAAAACTTAATTTTAATAGCTCAGATGATCATGTGATTGACAGCATATTTAAAAGACTAGAATGATTTCCCTACAGTAAAAAGGCTTGGCACTGTCTTTCATTTTTCTGTATATCAAATTCAATACTCAAACCTCACAGTTACAGTGTAAATTTAACACAAGGTCTCTAATGCTTGACATACCAAAGGAAAGACATTTTGTACTTTGCTTCCAGAAGTTAAATCTCTTGTTTTCTGTAAGAACTCTGCAGAAACCCTGTAATGAACTTAAAATATAAACAACTTACCATTGAGACAGTGGCCCATCCATGATGTAGTAAAACATGAAAAAGTCTTTGTTTTAAAGCCCAGGTCTTCAGTTGTATTGTTACAGCAGTATTAAAAGCAGAAGTGTGTACCTAGTAGAAGAGTTTGCATTTGAGCGGGAGTGTTTTCTGATGGGTGGGAGGGGAAAAGCACATCCCTCTTTTTAAACATTGGCCAACTTCAACATGCGAACAAGCTATGAAAAGAGAGACTTCTTTGACAGGAACATGAAATTTGGGTCATCTGATTCACATAAGCAAGGCTGCTCCTCAGCACAATAAATGCAATTCAGTGGTCACCGTCTGTGTTAGAGGAGAACTACACAAAATAAGATATAAATAAATATATATAAATAAATAAAATCTGATACCTTGAGAGTCATGGAAGTGTTGGAGGTGAAATATCATCTAGCATTTTAGGGGAAGTTAACAAAATTTGTTTACATTAAGAGTATAGACATGGTTAGTTACTGAATTTCACCAACGAACTAGTGTCGACTCTTCACACAAAGACGGAAACCGAGCTACCCTTTTATTTATTAGCGGTAAATGATGTGTCAGTGCCCCAAATTTGCAAAATGCCAAATGGTTTAAGTGGAACAGCCTTCATCAGACATTTTTAGCCTATTTTCTGTTATTATAAAAATTATTTTATCACCCTTCCCTTAATTAACATGATGGCTTTCTGAGAGTGCTGTTCTGAAGCCTCCATCAAAAAACACTGTCTCTCGTCACGCCAATGTGCTGACCTTTATATGTCCAAATACTGATGGATTTTTCATCTTTCTCAACAGTCACATAATGAATGAATTGATTGAGACGGAGAGGCTGTACGTGGAAGAGCTGCAGAGCATCATAGAGGTACATACATGCATGTGAAAATAAAGGAAACCGTAAATGATCTTGTTTTCTAGCACATTAAAAATACATAAACTACCATTCAAAGGTTTAGGGTCAGTATATTATTTATTTATTTATAGAGAAATTAACACTTTTCTTCAGAAAGAATGCATAAAATTGATCAAAAGTGACATTAAAGGCATTTACATTGTTACAAAAGTTTTCTATTTCAAATAAATGCTGTTTTTTGAAAAATTCCTGAAAAAAAATAAATGCATCATGGTTTCCACAAAAATATTGAGCAGCACAACTGTTTTCAACATTGATAATAATTAGAACTGTTTCTTGAGATCCAAATTAGCAGAATGATTTCTGAAGGATCATGTGACACTGACTGGAATAATGGTGATGAAAATTCAGCTTTAGCTACTATCGCATGAATACATTTTTCCATTTTTCCATTTTAATATATTATAATCAGTGCTGTCATATCGATTAATCGCATCTAACATAAAGTTTGTTTACATAATATACATGTGTATATATTATTATATTATATATACTGTATGTGTGTGTATATACACATACACACACATATATATGTATAAATATAAGTGTATATACACACACAGACATCACTAATTTTAATATTTTAAAACATAATTTATTTTAAATTGTAATAATATTTCTGTATTTTTGATCAAATAAATGCAGCCTTGATAAGCTTAAGTGACTTCTTTCAAAAACATTAAAAAAACATTAAAAATAAAGTTATTGGTATTTAGTTGGCAAAAAGTGAACGCAGTTCATTAAATTAAAGTAAACTACACCTTAGCACACACGTCTTAAAGACTCAACTACCCCAAATCTCATACTGATTAAAAATATAAGATAAAATATTAAAATAAAATACTCAGGAGGCCTCATCAGTCACTTAATTTTTTAGGTTGTTTTACTTGCTCAAGATCTCATGCAGACCTCTTATAAATCACTTAAAATTATGTCGATTTTTTTGTAAATAATAAATGACTCAGAATCTCTCACAGATCTCATACAAATCACTAAAATCCTAGTATTTGTGATTTGTCAGAATAATAAAAAAGCATTTGCTAAGAACATAAGCATTCAAATACTGTAAAAGTTGTATGTGAAAGCAAGTTAAATCAGTTTAAAATCTATGGTGAAGTACTGAAATGTGTGACGACTGTTCTGGTTGTGTTTATTTTTGTGTCTGTGACTACAGGGATATGCAGCTGCACTGGATGACCCCGAGCTGATCTACCTGATCCCACAGTCTTTGGAAAACAAGAAGGAAGTACTCTTCGGCAATCTGCCAGAAATCTATGAATTTCACCAGAAGTAAGAAAACTGATTTCCAGCTAGTTAGAACAAGTCATTAGTTGGTGCAAACCAGCAAGTAGCTGACGTGTTGCTTGTCCAAGATGATCTGCCAGCTTGAACCTGAAACCAGCTGCCATGTTCCAATACACAAATAACAGCTCGAGCTGGAATTTCCAGCACCCCTTTCTTTGTGCCAAACCCTCCCCCAACATGCTCCCACATTCCTGGAATGAATCTTAGGACAACTGGTTAGGTTAGTTTCTTTTCTTGAGGTTAAACTCCACACCCATTCAAGGAATTAGTTTTGACCATACTTTTTTTGTATATAATGAGTGAAAGGAAAACAACAAAGTGTCTGGGTTGAGGCAGACAGGGGCTTGTGATATTGGATTGTAAAGTCATTGTTGTTTACAATCCATAAGGGGTTACCAGGTCCGTTGTTCTGCTGGCCTCATGCTAACGTTTATTCTTCTAGAGTTCATTGTCTCCTACATAGCATTGAGTTACAGCGAAGTCCAGGGATGACAATGACACCCCCTCTGAGCTGTGTTGTGTGCCTCTCCATATGCCGTTTCCCAGCACCTGTTTCTAACTGCGTCAATCAGGTGGAAATAAACATGGGACAGCATTGCCCATCATAGCTGTAGCCTTGGCTGTACTTTTACAGTCACTGAAACACAAGCCTGTCATCATGCCAGTAATGAAAAGTCAGACTGCTCCAAAGGCTTTTGTCTTTGTTGTTGATATTAGATGTTCTGTATTGATTTGTTTGACAGGGATGAAACGCATATAGGTTTTACTTAAATAATCATACAAAGGACAACAGAGGGATAGTTCACCCAAAAATGAAAATTCGGTCATTGTTTATTCATCTTGTGTTATTTCCTACCTTTCTGATTTTTTTATTTTGTGCAAAATAATGTGAATGCTATACTTTCCCATACAATGAAAGTGAATGGTGACCAAAAATGAGTATAATTATATTATATTATATATTATCTACTTTTATGGTGCTTCGTGATTTTTGGAACAGTGAGAGTTTTCTGCCTTCATTGCTCTTCATTGAAAGAAAAAGCCTAATGCATTTAGAAAAACATGAGGGATTGTTCTTTTTCTACCCATCTCACAGTTTCCCTGCCAGTTGACCGCTCAGTTCCATTAGCTTCTTTATTTTGTTTCTGTACTCATTTTTTCCATCTATTGTTTTGACAGGACATTTCTTAAAGAGCTGGAAAATTCTGCAGAAAAGCCAGAGTTAGTAGGAATATGCTTTTTGAAGCGGGTGAGTGACATCATGTGGTTTGAGATACAGTACAACTACAGTATGTGAAATGGGATCCTAACGCTTGTCATTTGCTCTCTTACAGAAGGAAGAATTACAGATTTATGAGAAATATTGTCAGAATAAGCCACGCTCTGAGGCTCTGTGGCGGCAGTGTGGGGACAGTATGTTCTTTCAGGTGATGCCTATATATACATCATTCAAAAGTTTGGGATCGGAAAGATTTTTCCCAAAAAAGTACAAAAATTATAGATATACAATGTGTGAGTGAAGTCAGTAAAGGCCCGTTCACACCAAGAACGATAACTATAAAGATAATTATAACAACAAAAATATTTTTGCGTCCACACCAACGAACAATAACGGTCTGTTCATTCTAAGCTCACGCACTGCGGTGTGTACAACATGTTTTTGCTGTTCTTGTTTCATTTACACGGCTTTAACCAGCAGATCTCCTCAGCATGCTATGTTTAGCTAGTGTAATCGGTCTAATCTAACAGTGAATTTACTTGACAAAGTCAATATAGAGGAATAAAAATGCCTTGTCTTTTTCACTGCAACTTCAAAGGAAGCAAGATGATGTTGTCGAAACTAGCGCTGGATACCTGAGGTAAATTTATGGTACACTGTTTGCTAGCCTAGCATAGGCTAATGATCTCATCGTTAATACTTCCCTCTATTTATTCAGAGGGTATGACCGATTGTTTTCCATATATCCATATATCTTTATCGTTATCTTTATAGTTATTGTTCTTGGTGTGAACGGTAAGTTAAGTTTTAGTCCAATGCAATAACATTAAACTAACATTTAGGAAAATTTAAAATGGACACAAACACAACATAAGGGTTAATGGTTTTTTTTTTAATACAGGAGTGTCAGAAAAGGTTGGACCACAAGCTTTCTTTAGATGCGTATCTGCTAAAGCCTGTGCAGAGAATCACCAAGTACCAACTGATGTTAAAGGTAAGTCTTTCAATCTTATACTAGTTTGTTTGTATATTAAGGTGATGACCTCTCAATTGTCTTTTCTTAAAATTAAACTAATACACTAACCCTGAACTTTTAGCTATTTTACATGACTGATTAATCCTTTTATGAAGCTATTTTCCTTCTGGGGACCAAAAAAGGCACAATACTAGATATGGGTGTTATTTTGAGTTTTGATAGTTATATCACTGAACCGGTTTTCTTCAATCTGCTCATTTTACAGGAGATGCTGAAGTGCAGTAAGAACTCAGAGGGCACCGCTGAGCTGGAGGAAGCTCTGGCCACAATGCTAGACATCATCAAATCAGTCAATGACTCCATGCATCAGATCGCCATCACTGGTTTTGAGGTTTTTGCACATTTTTATTGCAGCAGTTTACATGTTGAGCAGATATAGTATGTGAAGATCAATATTTGGTCATTATGAAGTCTCTTTTGTGTGTGTGCTAATGTAAATCTGGTGGGTGATTTTGTTTGTGCCTGTTATATGCTTATGTCTTTCAGGGCAATCTGAATGATTTGGGAAAACTGCTCATGCAGGGCTCGTTTAACGTTTGGACAGACCATAAGAAAGGTCACAGTAAAGTGAAGGACTTGGCACGCTTCAAACCCATGCAGAGACATCTCTTTCTGTACCACAAAATCCTTTTGTTCTGCAAGAAACGTGAGGAGACGTCTGATGGTCATGAGAAATCCCCTTCCTACAGTTTCAAGCATTCATTAAAGGTGAGACAGACACCATCACTGACTGCAAAGTATCTGCATCTCAGAGACAAAGTAGCAAAATGGTTTACATCTGGCTGTACAGAATGAGCCTTATTTACTCTGAAGGCATATTTTGCTGTTTAACTTTATGTTTTGTGGTAACTTCCTATTTGCTGTAATGTGTTACCTGAAGATAGTTCTGCGATTAAAGATACGCGTTAACTTAATTAATTAAGCTAACCCCTCCCCCCCATCGTTCAGAGGCGATGAGGGGTTATATATATATATATATATATATATATATAACCCCTCCCCCCCATCGTTCAGAGGCGATGCTTCTTCACCGTTGCCTTGAAAAGTGTATTGCGAGAACTCTCTCTGAACTGCACGTGCAGCACACACATGTAAAAAAATGTATATATATATATATGTATGTATATATATATATGAGTGTCATGTCTGTAGTGTTAACGATCCGTTCTGAGCTCATGGTTAGCATTAAGGTGCTTGCTGGTGATGCTGAGTGTTTTTTATGCGTGTCATGTTATCCTTTATTTATTAACTGTTATGAGTTTATTTTGCACCGATTCACTGATAGTGTGAGGATGTATGACGTCACGAGTATGTACTAGTTGGGTGAACTTGGATGTACATACATCTAATGAATGAAATTAGAGTGTTTAGTCATTGACAAAGCTTCAAAAAAGGCGGCCGGTACAACCAAATAGTGAGTATGGGGCGAAAAGAGCAGGAGAGACGGAAGAGAAAGCAGGCAGCAGCGTCATTGTCGCAGAATATTGAACATATGTTCAAAAAAACTGGCAAACAGGGTACCAGCAGACAAGCTAATCCAGCACAAATTAGCGCATAAAAGGTCACCAAAATTAAATATTTGAACCTCATAATTAAATACAAAAGGAGGAGAAAAACTGCAAAAAGGTCCACTTTTTGAAAAAAAAAAAGACCCCCCCCCCCCCCCTTTCAATAGGCTGGCTACAGACCTGATATATATATATATATATATATATATATATATATAAAAAAAAATTTTTTCATATATATATATTTTAATGAAAAAACAATTAAAAGTGTAGTTCACCCAAAAATGTCTGTCATTATTCACCCTCATGGCTGTTGAAGCCTAAAAGTTTATGTGTAATAAATTTGATGTTGAATCAAATAAAAATTTTTTTTTCTAAAGCTACTTTTTGTAATGTCTATTTGATGGTTTTCTTTGCTGTGTGATTAATTCAAATAATTAATCGCCATAATGTGTAATTAATGAGATATTTTTTTTTTATAATTATATATATAATCTGTAGATAGTGTATATATATATAATTCAAAAGTTTAATAATTACTTTTTTTCCCTTTTTTTTTCTTTCTTTTTTTTTTACAGTTGATCAGGTGAAAAAATGATCAATGTTGTGCTTTTTTTCAGATGAGCTCAGTGGGAATCACAGAAAATGTAAAGGGAGACATCAAGAAGTTTGAAATCTGGTACAATGGCAGAGAGGAAGTTTACATCGTTCAGGTACTGACTAATGGCACAGGAACACTGTGACACAAAATTGTGTTTTAAGTATATGCAGTGGGACCCCTGCAGAAAAATCCAGCATTGCTGGTCATCATAAAGTATGATTTGCATTCTGGGAGCAGTATGGGATGATAGTTGCTGGTCTCCAGCATGTTTAGCAGGAGTTTTGGTGGACCAGTTACAGCAGCTCAGTGAGAACAGCATGATTGAGAACAGCTTGAGAACAGCATGATTATGGTGGTCCACTACTGCTAGAACAGCACTTTGCCACCTCTAACTAGCATAAACTAGCCTGGATCAATATGAGATTCATGCTGTTTATGCTGGATTTTTCAGCAGGGTAGTCTGAAAACGTAAAAAAATAAATAAAAATGTTTCTCCTGACCAAATGTGAGTCTGTTATTATATTATATGGTGTCTGTTGTGGCTGTGGTTTGTTGTGAACATTCCTGGGTAATTTGTAGATGCCCTGCCAGCCTTATTGTATTATCTATCCATGTTGTTGTCGAATGGCATCCTGTTGTTCCATGTCTTGGCCATGAGAGGGAACTGTTGTCCCATAGCAGGAAGGTTCCCACTGTCATAGCTTATGTCTTTTCCTGTATTCTGTCAGGCTCCTACCATGGAAGTTAAGAACACATGGGTGTCAGAGATCCGCAAAGTCTTAACAAGCCAGCTGGAGGCCTGCCGAGGTATTTCTGAGCAAAAGTTCCTAAACCTCATAACACAACCCTAGTCTGGTAAAAATAAAACTTTAACTAACTTGATGTAAATTATCTAGGAAGAAACATGATCCAAATAACATTTAAAACCAAAATTAATTGTAAACTGACAATGACAAACTTAAATAACCTAACCCTCTAAACACATATTTTTTTCTTGTTGTATCCTTACACTGTAAAACCTGTTTATACAGTTTTCCTCATTGCTTAGAAACCTAGAGAGCATGTGATGTGGGTCTATCTGATAGAGAAGACATGATGTTATATAAAGGTTTCAGTTTTCATGTTTGCTTAGTGAAATGGACACCAAAGACCAAACAAATCCTGAGGTGTTTTCTGTGGAATCGCTTTGTGCTGCCTGAATACAGTATGTGAACACTGACTAGCCTCTGTATGACCCCTCTCTCTGTTATTGAACAGAAGCCAGTCAACTCCATCAGAAGATTACAGAGAACATCTACCATGCTCCCATGAGGTACTTTTCACGAGTTTGTTTGTGTGTGGTCATATGTACTTATGTACAAATTGTGCAAATCTGCAAACAAATGATGCTCGACCTATTCTTATAACCGTTTCAATTTGCTTTTAACTAACTGCCTCCAGTATGGTTTTTAGTGGGTGTACTGTATAAAGACAACTTCCCTTATATTCACACAGATGTTCTAATGGTAACCAAGTATGTACTTTTACAGTATGTACTTAAAGGGATAGTTGACCCCAAAACGAAAATTCTGTCATTATTTACTCACCCTCAATTAAACCTGCATGAATTTCTTTCTTATGTTGAATATAAAGTACAGTATCTCACAGAAGTGAGTACACCTCTCACATTTTTGTAAATATTTTATTATATCTTTTCATGTGACAACACTGAAGAAATGACACTTTGCTACAATGTAAAGTAGTGAGTGTACAGCTTGTATAACAGTGTAAATTTGCTGTCCCCTCAAGATAACTCAACACACAGCCATTCATGTCTAAACCGCTGGCCACAAAAGTGAGTACACCCCTAAGTGAAAATGTCCAATAAAATATTTACAAAAATGTGAGGGGTTTACTCACTTCTGTGAGATACTGTAAGATATTTTGAAGAATGTTGGTAACCCAACAGTTGCTGGTCCACATTGACTTCCATAGTATAGAGAATAAAAAAAAATAAAAAAAAAAATACAAGGATGAACATTCATCTTTTGTGTTCACCACAAGAAAGAAATTAATACTTTTAAAACTACTTTCATTTTTGGGTGAACTATCCCTTTAAATCATTCTAATATGCTGATTTGTTGCTCAAAAAACATTTCTTATTATCAATGTTGAAAACAGTTGTGCTACACACACACACACACACATATATTTATATATATACATACACTACCAGTCAAAAGTTTGGACACGGTAAGATTTTTAATGTTTTTAAAAGAAGTTTCGTCTGCTCACCAAGGCTGCATTTATTTAATTAAAAATACAGTAAAAACAGTAGTATTGTGAAATATTATTACAATTTAAAATAACTGTTTTCTGTTTGAATATATTTTATGAAGAAATTTATTCCTGTGATCAAAGCTGAATTTTCAGCATCATTACTCCAGTCTTCAGTGTCACATGATCCTTCAGAAATCATTCTAATATGATGATCTGCTGCTCAAGAAACATTTATGATTATGATCAATGTTGAAAACAGTTGTGTACTTTTTTTTTCAGGATTCCTTGATGAATAGAAAGTTCAAAAGAACAGCATTTATCTGAAATACAAAGCTTTTGTAACATTATACACTACCGTTCAAAAGTTTGGGGTCAGTAAGAATTTTTATTTTTATTTTTTTGAAAAGAAATTAAAGAAATTAATATGCTTTTATGTAATTAAAATGCTTTTATTCAGCAAGGATGCATTAAATCGATCAAAAGTGACAGTAAAGACATTTATAATGTTACAAAAGATTATATTTCAAATAAATGCTGTTCTTTTGAACTTTCTATTCATCAAAAAAAAAAAAAAAATCCTGAAAAAAAAATATTGTACACAAATATTTTGTACAATTGTACACAATAAATGTTTCTTGAGCAGCAGATCAGCATATTAGAATGATTTCTGAAGGATCATGTGACACTGAAGACTGGAGTAATGATGCTGAAAATTCAGCTTTGATCACAGGAATAAATTACTTTATAAAATATATTCAAACAGAAAACAGTTATTTTAAACTGTAATAATATTTCACAATATTACTGTTTTTACTGTGTTTTTAATTAAATAAATGCAGCCTTGGTGAGCAGACGAAACTTCTTTTTAAAACATTAAAAATCTTACCGTGTCCAAACTTTTGACTGGTAGTGTATGTGTGTTTATGTATATGTATGAGGATTTTTAAAAATATTTTGCTTGAAAAGTGCTTGTGCTCTTTCTTTAAAAAATTGCCACATGGTTTGCTATTTAGTTATTTAATGCAATGACATTCATTCACGTTTTTAAGTGTGGTTTAAGTGTTGAAATACTGTATAATACATATGCATATTCTTGTGACGTTTGCATCTATTTTTCACCATTGTGTTCAGCTGACTTTGCTTTTATTTACAGAAATATGCGCAAAACAGCTCTCCGACAGTCGGACTCTTCTAGTCCTGAAACAGGCTACAGACGTGACACAGGCCCAAATATGCGTCAGAAACGAGGTGAGAGCCCTTATAAATCTCACACCCAAACAGTGTAAACCTACCACTTCTCTAACCAATCAGCACTATTCATCCTACAGAGCCTGCAGCGATCAACAAGCACTCCGGATTTGTGGTCATTTGTAGAGATAGTCTATTTATCACAGAGTGTTGTCTGTCTTCCTCTCTCCTGCTTACTTTTTAACCATTTAGTGCATTTTTTTAATTAGGCCATTATCTCTAATCTCTGCTGTAATGGCTGTAAAATTGCCAGTGGGTAATTGGTTACTGGTAAGCACTTCAAAGCTTCATTCCCCTTGGCGAGGTGATTTGAGATGAAGCTCAGTTAAAATGCGGTTAACATCTGCATGAGCGTGATGAATCTTCCAATCTTCGGTTGGTCTGACCTGGGCTGCTCCCATGTATCTTACCTGTGTTTGTAGACGGAGGGGTGGTTTGGGGTAAATATCGCTCAGTTTGGTCTTACCGTCCTGTCAGGTTGCAGATTTTGAATGAGTAAAGGATTGTGACAGGTGTTTAGTTCCTCTGAGGATAGAAGTCCTCTGTGTGCTGACCTGACAAAACCCAGCCTGGAGGCAGTGCTGTGTTCAACTGCAGCGGAGGATTACGAGTCTCTGACCTGAGCTGGAGATGTTTTACACTCATAAATCACAGACTGTGGTTACCCCATGCATTTTTTTTAAAGCCAGTGCCAATGCAATATCTACAGAGCATAATATAATATAATGCAGATATTATACAATTTATTGACACAAATTAACACTTATTTACTCAGAAATTCTACATATTTTTTATATTATTATCTGTCTTAATATATACTAAACATTTTTTGTTATCTATGGTACTTCAGGTGGTAGAGATAAAGTATTGTGCTATTAATGTGCTACTAATACTCCGGGAAATCCAAAATATGGATGAGTTACAATGCCATTCAAAAATCTTGGTGTTAAGATTTTTTAATTTTTTTAAAAGAAGTCTCACCAAGACTGCATTTATTGGATCAAAAATACAGTAAAAACAGTAATACTGTGAAATATTATTACAATTTAAAATAACAGTTTTATATTTTAATATATTAAAATGTAATTTATTCCTATGATGGTAAAGCTGAATTTTCAGCATCATTATTCCAGTGTCACTAACAAACTAATGCTGAAAACAGTTGATTTGCTTTTTAATATTTTTGTGGGAACTGTGATGCACTTTTTTTTAATCAGGATTGAATGAATAGAAAGTTCAAAAGAACAGCATTTATTTGAAATAGAAATCTTTTGTAATGTCTCTTTTGATCAATTTAATTTATCCTGTCTGAATGTATTAAATATACTTGGGGTCTTATTGACTCCAGACTTTTAAATGGTAGTGCATATGGTGTAGTTTAGTTGTATCAGAGCATTTCTCACCTCTGACCTATTTTAAGCCCAGATTGATCATTTCGCATAAAATATGTGTCTTTTGCTGTATGTTTGTGTACAGTATGGTGTGATTTATACATGTAGAATGAGATCCTGAATCTTGATTTGTTTCCATGGAGGTCAAAAACCGTTGACAAAGCTATCGGTTATCTACAATGTGTTGCGTTGAATTATTCACTTAATTAGTTCACTTTAAAATGAAAATTACCCCAAGCTTTACTCACCCTCAAGCCATATAGGTGTATATTACTTTCTTCTTTCTGATGAACACAATTGGAGAAATATTAATAAATATTCTGACACATCTGAGCTTTATAATGGCAGTGAGCAATACCAAACGAGTTTGAGCTGAAGAAAGTGCATCCATCCACATCCATCCATCATAAACATACTCCACACAGCTCCGGGGGATTAATAAAGGCCTTCTGAAGCTAATTGATGCACTTGTGTAAAAAAAAAAAAAAAAAAAAATCCAGATTTAACAAGTTATGAAGTAAAATATCTAGCTTCTGCCAGATGTCTTCCGTATTCAACATACGAAGAAAGTGTAAACTGGCGTCACGTCAGTTAAGTTTTTTCCCTAAGAAAGAAGAAAGTCATATATACTTAGGATGGCTTGAGGGTGAGTAAAGCTTGGGCTAATTTTCATTTGAAAGTGAACTAATCCTTTTATAAGCTTTTTGTTTGCAATTAATAGATATATGCTTTTGTATGTAGGAGGAGACATAACACCCAATATCACCAGAAAGGGTTAGACAGCATATTTGGGCTTAAAGTTTTTTTGTTTCATAACAGATCCTTCTTGCTCTTGTTTCTCTGCTTATAACCTCGCATTTCCTACCTGCTGCTTTCACCGCAGTCCTCTCCTCCTCTCCTCTTATAGTTGACGCTTCAGCCAGCCTCGGCTCAGAGCGATCTGCTCTTGCTAGAAAGCGTTTCACCTTACAGGGCCTGTCAAACCGCAGGTCTCTTCCCGCAGGTAATGGCACAGCATCATGGCTCATCTCTATTTGGACTCATCTGTCATCTCATTCTGATGTGTGCCTGTTGTCCCTGTTGTTAAAATTCATTGTCATCACTCTCTGTCAGCTGTCTCTGAGATCACTTATTGCCTTTTTTTTCTGAAGTGAGTGAATTCTGAAAGGAATGTGGGAATCTCAAGAGCTTTGTCATCATAGAACGTTCAAATTCTCAGAGGAATCTGAATTGTGTGCAAAGCAGGTCAGCCTCTGCTGAAGACAACAGAAGAACTAAGATACTTCAAGCTCAAGCAGACGTCATAGTGTAGTGTTACACTGAGCTTACACTATTCTCTTGACATTTTCAAAACAGTGTTGGCATTTTTGAGTAGGATGTTTCTAATTCATAGGTGCCATTGACTTGAATTGTGAATCTTTCTGTCTGTCTGTTTTTCTATCTATCTAATCTCTCTCTCTCTCTCTCTGTCTGTCTGTCTGTCTGTCTGTCTATCATCTAATCTATCTATCTATCTATCTATCTATCCATCTGTCTGTCTATCCGTCTGTCTGTCTGTCTGTCTGTCTGTCTATCTTTCTGTCTGTCTGTCTATATATCTATCTATCTGTCTGTCTGTTTATTTGTCTGTCTATCTTTCTGTCTATCTGTCTGTCTGTCATCTAATCTATCTATCTATCTAATCTCTCTCTGTCTGTCTGTCATCTAATCTATCTATCTATCTATCTATCTAATCTCTGTCTGTCTATCATCTAAACTATCTATCTATCTATCTATCTGTTTGTCTGTCTGTCTGTCTGTCATCTAATCTATTTATCTATCTATCTATTTAATCTCTCTCTGTCTGTCTGTCATCTAATCTATCTATCTATCTATCTATCTAATCTCTCTGTCTGTCTGTCTATCATCTAAACTATCTATCTATCTATCCGTCTGTCTGTCTGTCTGTCTGTCTGTTTGTTATATAATCTATCTATCTATCTATCTATCTATCTATCTATCTATCTATCTATCTATCTATCTGTCTGTCTGTCATCTAATCTATCTATCTATCTATCTATCTGTCTATCTAATCTCTCTCTGTCTGTCTATCTGTCTGTCTGTTTGTTATATAATCTATCTATCTATCTATCTGTCTGTCTGTCTGTCATCTAATCTATCTATCTGTCTATCTATCTGTCTATCTATCTATCTATCTATCTATCTATCTATCTGTCTGTCTGTCTGTCTGTCTATGTCTGCCTGTCAAGTCAGCATCAAGTTTTGTAAAATTACAGTTATATAAATTTCTTTGATTTTCAATTTATTTTAATTCTACATCTTCCAAATACGTCCATTGTCATTCTCTGCTATCCTTTTTACTTCCTTTTGTGTTCTAATAAACATCTGACTTCTCACCATCACTTTATTTTAGTAGATAGGAAAATACAGAGAGAGATCAACAAGAAAGTAATGATAGAGAGAGAGAGAGAGCAGGAAACAGTATGATGAAATGATGTGAGTCTTGAACTCTACCACCCACATGAGAACCCACTCAACATGCCAGAGAATGTGCACTAACATCCATCCCCTTAAATGTGGTTTCTTCAAATGAACCCCCGTCTCTCATTTCACCAACTTCATCCTGTTTACTCTTAAATCAGACGAACATTTAACCATACCTGCCTTTCACTTCAGAACCTGCACCTAAGGAGACTGATGTCACACGCCGCTTTTCTTTAGCCTCAACCGTCAGCTCCACCTCTGCCCCACGCATTAAAGGTACAAAAACTGCTTGTGTGCTTTTACTTGCGTGCATGATCACATCTAAACACTTATCTGAACTAACAATTTACTTCGTACATTCAGTTTAATAGCGTTAAGTTAAAGAAGGCAAACTTTATAGTTCAACTGAACCACGCATATGCATTTTAGACACATTATGCTTGCTCCCTGCATGCAACAAATGCACGTCCTTTATTAGAAGGGATTTCTACCATATTTAATTCAGCTACTCCGGTAATGTCAGTGATATGACATACAATGATCAGGCATAACATTATGACCACTGTCAGGTGACGTGAACAACGCTGATTATCTCTTCATCACAGCACCTGTTAGTGGGTGGGATATATTAGGCAGCAAGTGAACATTTTGTCCTCAAAGTTGATGTGTTAGAAGCAGGAAAAATGGGTAAGGATTTGAGCGAGTTTGACAAAGGCCAAATTGTGATGGCTAGACGACTGGGTCAGAGCGTCTCTAAAACTGCAGCTCTTGTGGGGTGTTCCTGGTCTGCAGTGCTCAGTATCTATTAAAAGTGGTCCAAGAAAGGAACAGTGGTGAACCGGCGACAAGGTCATGGGCGGCCAAGGCTCATTGATGCACGTGGGGAGCGAAGGCTGGCCCATGTGGTCCAATCCAACAGATGAGCTACTGTAGCTCAAATTGCTCAAGAAGTTAATGCTGGTTCTGATAGAAAGGTGTCAGAATACACAGTGCATCACAGTTTGTTGCGTATGGGGCTGCATAGCTGCAGACCAGTCAGGGTGCCCATGCTGACAGGCCACTGCTGAAAGCGCCAACAGTGGGCACATGAGCATCAGAACTGGACCACGGAGCAATGGAAGAAGGTGGCCTGGTCTGATGGATCATGTTTTCTTTTACATCACGTGGATGGCCGGGTACATGTGCGTTGCTTACCTGGGGAACACATGGCACCAGGATACACTATGGGAAGAAGGCAAGCCGGCAGAGGCAGTGTGATACTTTGGGCAATGTTCTGCTGGGAAATCTTGGGTCCTGCCGTCCATGTGGATGTTACTTTGACACGTACCACCTACCTTAAGCAGTGTTGCAGACCATGTACACTCTTTCATGGAAACAGTATTCGATGGTGGCTGTGGCCTCTTTCAGCAGGATAATAGGCCCTGCCACAAAGCAAAAATGGTTCAGGAATGGTTTGAGGAGCACAACGACGAGCTTGAGGTGTTGACTTGGCCTCAAATTCCCCAGATCTCAATCCAATCGAGCATCTGTTGGATGTGCTGAACAAACAAGTCCGATCCATGAAGGCCCCACCTCGCAACTTACAGGACATAAAGGATCTTCTGCTAACATCTTGGTGCCAGATACCACAGCACACCTTCATGGGTCTAGTGGGGTCCATGCCTCGAAGGGTCAGGGCTGTTTTGGCAGCAAAAGGGGGACCAACACAATATTAGGTGTATATAAGGTGGTCATAATGTTATGCCTGATCGGTGTATTTCAGAAATGTGTCAAAAGGACAATTTAAAATTAGTCAGAGGAATAAAGATGTATCTTAATATATTTATAAGCAAAGCTCTGCTGCTAATGAGCTCACGCTCGCTGTAGCTCTTAACTTTCTGTTCACACGTGCAGTAGTGGAATGGTCCACTCTAATCCATGATGGGGGGCCTATTAAAGGTGTTAAAATTTGAATGGTGATATATCCTGACCAAACAAAATATGATAGACAATTAATAGGTTAAATATGATTTAAATAGGGTTCTGGGTATTTGATGAGGCCCCAAGCAGCCGCTTACCTCGCTTGTGGGTTAAGTCCGGCCCTGCATGCCATGTTGCAGTGTTTTAGTTTGCTGCATTGCACAGCTTCAAATCTTTTTGATAAAACTCCTTTGATGGTCATCACAATACCAACATTTCCAAAAAGTAGTTACAGTTCTGGTGAAATTTGATGATTCTTAATACCACAGTAAAAATGTATTATAAAGAATACACACTTTTTTCACAGATATTAAATTAAATTAAGCAAGGTGATATAGACTTAATTTGTCAATTAAATATGTAATTTATTTAGCTAATTGGCTGTTAACTATTAATTTTTCATTGAATTTTTAAAGTAAATATTTAAAAAAAAAATTACTTTAATGGATAAGTGGTAATCTTCTCTTTTTCTTGTCAGTATTGTTATTTGATTCATATATACACTACGGAGGCAGTCAAAGTAATATATTTTTAAATGTAATTTATTCTTTTCAATAGGAATTTGAATTGAATTTTCAGCATTATTACTCCAGTCTTCAGTGTCACATGATCCTTCAGAAATCATAATATGCTGATTTGATGCTCAGGAAACAGTTGTGCTGCCTGATATTTTTGTGGAAACTGTGATCAATTTTATTAAGATTCTTAGATGAATAGAAAGTTAAAAATAACAGCATTTGTTTAAAATAGAAATCTTTTTGAACATGATAAAAGTCTTTATTTGATCAATTTAATGCTAAATAAAAAAATACATTTCTTCAAAAAATAAAAATAAAAAGGTACTGACCCCAAATCTTACATGCAAGCATTTATAAGAAAGCAGTCACTTGTCAGTCAAAGAGCGCTTCAAATTTAGGCAGTATTCAACTCTACCGATACTACTACAGGTCCAGCCCGCAGGGGGGGCTGGGTGGGGCTGTCCCACCTATTCATTGGCTTAGCACCCTGGCAACCCAACTCTCTGGCCCACCCTGAAAGTCCTGTAGCCCACCTCCTTAGAACTGAAACTGGGCTTTCTACACAGAAACTGGCATTGTTACATTTTTGGTATTTTACTATCAACCTTTGACATCCCAAGCTCCTTCATTGCACCTTGTATAAAATGTTTGAAATGCATAGAATCAAACTGTGCACTTTGTAGCAAATGAATCCCCTAAAAACATGAAGAGACAGCTGCACTGAATAATAAATACTGACTCTTGATAAGCTGACATTTGGGATGTGGCATGACATTTAACAGTGAAGCCCCGCTGTGCAGCTCTGAGAATTTAGATGCACATGAGCCTTTTGTTTCTTGTGGCCCCATTATTCTCTTTTATTGTGATGAAAGCATTGCAACTAGAGGGCAATAATGAAAAATTATTGTGATTATTAATCTTGGATGGATAGGTTGAAAGAATGTGATAGATGAGCTAGACTTCTTTTCTAAAAGAAATGCATGTCTGTGCTTAGTTCCTCTCTCCGCTAGCCTTAAGAGCAAGAGGCATCAGATCAAGAGCGACCCTACACCATTTGGCTATGAAGGTACCACATGGAAAGCACGGCATGTTGCATGCTGAAAATTGTCCTTGTAAGATGTTTTTTGGTTCGTTTTTATTCAATTATTGTTTATAGTAAGAGGCCAGATGATTTTTATTCAAAGCGACAGGACACTATTTGCCAG
This sequence comes from Hypophthalmichthys molitrix, assembly GCA_037950675.1. Classification (NCBI taxonomy): domain Eukaryota; kingdom Metazoa; phylum Chordata; class Actinopteri; order Cypriniformes; family Xenocyprididae; genus Hypophthalmichthys; species Hypophthalmichthys molitrix. The sequence continues at coordinate 11,283,881 of CM075502.1, forward strand.
GAAAGATGTTCTGGAAAAATTACCATGCAAGTTTGTGATCTTACAAAATCTTTTCAGTTTCAGGGTCACCTCTATTGGGACCTGAACCTGAGACCTTTTGGTTTACATCCATTAACAGGGCTCTGAAAAAGTTTATTTTAATTTTTAAATATAAAATTTATTTTGTATATTTTCTTATATACTTAAATCTATTACTAGGGCTAAATAGAAAAAAAAAAAGATAAAAAAAAAAAAAAAAAATATATATATATATATATATATATATATATATATATATATATATAATGAATGACAATTATTTTTACATTCATTTATCATTTTTTAAGTTGTATTATTATTAAAAATAACAATAAAATAATTTTAATTAATACTTCATACTTTAATTTAAAATATATTTGTACATGTATTTCTTACATGTTAATATTTATTTGAACTTTTTTCATTTTTTTTTTTATTGAATATTAAGTTTTCTTTACTAAAAAAATGCAAGAACAGTTTGAAATTATACTGTTATTATAATCATACAAGAAACTCCAAAAAAGCCATAAATTCAAAAACACTGAAAAAAAAAAAAAAAATGATGGCAAACATGGCCAAACTATACTGATTTGTAATTTCCAACCGATACAGATGCTACCAAGACTTGCAGTTTTGAAAAAGCCTTATCTGTTGTTGAGCCTGCATTAATCTAGCAGATTTCATGCTTGTTTTTTTTTTTTTTTTATCTATTCTGATTTCAAGTGTTTATGCTTGCGCTGTGGTGTTGTTGTGGTGGTTTTCAGGTCATGTCAAGTGTGTGTATCATCCTCCAAATCTGTAGTTTCCCTCTTTTTGTGTTCTATCCCTGATAAGGTTGTGTGTAAATTTCAATGGGTGCGAGAGACTTTCTTTTTTTTTTTTGATTGGTGCATGATAATGTGAGGTTTCGTTTCACATGCAATGCTACCATTATAGAGATCATGTTTGATAAAACAGTGAATTTTCTCACAGACACCATGCGAGGTGCACATCCCACTGAGAGCAAAAGTAAAGGTACCGTCGGTACCAAGCCCGCTGTGCCGAGGTCTGCGTCTCAACCAGGTAATCATGTGAAAAAAGGCAGCGAAATGCCAATCATATTGGGTTCTCTCGGGTGTTTTCGTCTATTTTCATTCCTCATTCGATGCCTGACAGTGACAGAAACAGTCAGAGTTATTTTCATTGAGTGCTTCAACATCTTGTCTACCTTTCACAGAAGATTTTTCCGGAAAACTCAAGCACTAGACTATTCCCTGTGCGTCATCTCTCATAAATTTTTTTACTGAATGATGTTAACTCTTACTATTGTACTGTTTTCCAGGATGGAGTCAACGGCGTCTGCCATCAATGGATGCTGAGGATTTTGAGACCATTCCTTCTAGTGCTGAAGAACTCTCCATTTCCTCAGATGGAGAAGATGAAGGACATAACAAAAACGTAAATGTAATCATCCTCATTTTGTCCACATATTTCACCTTCTAATTTCATTGCTCATGTCAATTTACAACAAAATATCAGTTACTTTTTCAAATAAGTAACGCAAGTTACATTTTCACATTTATTGACTGACAGCTCTCCTGTCCCCATGTTGAGAGGAATAGAATGTAGAGGTGTTGTGTGCGTTGTGTGAACATGAAGGTTATTGTAGTTCTAGACTAAATGTGAACATGCATTTACTCATCTCACTTGCACGAAAACATTCATTATTCTTCAAAATGAATAAAAACAGTGAAATGCAATCTCAGAATTGTATGCAAATCTGTAATAATGAACTATATTAAATGACACAAATATACTTTATGTATTTAATCTCACTTTATTAACCAATGTCTGACATTCAATGATCTAATTCAACCATACTAATAAGCAAAAATTACCTTAGATTAGTTTTAGATATAGGAGTGTTGAACTTCCATCTCGTATCCTATTCTTCTTTAATCCAGAATGGCAGCACAGCTGAAAGGTTTGAATAAACAACAGGTGTAAATATGCATTTCCTTCAGCCTAAGGCTTATTCATTTCACTTTAGGTCTGAAAGGGCTTTAACATTTGCCAGAAATAGAACTTTTTTTGCAAGCCCAGCCCAGGTGAGAAAAAGTAACGCAAAAGTAATGTAAGGAATTACTTTTCATAAAAAGTAACTAAGTAACGCAGTTACTTTTTTAGGGAGTAAAGCAATATTGTAATGCATTACTTTTAAAAGTAACTTTCCCCAACACTGTTTACTAGTTCACACACATTAAATATTTCAGTAGAATAGTATGTTTTCTTTTTAATAAATTGGAAAGAATATCCTTAGTTTAAAATTATGCAGTTTAAAAAAGGCAAAAAAGACATTTTGAAAAATGTGTCAATGTCATTTGGACCTCATTGACTCATTGGCAAAATTTCATGTTTTTCAAAATATCTACCACAGAAGAAAGAGAGAGAAGAGGTTTGGAATGGCATTAGTTTGAGTAAATGATGAACTTTGGTTTACCTGTCCCTTTAAAAGTAAAAAAAAAAAAAAAGATTTTTTTTTTTTTTTTTTTTTTTGCTGAATTTAAGCAAGCTCAGATAAAAGATAGCAACATTTTACAATTAGTACAGAAAGGAGGCCAGATTATCTTTGACTTTTAAACACCCAGAGGAGTTTCTCTGTGTTTAATCCTCCTGCCTGATGAATGAGGAATCTAGATCTGCTTTAGAAGTGAGGCTTGATAACAGCTATGCAGCAAAAAGTCATTTAATGGTGGCCAGAGGGAGTTAAAGTGCACATACATGGTTCCTACCACCAGAGGGCATCATTGAATAAACAACAGATACGATTTCTAAGACAAGATTGACTAAACACAGACCCCTGCATGAATCTTAATTTTCCTGCCCATTACCTCCCAGTTCCAGTAAACCCAAAATCTGGTGCCATGACCCTGAAATAAATTATGCACCTCTTTGTCTCTCTCTTAAGGGGGATAATGATCGCTATCAGGTGCAGCTGACATATGAGTCAGGTACCGCTCAGGATCTTTCCGTGGAGGCGGGGGAGTTAGTACAATTCCTAGAAGAGTCGGAGAATGGCCACTGGTGAGTAATGAGTGAAGTCGCCATCCAGATATATTCCTGCAGACGTCACATGATGCAGTCATTCTAGAGGGCTTCATTAAAAACCTGACAATCACTAATGAAACTCACACATAGCTCACTTTGTTTGTTTCTCTTAATATCATTATTCTAACTTTAAATACCCCACACAATCAAAATAAGAGTTTTATAAAAATGTTATCAGAATCAGTAATTTGTCGATTTATTCAACCAAGCCATTCTCTAGAAATTAGAAATTGGGTTAATGACATTTCTTGTGTCATTTCTTTTAGTTTATTTTTTTCAAAAATACATTAAATGTTTAATTGACTTAATATACCTCTTTTATGATAAGTGTCATTTTAATTTCAAAAGTAAAATTAATTTTTGTCAGGGTGATAAAACTGCCCTGATGTTAATGGAAAAAAAAGGGAAAAATGCTAATTTGAATGAATGAGTAATATACTTTGAAGAGAAAAAATATTGCGAAAAATACGCCTTAATATTTTAAAAACCCAAAAGGCATGTATATATAATTAAGATGAGTTGAGTACATTTATGTGTGCAATATGTTATGTTATTGCACCAAATGACATTTTCAGACTTGCTAAATTGAAACTTCTTGAAAATGGTAGGTGAAACCAATATTTCTAAGTGCATTTCTAAGAAATTGGCACATGTTATTTGCAAGATATTTTTTCTTCATTATTATATTTTCTTCTCTCTTATTTGTCATTTAACCAGTTGCCTTAAAGCGTTAGTTCACCCAAAAATGAAAATTCTGTCATTTATTACTCACCCTCATGCCGTTCCACACCCGTAAGACCTTCGTTAATCTTCGGAACTTCGCAAATTGAGATATTTTTGTTGAAATCCGATGGCTCCGTGAGGCCTGCATAGGGAGCAATGACATTTCCTCTCTCAAGATCCATAAAGGTACGCCAAAGTCACGTGATTTCAGCAGTTTGGTGGTTTGACACGCGATCCGAATCATGATTCGATACACTGATTCATTATGCTCCGAAGCTTCCTGAAGCAGTGTTTTGAAATCAGCCATCACTATATAAGTCGTTATTTTGTTTTTTTTTGGCGCACCAAAAATATTCTCGTTGCTTTATAATATTAATATTGAAACACTGTACTCACATGAACTGATTTTAAATATGTTTTTAGTACATTAATGGATCTTGAGAGAGGAAATGTCATTGCTGGCTATGGAGGCCTCACTGAGTCATCGGATTTCAACAAAAAATATCTTAATTTGCGTTCCGAAGATTAACGAAGGTCTTACGGGTGTGGAACGGCATGAGGGTGAGTAATAAATGACATTATTTTCATTTTTGGGTGAACTAACACTTTAAAAAGCTGAGATGAAAGAGAGGTTTCACAGGGGTCTAATGCACCCCATTTTTGGGATGCTGAATACCACCTAATCTAACATTTCTAAACTAAAACGAAAAAGCCAGCCATATTCTGAAGTATCTCATACATATTTAATCTTGAAAACTGTCTTCAGTCATTTTTCTGCTTTGTAAAGTGTTTCAAAGTTTTCTTTGCTCACCAATCAACTCCCTCAAACCCTTCATAAGAAGTTTTCAGACTTTCATGGATGTGGATGTTTTGACATTGTGCAGTGATGAGCCAAAGTTTAGGTAGCTTGAGCCACAGGATGCTTTAGAGTTTGCTCAGTTGTGTCAGGAGGAGTGTATGCAATACACAGCCAAGAAACTTGTGGATGGGCTGTACAGTCTACATTGATACTGATCGCCAATATCACAACATAATCCCAATATCCCAGAGTATAACCAATAAAACTTAAAGCTTTATCCTAAAAAAAAAAACGTTCAGCTTTCACTGTGCACTCTTATTAAACTTGACCCAAATAGGACATGTTCTGCTGTAATACCCATGTTGGTCCTGGAAAATAATCAAGATCCAAGCTCCTAGAAATCAGGGATTAAGCATTTATTTTAGTCGACATTCTATTTATTTAACTCCCAAGATCAATTTCATTAACATTTTACAAGCTAGCATGTAGTTATCAAAACCAATAATTTAATTTACTATGGGCTCTGCAGTATTTAGAACATTATTGACTCTTACTATGTAATTGCTTGTATCGTACAATTTCTAACTCCAGGTAGTATTTATGGAGTTCCCAAGGGGACATGGTGATGGAAAAAACTAAAATATATTTGCAAAAGTTTTGTGTTTCCCCAAGAAACTTTGCATTTGCTCATAAAAGCATTGAAATAAAGGCTGTGTCTGAAATCGCCCCTATACCCTTTAATAGGGCACCATTTGAGGGGTCAGCCATGTGCAGCCATAGTGGACATTGAGTGCACTCATTTAATCCCATAATGCACCGCAATAACGACAACTGATGTACACTCAACCACAGACATAACATTTTGATGTAGAATGCAAAGTTTTGTGAGAGAATGCAAAGTTTGGTAGGAGAACATAAAAGTTTTACAAGTGAAGGCAAAAGCATTGAAATATAATTTGTCCTTCCATCTCAATTTTCCCATGACTTTGTCTCTTTATGGGTCCCGTAAAAAAATGAATAAAACCTAACTAAATTAATGTGGCTTAACCTATAACTATGCACAACACAATATTAAATATTAAATTAAATACAACAGAATTAAACCACAAAACAAGAAGAGTGCTCCCAACCACAAGGGGGCAGTGTCAACTTGGAAAATTCAGATTTTTCAGAACTTCCTAAGTCAATGTTATGGATTTAAGTTAACCAAATATACCTTTTAGGTCAGACGTTCGTCCATTTCAATATACTGTCCTGCTGGAAACACATGGATCAGATTAGAATATATTGTCCTCCAATTCTATTTTAGAAGCTCCTGGCTAGTAGTCAGCTGCATTACTGTTGTGTTGTGGCCTAATTTCATTGTGTTTTGAACTTTTTTGCTAAGTACATTAGCTGTGTCTCATTTTGAAGGCTGAGTCCTCCGGAGGTCACATTTGTCGGCTGCATGCGTCATTGAGGCTGCTTCATTTCAGTAAACTGACCACTACATTCCATGAGGGTGAGGTAATAATGACAGAGATGTCATTTTTGGGTGAACTAACCCTTTAAGAACAACAATTTATGCTTCACTAGGAAAACTGGTCAATTTTATAATGGTTACTGTTCTGAAATAAGACATCCTTTATGAAGTATGCGGCCGACAAATGCGACCTCCAGAGGACGCAGCCTTAGAAATGAGACCGCTATTGTTTGCTGTTGTGGGCCACCATATATAACAGGTCCATCAAACCTCTTTCGTCGTTTGAATGAAAATTCCAAGGAGTCAGACAATCATATTGACCCCTTGTTGAGCTCCAGGTTCTCTAGCACAAATCTGTATGTTTGTGCTGCCGTTGAAGATGAACACTGTCTCTCATGTTCTAGGCTAGTCAAGAACCTTAGAACTCAGAAGACAGGACTGGTGCCACCCACTGTCCTGCAGTCCACAGCTGAGGAAGTAGACCTATACAGTAACTCTGGTACCACACACCAATCCCAGGAAGAGCAGCAGAAGGGCATGACTGACATTACCACTCTGGACACACTTAGTTCAGACTGATGGTCACCATAAAATTCATTCACAGATATTTGACGCATATTGTATGAGGATTACATTTTTTGTGGCGACGCATTAGATGATGCACTTTGACCTCTCATGTCACTCAGTCCCTTCTCGCTGTAACACATATCTTACATGTGAATGCACACAAGACACCAGCGTGAAACATATCGGCTGTAATTTAAGATCTAGGTCAGTGGATGGCGAGACTGGCGGAGGCACCTGTTTGCAGTCTGCTTTTTTTTTTTTTTTAAAGAGGTGTGCATGGCATCACCTCCACGGGCATGCACTTCATTCCATGAAACTTTGGCGTGCTCACAATGCCACTTTCGGTCTTCTTTGTCTGGTTTTCTCACATTTTTGCTACTAATAACAAGGTGCTGCATATTCCCTTAAAGCTTTGACTAAGAGCAAAGGCAGCTCTGGACTCAACTGTAAGGATTTTTGTCCTGTTAAAGGGTTAGTTCACTCAAAAATGAAATTTCTGTCATTAATTACTCACCTTCATGTCGTTCCACACCTGTAAGACCTTCGTTCATCTTCAGAACACAAATTATTATATTTTTAATGAAATCTGAGGGTATCTGAACCACACATATGCATCTTTGTTGGGTGAACTAACCCTTTAACACTGACCACAACATATATACCTACAGTAAACATACAGTAAAAAGAGTAATAATGTGAGATATAATTACAATTTAAAATAACTGTTTTCTATTTTAATATATTTAAAAATATATTGATCACTTTTGGTCAATATAATGCATCCTTGCTGAATGAAGGTAATAATTTAGGTTTAATAAAAAAGTACTGACCCCAAACTTTTGAACGATAGTATATGTATATATATGCCAATAATATTATTACATTTTATGTATTATATATTTTGTTAAATATAATTGTTTGTATAATTTTAATATATAAATAATACATTTAAAATGTAGAAATGAAAATACATAAATTTAGAAATTTTACACAAATGTGATAATCTATAAAAGTAAATATATTTAAATATTATAGATATAAAATAATAAATCAGATAATAAATAAAATAATATAATAAATATAATAAAAGTCTGTGTGTATATATATATATATATATATATATATATATATATATATATATATAATATATATATATATATATATATATATATATATATATATATATATATATATATATATATATATACACACACACACACACACACACACACTACCACTAAGATTTTTAATGTTTTTAAAAGAAGTTTTGTCTGCTCACCAAGGCTGCATTTATTTAATTAAAAATACAGTAAAAACAGTAGTATTGTGAAATATTATTACAATTTAAAATAACTGTTTTCTGTTTGAATATATTTTATAAAGTAATTTATTCCTGTGATCAAAGCTGAATTTTCAGCATCATTACTCCAGTCTTCAGTGTCACATGATCCTTCAGAAATCATTCTAATATGATGATCTGCTGCTCAAGAAACATTTATTGTGTACAATTGTACAAAATATTTGTGTACAATATTTTTTTTTTTCAGGATTCTCTGATGAATAGAAAGTTCAAAAGAACAGCATTTATTTGAAATATAATCTTTTGTAACATTATAAATGTCTTTACTGTCACTTTTGATCGATTTAATGCATCCTTGCTGAATAAAAGTATTAATTTCTTTAATTTCTTTTCAAAAAAATAAAAATAAAAATTCTTACTGACCCCAAACTTTTGAACGGTAGTGTATAATGTTACAAAAGCTTTGTATTTCAGATAAATGCTGTTCTTTTGAACTTTCTATTCATCAAGGAATCCTGAAAAAAAAAAACTGTTTTCAACATTGATCATAATCATAAATGTTTCTTGAGCAGCAGATCATCATATTAGAATGATTTCTGAAGGATCATGTGACACTGAAGACTGGAGTAATGTTGCTGAAAATTCAGCTTTGATCACAGGAATAAATTACTTTATAAAATATATAGTTATATTTATATATATAGTCCTATGATTTATGACATTAATTATAATATATATATATATATATATATATATATATATATATATATATATGTGTGTGTGTGTGTGTATATACCGACAATAAATAAGGACTTATATGTATATATTATCTGATTTATTAACTTATATATACATATAAGTCCTTATTTATTGTCGGTATATATATATACACACACACACACATATATATGTGTGTATATATATATATATATATATATATATATATATATATATATATATATATATATATATATATATGTGTGTATATATATTAATTGTTAGTATATTTATGTGTATTATGTATGTATATTGGAAAAATTACTTTTGTATTATTGTATTATCCATTATATCATATTACATTATTTAAAAAAAAAATAGTTTTATTTAAATAAAAACTAACATTTTCTTTACGACAAAAATATTTTATTGCTTCATCCTTATCATCCTATAGATTCATCCTTATTGTTGAGCCCTAGCTGTTCTTGGCTGAATATATATATATATACTGAAGACTTTGTATGCTTTTCATGTTGCGCTTCTTCACCTGTGCTCACTAGCAGGAACAAAACTCCTTCATCCCATTTCAAAAGACGTAAAGCACAGTAATAACTCTGAAGGTTTGCGTCTTTGTCATGTCTTTTCTGTTTTCTTGTTTGATCTTGTCCTTGCTATGATCGAGTGCTTTTGCAAGGTCTGATTTTGTTTGCCACCTGTTTCCTGTTGCTGTAGATGGAAAGACTGTACATGACTTAACTCACTTTTTTTTTTCCATTTTAGATATTTTCAGTGACCTCTGCACCGCTGCCCTCACCGATACAGAGGACGCAGACGACAGCACCGGGCCGCGTCCCGCTCAGGACAGCAGATTTGCATGCTGAACGTGCCGTGATGTGTCCTCGCTTTCCGTAGTGCCATGCTTATACATCATACTCGACAACAGCTCGATATCTTTCGTAATACTACACAGACATCTGCTCCACTGAAGGAATAGGTAAACTCTGCTGCTGTATGGCCGTTTTGATGAGAAAGACTGACCAGAACAGATTCCAGTCTTTTCTGGCCTTCTCCGGTGCTGACGTGACATTGACAACATTCTGCAGTCGTGAGTCAGAAATTCAACATGCAGCCTTCGAGCGTTCACTCTGCTGTGCCTTAGCAGCAAATGCAGGGGTATTTGAAGGGAAATATCTGGATATAATCGCAACGGACTTCTGTGAAAACCGGACATTGTGTGGTATGATATCTGCACCGAGATGGCCGTCTGAAAACACTGAGAGGAAGAGACTCTAGACCGTTCCGTCCTGCTGAAACTTCTACTGAAATGCTTAAATATACTTGATTGTTTTGTTGTTTATTTCTTATTTGCTTATGAGACTGTTGGTCAGAAACACAGCACTTTTGATGAATTATTGTACAATATTTATACTCTCTTTTATATTCTGACATGAAAGCCATCTGTAAAGTTTCGTTCCTTTGCTGTTTGGAAAGCTGAATATCTTTAATCCTCCTCACATATTTGCCTCTACTTGATATATTCATCTCTATCATGGTGTGGTTGTACATACAACATCTTGAAACATAGTTTAAATGTGTAATATTTACAGATTTTTTATATTTCAGATGATTGTTGTAGCATAAATATTCCAGCTTTGCTGTTATTTTACAGTACTGCTCGTGAATGTTGTCAGCTTGTGCTAAAAAATAACAGAATCCAATATAAAAATCATATGTACTGTATCCTTCCTGCTATGACATGAAGAACCAGACAATAGTTTGGCAGTGAATGTAGTAATGATGCCAAATGTTTCATCTTATAACCGTAAATATCCACATATGATTGTGATTTAAATATAATTAGTGGTTTGTTTACTTTCCATATCAACCTGATCTTACTGGTTCGCTTTATTTGTTTGTATGTAAATATCTAAGCACAAAGATTTGACATTGAATGCTGACGTAATTTTCGGTAGTTCATATACATATGTGAATATTTTGCTTTTACAGCTTCCCTATGGATAATATTACAGCTGATGTGAATATGTATTACATGACTCTGTACATTTTCAAATCCATAATGAAATACATTCATTACAAAACCATATATGACTTTTCATATGAAGACTATGAAACCTCAACCGACAAACAAGTTAGATCGATAGAAATGCCAGGAACTTCCACTTGAAAACTGTGTTCCATCAGACTGTTTTTGGTTGTAATTGGAAGCTTTATTTTTAAGAGAAGTGCATGTCTGAGAGAAGGACAGTGAGGAGAGAGAGGGACAGGCAAGATTCGCTGCTTTGTTCTACAGAGGGTGCTTTCAAACTCCCCAAAACTCCTGAGGGGCAGCAGGAGAGTAAAGCAGAAGAGAGAGTGGGACACAAAGACCCAGAAAGATGTGACGAGCATTGAAACCGAATTTTAAAAAAGTGCACTCGAGCAGCCTTCACTTTGTCCTTCGGTTTGGCTTCAGGTGTCTAAAGATTTTGAAGACACCTGGCAGTCTATTTATCATGAGTCGTTCCTGCCCGAAACCAGGCCGGGCAGAAGAAAGAATGAGACTTCTGTCAGCAGGAAAGGGACTGCTCTTTTGGACAAGAGGAGGGCAGGCTGAGTCTCAGTGCTCTGTTTCAAAGCCAGTTAATGGGGCGAGATCACATCAAGACTGCAGGATGATAGATTTTATTTCTATAACATAGCTTTTGGACAAAAGAGTTCACATTTAGGTTATTAATGAATGTGAAAGAAACTTAATTTCATAGTTTAATCATGCTTTCGCTTATTTTCATACACTGTCTTAATTTAGTTTATTTACTATAAAATACCATTGTTACTACAGTTATAGTTAATACTAATAAATGAATATGCAATTAAGAGGCTAATGCTTTTACAATCCCAATTATAATCTCATATAAAGTATATTAATCGATGGAAATTATGGTTAGCATGGTAATGTTTGTAAGGCTAAACAGGCATACATTTGTCTGTGAAGCTAAACAATGATTTTCATTGTGTTTTATTGATTAACACATTACTTTTAGTTCGCCACTTTCTTTGTGTTTTTATGAATTACATTGCAGTTTTATGTTTACATCAGTATCTTGTGTTTTATTCATAATGCTAAATACAAGCAATTTGAATAAATAATTTTGTCTCACTCTACCACGGACCGAGCTGCTGACTCCACAGCGCGCATCGCCGTTTGAATTCAAAAGCCAATCAGAGGCGCCGCTTCAGAACTTCCGTCGAGCTCTTCACTCTCAGCCAATCGGCGTTAGGCTTTTTATGTTTGCTTGCTTTTTTGAATTCAGAGAGTGAGTTGAGCAGAGCCACCTATCAAATGAGCGTATACAATGGGCTTAAAATTTAAACTAAACTTATTTTCGTAACTTAATCGTATTATTTTGCACTTTGGACAAACTTTACGTGTCATTGCGACGACGGCGGTGTTTACGTTTGCAAGCGTTAATTTTAATTAATAGTTTGGCTAACATAAACCCAGATTGCTCAGCTGGTTCGGCAACCAGCTGAACTCTCAGTGTTTCTTCATTCATCGGAACATTTTCCAGCACAAATCTGTTCTAGAGCTTTATACGGTAAGTTTTCATCATATATTTGCTTAAAGCTAAATACAAGGCTTTGTTTAATTAGAAAATCTTTTGTTTAGAAGTTAGCTAGCCACCCCTATGCTAGCGCATGTCATTGAAGTGCATTGCAGCTTCCAATCAGCTGTCACAGCATTGCTCTCAAAAAAGCTGTCAGATCTTTACAATATGTGATACTTTATTTCTTTACCTATTAAAATGTATATATGCTATGTTTTTGTTACTCCTTTGAGGGAGTTAATGAACTACAACAACAACAGCATTTTATTATTGTAATGCTGCATTCAGAATAATTACCCATTAAATTTATGCAGCTGGTAAGTTGAAATTTTTTATTGATTCTTTTTAAGAAGATTCATTTTAGTGTTTGTATGTATATATGCATGTATAAATAAATAATATAAATATATAAATATATATATATATATATATATATATATATATATATATATATATATGTGTATATATTTCTCATCTTCCTTTATACTTCATTCCCTCATAAAAGCTCGACTGTTTGTCTCTTCTTCTTTTTTTTCCTGTGCTGCCCTTATTCTCTACTTTCTCTCTGGCCTCCAGCTCTTGATATTCTGGACAGGACTGGGTCGCCACCCCTTGTCACAGCGCCATGGCTGACAGCAGCATAGTTACTTTAGGGCCGGGCCGCAGCCTGCTGGTGGACTCCTCCGTTTACGACTCCCGGATGGCTGAGACCACAAAGGAGCAATTTTTCATGGGTCTACACGCAGACGAGACAGAGGGTAAGTGAACCGCTCTCTTTCTCGGTCAACCTTATATCAACTGACATTTCTGTAGGGTGGACCATTTTACTGCGCACAAACATAACAACAGAGGTTATTTTCTCCCAGTCTATTTTGTCTATTTCCATAGAGATTCACCTTTGCCTGTGGTCTTTTCTCTTTTTCAGATGTATTGCCCAGAGTTGAGACCAGGGTGGTGTTGGTGGGGGAGGCCGGCAACATCGCAGAACTTGAGAAAGCCCTTCAGGTACTGTAGAAGAGAGTGAAGCTATTCATATAGATTGATTTCACTGTAGCCATATGGTTTTCACTGAGGCAAGATGAGCTTCATTAATGAGATGCAGTAATTTAGAATGGTCTGATTTATTTTAAGTTCAGTGTGAGTTCTGATAGGGAGAAAAGTTTTGAAGGTCTTCTAATCTGATTAAAAGTAATTAGTTCGTTAACAGGAAGTCATTTTGTGTTGGCCAGCTTAGTGCCTAGTACGAAAGATAAACATTACATTTTTCCATTTGCCTGACTGAAATAATTTGACTGAATTTTAGGATAATTAAGATATTCCTATAAAATTTAAAAGGATAGTTCACCCAAAAATGAATAGTATCCCATAATTTAATCATGGTATGGATTACTTTTATGATGGATGGATGAGCTTTTTTGGGCTTCAAAAAAAATGGTACCATTCACTCTCATTATAAAGCTTGGAAGAGGCAGGATCATTTTTAATATAACTCTGATTGTGTTTGGCTGAAAGAAGAAAGACATATACAGTATACACCTAGGATGGCTTGAGGGTGAGTAAAGTATGATAATTTTCATTTTTGGGTGAACGATCCCTTTAAATCTAAAAATTAAGTGGTAATTTTAATTCCGATACACTTGTGTCCTTGACTGATTGAAGTCTAAGTAACAAATGTAGTATGCTTACTTGCACACTTACATGTACGTTACCGCTCAAAGTATTGGGGTTGGTCAAATTTTTTAAAAGAATTTCCTATGCTCACCAAGGTTGTATTTATTTGACCAAAAATACAGAAAAAAAGTATTATAGTGAAGTTTTATTAGATTTTACAATAACTGTTTTCTATTTGAATATATTGTAAAATATAATTTATTCATGTGATGAATTTTCAGAAATCCACAAGCATATATAAACATTTATTATCAACGTTGAAAACCGTTGTGCTACGTAATTACTTTCACTGACCCCAAATTTCTGAACCGTTGTATATTCATTTTAGTGTTTTTCCTTGGTGACTTGGAAATGCTTCAACCAGGGTTCACCCAAAAATGAAAATGATCCCATGATTTACTCACCCTCAAGCCATCCTAGGTGTATATGACTATCTTCTTTCAGATGATCACAATCAGAGATATATTTAAAAATATCCTTACTAGTCCTCCAAGGTTTATAATGGCAGTAAATGGGGGGCTGCATTTTGAATTAAAAAATAATGCATCCATCCATGAAAAAAAAAAAAGTAATCCATACGACTCCAGTAGGTTAATAAAGGCCTTCTGAAGCAAAGTGATACGTTTTTATAAGAAAAATATCCATATCCACTAGCTTCTGGCGGATGACCGTACATTTTTATGTATTATGCATCTAATTGAAACATTAGTATATAGTAGACATTCCTCTGGTTTCACAGACAAGGTTTAAGCCTAGTCCCAGACTAAAATGCATGTTTGAGCAATGCCATTGTGCCATTGTTTTGTCTCAAGATGCACACCAGAAATGTTTGTTTCTAAGGCACGTTTATAAAAGCTACTTAATTGTCCTAATTAAACTGAGGCCTAATCCTGGCTTAATCCAAGCCCTGTCTGTGAAACCAGGCCATAAATCTTTGTTTTGAACCATGCAGTGTCCGCTTGAGCCGTTTGAGCCCAGGACAGATGCAGAATTTGGCCAAATCTGTCAGTACTACGGTACCTTTGAGAACAGTGTTTTCACTGATTCTGAACTGGACTCAATGCTGATGAACATATTACTTAGCATTCTTTCACTGAGATGTGGTATGTGGCGGTTGGGAGTTGATGGACGAAAGGTTATGAATGTTATGAATGTCATGAATGTCATTTGCTCTAACAGTTGTGTTTGGAGGAAATGCAGGGTAATGACGGGACTTTTAAGCTCAGAGCTTGATAAATGATAAAGCTGGAATGATTGTGGATTCAGGATGAAAACTTCTCATGTAGTGCTTGGGGGAGGAAGGCGATGTTCCTGAAAGTCTCCTTTCTTTGTCCTTGACATGATGTGAGAGGACTTCAGATGTAGCTGCTTCTTTTAGTAATCTATTCTCCCTGCCCTTACGCAACTTATTAACGTAGCAGAACTTCCTCCTAGACTTTGCTTGACATTTGTTTGAAGTTCTCATCTCAATTCTGACAAGGTTGTAAGGCCCTCCTGCGTTCTGCCTGGGAAATTTATCAGCTTTGGGTTGCCAGGTTGACGTCAATTCTTCATTTTTACAGGCCATCACAATAATGGAAGTCCCGGTGGTAAAGATTAAAGAAGGGCAGCCGGGCACAGAGGCGCGTGAGAAATTGATAAAATCTATAGTCAATATGGTATGTCTCGGGACCCAGAATCTTTGCATGCTTGAGAGCACTGGGGGATTTGCAGCATGGTGTTTTAAGGGAGGGATTTGGTGTGGCACTGCACTGTCTAATATCAAACTCACTCACACGGTGGTCTGGACTGGAAGTTCTAACATTGTGATCTAACAACTTGTTCTGTGTTTGTCCAACAGGTGGTCTTTAATCCATTGAATTAAGAATTAATTCAATCAATTATGTAATCAACCCTTTTGTGATTAACCCCTTTTTTAGTGTCATTAAATTGTTTCTTTTAATCTTTATTTTTACATGCAGGTAAGAATAATCATTTCTGAAAGTGAATCCCAAATGACAAGAATAATGGAAGTTTCAGATCTCCCCTCAGTTCCCTTTAAAAATTTAAAGGGCTTTTCACACAGAACACATGCTTTTGTACTGTTTATTGTACAATAATTTATATAATCTATAATTTATATCTAACAATAATTAATTTATTATGTTGAAAACAGTTCAAAAAAGAAAATAGAAAGTTAAAGGTGCTCTATGTAAGTTTTTGACTGTACTAAAGCATAAAAATACCATAATATGTTTGCAGATATTTATTAAACATGCTGAGTTCACATACTCGTTTCGCTGAAAATTATTGCTACAGCCAGTTATTTTACTTTGAAATTTGCGCTCCGTGTCGGAATTTGTTTTTGTTTCGGTCTTTGCAAGACCGCACGTTGCCAATTTACCCAATAGTATTTGGCCACTCCGGGTTGCCAGTTGGCGGAAAACACGTGCAGCGAATAGCAGCCATGGAATCCAGCGAACAAACTGGGTCAGAGATCGCAGATTCTACCCAACCTAAAAAGCATCCATCTAAAAATCATCCTCAGCATCCATCTAAAAATCATCCTCAGCATCCATCTAAAAGTCTCCATGAACGGGAGCATATTAAAACACGATATCTACTCATCATAAATCAATAAATCAACTAATTATCTTACAGTGTGTAAGTCTCCTTGCCTTTCGATGTCAATTGAGCTCGCTCCTGTTGCGTGTTTTCAAACTGGCAATATTTTGAATTTGGACTGCAGTACCCATTTCAACCACTAGCTGTCATTCTTACATGGAGCACCTTTAAAGGTTTAGTTCACCCAAAAATGAAAATTGTTATTAATTACTCACCCTCATGTCGCTCCAAACCCGCAAGTCATTAGTTCATCTTCGGAACACAAATTAAGATATTTTTGATGAATAAATAGTCGAGGTGACTGCAGTGGTTTAATCTGAATTTTATGAAGCGCGAGAATACTTTTTGTGTGTAAAAACAAAACAAAAATAAAGACTTCTCTGCTGTGTCATTCTCCTACACAGTTTATGTTCAGCGCTTCCGTGTTCTACGTCAGAAGGTGGACTCGGTCTTGGCCTTTTTTTTTTTTTTTTAACAGCGGAAACAACATAAAAATACATGTTGGTCATACGGATAAGAGTAATACATCATTCTAAATGGTCTAATTTTATTTGCATAAACTCACAATAACAAGAAAACGTTGTGCCTTTGTAAAATAAAGAAAACAAACAAAAATTGCCATTTTTTTTCCCTGACACATTCATAATCATTACTTTTGCCGGTGCTTTGCGGCAAGCTTTATGCATGCGCTTGAGCGTGGAATAGGCTATATTACTAGGGCTGGGTAAAAAATATTGATTTCTCAATTTTAATCGATTCTCATTTTTACGAACCGATACTGATTCTTAAATCCCAAGAATCGATTAGTCTTGTCTGTTTTCAGTTGATGAATGAACAGAACATGTAGCGTGCCTCCCATCCAATAAATTGCAGTAATCTTTGTGCTTTGTTACTTTTGATATGAAGCAAAGTCTCAGATTTCAAATGATGTCCATCTTTATTATGAGATTCAAAAAATAAATACCATTCTGGCGCTGTTTAATGTGACGTGACAGAACGCTTTGGCGCCTCAGTTAAAGAAAAGCGGCAGCACGGAGCGCATGTGAACATCCTCTCCGCTTTAATACCAGTTACAGTGCGAAATAAACATGACCTAAACATCTGAAGGTATGTTAAAAGATACAGTACAACTTACCGAAATCCGTATCATGTCTCGTGTAATAACTCAATCAGTGTTTCAACCTCGGGAAGACGATAAAACAGCCTGTCAACAATGTCACGTAACATCACATTTACCTCAGAAAAACATATTTAGTGACCATAAACTCATTAGTCAGCTAGAAAAGTGACCACTAGAAAGCAGCATTCTGATAAATATAGCTATGCACCGTTACATATTCATTATAATGTTCTTCAATATTTAATGCATGTTTGAATAAATCAGTTATGACAGCCATGATTTAAATGTTTATATTTAAAAAAAAAAAAAATGAATTGGAGTAGAAATATGATTATGTAATTTTAAACTTATTAACTTTTTAAATATTATAGTAAAGTGTATTACCAACTGACTCCCATGTGTAGTTTACAGCATTAGTTTCCTAGTTTTTTCCTCTAGAAAATTTGCCATGAACTGTCACTGATATACTACATCCAAAATAATTGAAATCAAATCGGAATCGAATTAATAGTCGACTAGAAAATCTTTAGCCGGGGGCAGCCATAGTAATACAGGGTGCATGGTGGTATGGAAATATATATGTTGACAGGCAGGTAGGACATCCTATCATTGCATTCTGAATTTGGTTATTTGACGTACAATTTTTTTGGGTCCTGAGACTGTTTTTAATATTTAGACCACTTCTATTATTGATTTCTATCAGGATGTGAAGAGAGTTTCAACCAGTATAACAGTGTTTATAAAAAAAATTGCCTACCCTACCTTTAAAAATTTCAAGTGAGCGCATGATAGTGGCAAAAAATATATATCTTTAAAAAACAAACAAAAAAAAACAGGCATAAATGTGCATAAAAGCATGTACAAGTAAATATCTTATAATTGGCCATGCATTTTTTTTTTTAGTATTGTTGTGTCTAGCTGTCCTGTGTGAACCGCCCTTGACACGTGTTTTTGTATCCACGAAATCTACATGTGACAAATGACTCCTGTCTTTCTCCAGTGTGTCATCTGTCAGAACACTTTAACATCTTTGAGATCCCTTATACTAAAGGAGAGATCTCTTTGCATTTAAGGAAATGCGAATCACAATCCCACTGATGTTTATTGATATTGTTTTCTCAGTGTCATTTTTATTTCAGTTATGAATTTTTCTCTATCCCATTAGGATATAAACACCCCCTGTATCAAGACTGACAATGTCAGAGAGTTTGGTGATGGCGAGAATTGCGAGTTCGAGAATGTGTTTGTGTTGAAAGACTTCCAGGCTCCTGAATACAGCTTCCTATACAAGAATGACAGCCGTATCCTGGGGCCTCCTGCTGTGATGCACTGCGCCAGCAAGGGAGAGGTAAGACCTGAAATAAAACAACACAAGCAAACACAGAATCACAGCCATCTACTGGGTTTTTTCCTCCCTGAGGCGGTGAAATAGTTTGATACTACTAAAGCACCTGCTCGCCGTCATGGGTTGAGTAAAAGCCTGTTGAAATAAAGTTGTTCTTCCAACTGAAACGGATTCTTAAGCAGCTTTGATTGCTTCTGTAAAGCCTGAAAAATGTTACAGGCTTATCTGAGTGTACGCAGGAGTGTCTGGTTGACTTTTTCAGATATTCCAGAGCAAAACCAACACTTGGCTGGCTAGCGATCGGTACCGGACAGAAAGATTAAGTCTGACGAACACTATAATATAGATACGACTGCGACACTTCAGTGAGAAATGAGGGCTTGTCTTATTGTTGTTAAATCTTGTGGTACACAGCTAAGCTTCCACAGTACAAACTCCATAGTCTTACTACCTGAGCGGGCACACAGAAATTTATAAATCTAGAAATGCGTTTATAAAAATATAAATGTAAATACAATGAATAACATTTAAAATGTATTATAAATAGGACAGACAAATCGCATCCAAAATAAAAGTTTGTGTTTACGAAATGTGTACTATGTATAATAATATGTATTTAAATACACACATATATTTAAGAAATATTTGCTGTATATGTATTTATATAATTTATATTATATATAAATATAAATATTACAAATATAAATATAAATTTTTTTTTCGTAAATATATACTACATGCATGTGTGTGTATTTATATATACATAATTATACACAGTACACACATTATGTAAAAACAAACTTTTATTTTGGATGTGATTAATCGTTTGACAGCCCTAATTAGAAATGATTTATGAATAATAATAATAATAATAATAATAGTAAATATTAGTGAAGAATTAACCTGTTAAAACAAAATATTTAATTTTTCTTGTTTTTATACACTACCTGTCAAAAGTTTGGACACGGTAAGATTTTTAATGTTTTTAAAAGAAGTTTCGTCTGCTCACCAAGGCTGCATTTATTTCATTAAAAATACAGTAAAAAAAAAAAGTAATATTGTGAAATATTATTACAATTTAAAATAACTGTTTTCTGTTTGAATATATTTTATAAAGTAATTTATTCCTGTGATCAAAGCTGAATTTTCAGCATCATTACTCCAGTCTTCAGTGTCACATGATCCTTCAGAAATCATTCTAATATGCTGATTTTTTTTTTTTAAATTGTGTATATTTTTATTTTTTATTTTTTAGAATTAAAATGGTTTATTTTATTTGTATTATTTGCATCATATTTATTGCTGTTATCATTTATACAATTAATTTTACAATTTATTGATATATATTTATTGATGCTTTTTTATTTACTATTATTGTACAAGTGTCTGCTTAGAGGGAACATTAGTTGTAATCAGTTTCTGCTACTGTACCTTAAAGACATCTATATGTAAGTGACTTCCTATTATGATTGAGAAACTCCTGGTTGTGGCGTAGTCCTGATCTGGTGTTTTCTCAATCTGCTTTTAGTGTACATGCTCTGATTTTATTCGTATTAATGATGTTTTCCATTGCTCTTATTCTCCACGCCCTCTTTCGTAGCCACTGCCATTCTCCTCCAGGCCTCTCTACTCTATGACCATGCTCAACTTGTCTCTCTGCTTTACCGGATTCCGTAAAAAAGACGAAGTGGTGAGTTTTGCTTGTCTGCTCATCTGACTCAAAAACATCCCGTAATGTCACTGTCAGATTATTTACTCCAATTAACTGTTTTTCTACAGGTTACCCTGGTAAATCTCGTCCATCACATGGGGGGTACTATCCGAAAAGACTTTGACAGCGCTAAAGTCTCACACCTCATCGCTCATTCAACCCATGGTGAAAAGTACAGGGTATGTATCCACCCCATCCACACATGCATGTATATCATCCTGTATATCATCCCAGCCCCACTGATTTTTTTTTATCTATTCTGAAAAAAATCAGGGGGAAAAAGAGATTTTCTTTTGTGAAATCCTTTGTTTGGTTCTGACTCACCATGCTGTAATTGCCGTATCTATGATTGCTGCCACAGATCAAATCATATACACCTGTGTAAATATGAGTCAAAAACATGACAGTGTGTTCTACAGGAGAGTAATATATATGCATAAAATGTACACATTGATCAATATACAAAAAAGTACAGTATACATACTTGCAATACGCAGATCTTCAAAATGTGTAATAAGTATTTTTTGATATTGTGGACAGTAATCAGTTTAAGGAACAGTTTTTACTCCAAAATTAAAATTCTGATTTCCAGAGGTGGCATAATGTTTGTGGTCAGAAAGTTTTTCCTTTTTTTGTTTTAATGTTTCCTTTTTTTTGTTTTTTTGTTTTCCTGTTTTAAGTTTTAATGTTTCCCTGCTGAAGTATTAATTTCTTAATACTTCAGCAGGGAAACATTAAATTGATCAAAAATGACCAAAAATATGTATATAAAGATATTCTCTTGCTGTCTAAAGGTGATGATACACGGGCCAACTTTTGAGCAATTCTGCTGGGCAGTGTTGCTGTCAACGGGCAACCTGGTGAGACACGGCAACTAATTAGGATAATGGACAGTTGGCAGCAACCAATCAGAGAGGAGCAAATCTCTTGCCAACCAAATAAATACTTTATTAAAACACTTATTAGGCACTTTATTTCAACTTTTCAAATATTTTCTTCGTTTTTCATTAAATATAAATGCCTTTCTGATCTGATTTGTGATAGGAAAAGGGAGAAGAGCGAGTTTGGCAAAATGCGGATTCGAACCAGTGTCGATCGCGTCAAAAGCTGCTTTGACGTGCCACACGCCTACAGCCTACGCCGCTGCAGACGTTAAACAGAACACGTCTTTTTAGTATTTAACTGAAAACATTTGATGGCTAAATTACAGCCAATGCAGATTAAATTGGACACCTGTTGGTATTTCAAGCATTAAATGAGGTAAATTCCCTGCTTTGGGTTGACACATGACAACATATCAGTGTAAAAAGATATAAGTTAATTCTCCTTTTATTCGCTCCACTGCTGCTGAGAGGCCACCATCTCATTGATTTTTTTTCTGAAATCTCCAAGCCGGTCACGTGATCATCTACTAGCATTCTGATTGGAGGAGCTCAAAAAATTGCTCCCGACCGATCTAAAGTATCCAGAAATTTGTTGCTCATTCTCAATAGGAAAGTGCCCAAGAAACACTGCCCGCTCAGCAACATTGCTCAAAAAGTTGCCCCGTGTATCATCAAGTGTGTGGTTCCAGAATAATCAAAATTATGGCCTGAAAATCAGGTGATGTAATACTGGTTAAATTTGCTCTCATCTTCAAATCCCAGAAACCTTTGCAGTCTTGCAGTGTTTAGGAAAAGTCAATCACCCAGACTGTTAAATGCATTGATCTTTATTCCCTTTATTTCCTCGTTAATCATATATTAATTTTTAAAAATCAACCTCAGTAAAGAGACTGTCTTTTTGTTCATTGATGGCTATTTCCTGATGGCTCCTCAAACTCCAGGTGTGCTCTCCTTAACGTGGTCCCCTGTCTGCTGTTGATGTGTCTGCGTTATTTAGAAAGGGTTTGATTAAAACAGTTCTCATGTATCTCTCCTCACAGCGTGCTGAATTGGGCTGAATCATTCATTAGTCTCATGCATAAATGCATCGAGCAGGCTTTGGTGAGGGGATCTCTTCGCCTCTGATGCTATTCACTGCTTTTTCTCTTTCTCTTTTTTTGTTTTTTTTGTTTTTTAGTTGGCAGTGTGCATGGGCACACCCATTCTCACCCCGGAGTGGATACGCAAGGCATGGGAGCACAGAGATGACATGTAAGATTGTGTGTGTGTGTGTATGAGGCATAAAACTACCTCCTACGTCAATCCCCTTCACTGTGTGAGTATAGAGGAGTAAAAATTGAATGATGAGGCCGAAAAGTCCAGCCACTGGTGCGCAAACCAGATGGACCCTTCCTGCTTCCATATTAAAAGTGGTTTCCACTGCACTTGGGTTTTGACATTTTCCACACATGTATTGAACATTAAACCTGACCTTTCACATTAATGACCTGCCACTGGCTGGATGTTGACTCAAATAGTCTTTTTTTTTTTTTTTTTTTTTTTTTTTTTTTTTTTTCCTCCTCCATACTGTCCCCCTCTGTGCCCGTAAGACTTAATGGAGATAGACTTAAAGCCAATGTGAAATCAGAATTGACCTTGTACTGTATTAATACATGTTTGTGCTCTTATTGTGCATGATGCATCAGTGAACGTTATTTAGAAGAGAATAATCTTTCATCAAAATATAATTTGTTCTACCTTTAAAATGACATTCCTTTTTTAATGATGTTACCTTGATTGCACTGGCTAGTAGTTAATGTTAGCCAAGAGAGCTGCAAGAGGGTTTAAAGGCAGTGGTTCTCAACAATGGGACCTCAGCAAACTTCTAGGGTGGGCCCAATAAATCTTAAATTATTGCAGTTTAGTTAAATGAATATAATCTTATTTAAATTGCTGGTAACATTTTAGTTTGGTGACCTATTCTCACTTTTAACTAGTTTAACTAGCTTATTAGCTTGCATATTACTAGCATATTGGCTGTTTGTTATTACTTATAAAGCACATTTAAATGCCTTATTCTGCATTAAAATATTCTACATCCCTCAATCCTACCCCATACCTAAACTTAACCACTACAGCAGCTACCTTACTAACTATTAATATGTTGTAAATTAGGAACTTGAGGCAAAAGTCATAGCTAATAATGAACATGTTCTCCAAACCAAAGTGTAACCCAAATGCTAATGCACTAAAAGTAAAGATGTACAAAAAGTTTGGGAAACACTGATCTAGGGGGTCCACCAAAAGTTTAAGTGGCAAAAAAATGTCAGATTTACGAAATGAATTTTTTAGGGCCGTCAAAGTTATATTCATCGAACATGGGTAGAGAAAAGATAAACATTCTATAAAATCTGTATTTTCATTAATTTGCTTTGACTTCTGTGCTGTAAATTTAGCCAATTATTTAATTTGAAAACAGCTCATCTTGATAATAAAAATATGAATTAATAATATTACGGTTTATGAGTATAAATGTGTCTGTAAACATGAAAATGTGTTGCTTCCTTTAGATTTCCTTTAGAAGTCTGCTGTACTTTAAATTAACAGTAATCTAATACTGAATGATAGCTTTGAAGAAGAACTTTAGTCATTCAAATCCTGGTCCAGGTCTGGCTCTATTCTGATGTTGAATGGCCACTTCTATAATTCAATCTTCAAATATCCTATTTAGCATATTTTCTGGTGTTGTGGTGTCTGATTAGGTTTTTTTTTTCCCTCTTTTTTTTGGGTGTAGTAATTTCCACGCTGGCAACGAGGAGTTCCGCACTGAGTTTAAAGTCCCTCCGTTCCAGGACTGCGTGTTGAGTTTTCTGGGATTCTCTGAGGAGGAGAAAATTAACATGGAGGAGAGGACTCAGAAACACGGTACTGAACTCTCATGCATCAGTGTCTTTTCTGAAACAAATCTAAAACGTTTCATGTTTTCAAATGTCACACAACTTCTGCTCAAATAATTCTCAATTACCCAATGCTTTTCATTCTGATGTATCGGAGATGTTGACTCCAGGATATGCCTCTGTATTTTATTGCTAGACCTTCTCTATTAAAGCCTGACTTCTGCTTGAGGGGGATTTTTAAAGGAGCGTGTACTGCTTGTTTTGTTCAGGTGGACGGGTCCAGGCGGTGGGTGATGAAAGGTGCACCCACTTGGTAGTTGAGGAGAACTCCATTAAAGAACTGCCCTTTACTCCCTCGAAAAGACTCTATGTTGTGAAGCAGGAGGTATGAACTTGACTTAACATCTCACAAGTACATGCTGGGCTTTGTGTGGGTCCTTAATAATAGTGTGTGAAAATACACTCTGTTATTTTACGCTGTTTACTGTCTGTAGTCCTTTATCTAGTATGTTGCGAGAAGTGGGAATCTTTTTTTGGCACACGTTAAGGGTTTTAGTAAATCTGTTACAATCATAAATGCATCAATATTTATTTAAAGGTGTTAAGTGTTTAGTGCAGGTGTTTTAAATTTACGCATCTTAATTTTTCTCATTCTGTGTCTTTCTGCAGTGGTTTTGGGGCAGTATACAAATGGACGCCCGTGCTGGGGAATCTATGTACTCTTATGAAAAGGTGAGGAAACCTTTAAAATGTCAGCAGTTGTTCTTATTTGTTTTCTCCTTAGAGAATTGTTTTTTTTGCAAACCTCACAATTAGTTCTGAAGTGATAGTATGTGCTTTTTGTCTGATTTCAGGTTAATAAAAAAATACCATAAATTAGGGAAGCACCAATGTATTGGCTGATAAAAGCAATTATTTTCACTAATGTTTAAAAAGAGCCAGTGATTAGGGGTGATTTATATCCTGTCAATCAAAATGGGTGGAAAAACGTGTTCGACTGCAACTGGTACTATGTGAAGAAAATGTCTCGTGTTGAATTTAGGGCTAAGCTTTCATGGGTTTTCTACTACATATTTCAGTAAGAGACATCATTTGTTATATTAAGCCATACAAGTCTTAACACCAGGGGTTCCCTTTAGGCTTCCGACAACTTCCTTTAGTTTTTATCTAAAAAAATAAATAAATAATTAAATAAAATTCCCTGAAAGTTTGAGTTAGAATAGTTTATAAGAACACAGTTATAAGCTGTTCATAGTCCCATTTAGCTACTTGTTAGCAACAGCCTTTTTCAAGACAATTACAAGCTTTAAAAAGTGAGAATTGGATATTACTTATGTTTGTCGTAGAATAAAACATGAAAAAATCTTATTTCAGGCATTTAACCAAAAACCTATTAAAACCCCCATTAACTTAAAGACGATAAATCCAGAAGTGCTAAAATGCTAACTAGTTTGAGAGTTTCGACCTACATATCTCATCTCTGCAGCACTTTATACTGCCAAAATTGTAATCAAATTTCATGATGCATTGCATCATTTAATAAAGAACTGTGATTGATTGAATTTACATCTTCATTAAAGTGCAGTGCACTTATATATGTTGTCACCGTGTCTTCCTCTCAGCCGGAGAGTCCTGCGATGAAGAAAGCCGTGTCTCTGCTGTCTCTCACAACACCCAACAGTGGCAGGAAACGTCGACGTCTCAGAGAAACATTGGCTCAGCTCACCAAAGAAACAGAGATTTCTCCCTTCCCACCTCGCAAGAGGCCCTCGGCTGAGCACTCCCTCTCCATGGGCTCCCTGCTGGATATCTCCAACACACCTGACACATGCAAATCCAGCGGAGGTGAAATGAATGATCTGGCATGTCATATGACAAAAGCAGCTAAATAGTATAACACTTCCCCTGTCTTCCACTAATTAGACACATATGGATAGAAGATTGTTTAACATTTAGTTAAAGAAAACATTGCCCTCATTGGTTGTCTGAAAAGTTTGCATTGCAAGTTCCCATTGCATTATGTAAGAGTTCTATTCCAGAACTCTCCAGGCTTTGATCTCTGAGGTCCACAGTGATTCCAGGCAGGGTTGAGATGAACCAGAAGTGCGGTCAGGGTCTGTTTTAGATGAGTGAGGCCACTGTCTTTTGCAGAGCTCAGGTGCAGGAGGAGCAGCGGTAGGCGGAGGAGTGCCAGACAGCGTAGATCAGAGCAAGAGTGGCCACTGCAGCGTACAAGCACTCCTGTGTGCAGACAGGAAAACCAGACAGGTGAAATTCATATGACTTTAGCCCAGGGTGTAGGATGAATGTAAACGTCTACCGATGATATTAATGTAGGTCTTTTCACTAAATGGAGAAAAGGTGGTGGCTTAAATTGATCAAATGTATCTATTATTCTTAGTATTGATTCAAAAACGCATTCTTTTTATTATTATTTACTTTAAAGTAATGCACAAGGTTGAGTATAATTTAGGATGTGTTCACACTTGTTCAGTTCTCTTGTTGTTGTTTTTTGGTCCAGATCAAAAAAGAAAACAATACCTTTAATTCTGGTTCACTTAGCATTCACACTGTCCTAAAGATTCAAACCTAAAGATTCATAAAAAAAAAAAAAAAAAAAAAAAAGGTTTTAAGACGGATATTTTGCAATGGAACTTACCGAACAACCAAAATGATGCTTTGTCCTGAGCTAAATGCTCTCGTTGTATTTGCGTACATTTGATGGTAGAGCTTAAAAATGTGCAACAGATTCAAACACGTTGCACACAAACAAAGATCTGCTGCAAGAATACGGCGGTTCTGATGCCTGTACCGAACTGTTGATTTGTTGAGCATTCAGTCAGTTTTTAGGATCGTATCTTGTGGCATCAAGTCCTGTTTTAATGGAATCGGAATGCGCATCTTATCGAATCCACGGTTCATGGAAACGAAAGTGGAAAAATGGAACCGGTTCTCGATACTCAACCCTAAGTCTCGGTCAACTTGTTTGGTACACACCAGGGTTCAGATGGCAGCATTCACTCTTATTCAAATGAACCGTTCTAACAGAGCAATAGAACCAGAGTTCCTTTTAATTGAACTAAACCTGCCAAGTGTGAACTCACCCTTTTAGGGCATTTTCAGACCTGTAGATCGTTTGTTTCTTTCCAAAACAGGCACTTCATTTATTTCAATGTTGCATTTACTTTTTGGTTCACTTTCACAAGGCAATATTTCAAAGCATACCAAAATGTGTTTAAGCAAGTCATCTATCAAGATGGATTGACAAGTGTTCTCCACAAGCTTATTGTTGCTTTATCTGTAGCTGTCGAGACACTTGCAAACACTTGTATATCAGTTGGTAATGATGGCTATATATATATATATATATATATATATATATATATATATATATATATATATAAAATGTACATTTACAAATACAACATTTTAAGATGAAGAGATGCTCTTTGGTTTTCAACTGTGATTAACTAATGTGGTCACTCAAAGAATCACACTGTTGTTATTTTTTTTTTTTATAACCCATATCCCATTTATGATATTATGATACAGCTTGATTTGTTGTTCTGTTGGGTTGGTCCTTTTTTATTTATTTTTTTTATAATAACTTTAATTTTACAGTGTCATAGTTACAAATGTTACATGTAGTTACTATAGTAATAACTATAAATTATGCATAATTACTTTCTAACCCCAAACTCTTATCCTAACCTTATAGTAAATATATGTACTTTATATTACTCAGTACTTAAATGTATAATTACACTGTAACAAAGACACCTTAAAATAGTGTAACCAGTTTTTTTTTTTTTTTTTTTTTTTTTTTTTGTAATTTCTACCATTTAGATCTACCATTTAACCAAAGAGTACAGCAAAAATGACTATTATTACACCACCTTTACTTAAACAGATAGTCCACCCAAAAAATTCAGTCATCAGTTACTCTACCTCATATCGTTCCAAACCTGTATGCATTTCTTTCTTCTCCTGAACACCAGTCAATACACAATGGAAGTCAATGGGAACCAAAATTGTTTAGTTTACAATATTGTCTTTTGTGTTCCACAGAAGAAAGAAAGTCATGCAGGTTTGGAACGATATTCAGTAAGGGTGAGTTAAATGACTGAGAATTTACATTTTTGAGGGGAATACCCCTTTTACATGAATATAATTTGATTCAAAACAAGTGAACTTAATTTGGATTAACTGATACAATGGTGCATTTTACTCCATACTGTGTGTCCCTGACTGATTGATGATTTTAATTTCTATTGAACATGGTACATTTTATTTGATTCCTCAATTTTGTACTTAAAACTATATTTTTAACTCTTGATTTCATATATTAATTCCTATAGACTTTTTTTCTTCAACTCAACATCAAATATATTTCGACAAAGAGGATGAAACATATCAGAGGATGAGAAGTAACAGTGTGTGATTTATAGTGGCTCACCCCTGCATGTCTGCTTATGTGTTTCAGAGAATGCCAAACCCCCCAAAAGCTCAACTCCCGCCCTTCCCAAGCAGTCAGCGCGATGGCAGGTCTCCAAGGAGCTCTACCAGACCGAGAGCAACTACGTTGATATCCTGGCCACGGTCCTGCAGGTTTGTGTTCGGTGTGCGTGTGTGTCTTGTGTGTTCTCTTTCTCCTTCTTACTCACACACATAGGAAAGTGGCAATCCACAGTACCTGGCTATGGTCTTATCAAACTGAACCAGTACCTCTGACCAGTAGGGGGGAAAATGAATTAGATTTGGGCACCAATGCCGTGGGCATTTGAGCTTTGCTTTGCACCCCTACATGTGGAGCTCATACAACGCACACATGCACGCACACTTGTCTGCTTGCATAGTAAATGCCACATCAAATGCCCGCAATCAGAAGTCAGCAAATTTCACTGAACAGTGGAGTCAGATCATCAGGCAATACTGAATAGCCTGACCTTTCCATTGTGGTCCACTGGATCTTTATTAAGTTTATGGAGTAGCTGTCAAGTAGAGGTCCTCATAGGTCTGTGATTTTTTTTTTTTTTTTTCCCAGTTTCATTCCACTCTCGCAGAACTGTACATCGTTTCCATATTGAATGTTCAACAGCTTATTAAATAAAAAAAATACATTTTATTTAATTTTAATTATATATTTAATTATTTTATTATTTTTTATATTGCATTATATTTTTATGAATGTATTTATGCACTACTGTTCAAATGTTCAGTAAGATTTTTTTTTTTTAAAGAAATTAAATTATGCTTTTTCAGCAAGGATGCAAAAAAAAAAAGAAACAAATCAAAAGTGAGAGTAAAGACATTTATAATGTTACAAAATATTTACAAAATAACTTTCTATTAATGAAAAATGATCCTAAAAAATGGTTGAGGAAAATTCAGCTTTGCCATCACAGAAATAAATTAAAAAAAGTTGTAAAATATATTCAAATAGGTTATTTTAAATAGTGACACTATGTCACAATATTATCAGTGTTTTTACTGTTTTTTTAATTAAATAAATGCAGCTTTAGCAAGCATAAGAGACATTATTTAAAAAAAAAAAAAAACATTTTAAAAATCTCAAACTTTTGAATGGTAGTGTATAAACTACAGTTTTAGGGTTTATTTTAAAATGATGTCAAAAGACTGAAAAATATTAAAAAAAATTTAACCCCACTCTGCTATAAGTCTGCCCACTTTGGCTGACATCTCTTAGAAATAGCACCCTCTCATGCCTACAAATCAGAGGTTTAGTCCAGTGCCGCAACAAATCTAATCAGGTCCTTTAGTGATCCTGCAGGAATGCAGACTTCTACTGTCAAGTCCCGCTGCGTTAGTGAGTGACTCTGGATCCTTCCTGGCTTCCTGATCTAATTTTCCTTTATTCATCGGTTCTTTCAGCTCTTCAAATACCCACTGGAGAAAGAGGGGCAGGTGGGCGGCCCCATTCTAGCTCAGGAAGAGATCAAGACCATCTTTGGCAGTATTCCAGACATCTATGATGTGCACACAAGAATAAAGGTAGGCAATAACCTTTCCAAAACGCTGAGCAAAGGCTGTGTTGAACGTGTTAGCTGATGAATGTGCTTTGACAGGCGGATCTCGAGGAGTTGGTGATGAACTGGTCTGAAGAGAGGAGCGTTGGAGACATTATCCTGAAATATGTGAGTGTGATGAAGCTTTGAACTCGACCTCCTCCGGCGTGAAGCTCGTAACGCAGTCAAAGACTGAATGGCAGCTTTTGTGATCTCTCTTTATTTTTTAAAATTCTCTCAGTCTAGAGAGCTGGTGAAGGCCTACCCACCGTTTGTCAACTTCTTTGAGATGAGCAAAGAGACCATAGTGAGATGTGAGAGACAGAAGCCGAGGTTTCATGCGTTCCTGAAGGTACTGTTATCTCTTTTTATTGTTTGTGAGGGCTTTAATATTATAAAGAAATTGTTATATTGGGCAGACCTTCTTTTTTCTTTCTTTTTTTTTTGTTTTAAACAAAGACCTCAGGGTGCCAATTCTCTAATCTTTTTAGAGTTAACAGTATAAGTACAGTCAAAATCTACTCTATATTTGAGTGTTTTTTTTTTTTTTTTTTTTTTTTTATTTCCGTGAAGGCCATTTATTCACATCTTCTTTCATTTTGTTATCCAGATTAATCAGTCTAAACCCGAGTGTGGCCGTCAGACTCTCGTTGAGCTTTTGATTCGCCCAGTGCAGAGACTGCCAAGCGTCGCCCTCCTGCTGAATGGTAACGCATGAATACGGCTGTCTGCTTGATGCAAGTGAAAGTCACACAAACAGCTGTTTCTTTTTAGTAAATCTGACTGAATCCATGATTTAAATAGTTTAAAGACACTTTGAAGTTTGTGTTTGTTTCATGAATTGTTTTTCCACTACATGGAAAAACAAGATTGTTAATCAACCTCAGAAAATGCAAACATTATTCAGTAAGCGGTATATGTTTCACCTCTGTGTCCTGACACAAGTAAACAAGATTTGTGGATTTTGTTCTTTGTAGATATAAAGAAACATACATCAGATGACAACCCAGATAAAGTGACACTTGAAAAGGCCATCGAGTCTCTCAAGGAAGTGATGACGTGAGTTCTGTGATTAACACGTAAAATTTTCGTTAAAATAAATTATTTAAATTAAATGTTGAAATTAATATTAATTTTGATTAATAAATGCTGTAAAAATATTGTTAATTCTTAATTCATTTTGACTAAGGTAGTTAACTAATAATGAAACCTTATTGTAAAGTGTTACCATTGAAACAGTGACGTTTAACTAAAGATTTCTCTAGCTTTCTCTTTCTCTTTATTTTCACAGACACATAAATGAGGATAAAAGGAAAACGGAGGGACAGAAGCAGATATTTGATGTTGTTTATGAGGTGGACGGCTGCCCTGTGAGTAGTACTTTTCTGGGAATAGTTCAACCATAATTCTGTCATTTACTTGCCTTCAAACAAGTAGAGATATATTCCAAGTCTTCTAAAGCTTTGAGTCAACAGATTGCAATGAAAGGCGTTATTTGCTGAAAATCGCAGCCCTCCGTCACAGCTCTCAAATAGCTTCTCTTCATTTTCACGTTCCCAACCAACACAACTGAAGTCACCATATTATGACCAAGGGATTTTTCTCACTCTTTTGAAATAAGAGTATGATGTAAGCACACTCCAACATTCACCAAGGAAATTTCCCCTGCCAGTCCACTCAGATTATAAACTATAAAATTGGGTCATTCAGAAATCATCACAGTGTTGAGGTCAGAACCATGAGCACACTGAAACATCACCATCCATTTACACCCCAAACTAATTTTTTTTTAACAATTTTGCAATAGAGCATAGCCAATGGTAGGAAATGTCTTTTACATATAGATGTTAAAGTTCCTCTATTATGCTCTTTTACCTTTCATGTAGTGTGTAATATAGCTGTTTGTGAATGTGAATGTAAAAGGTCTGCAAAATTTCAAAGATCAAAGTACACAATAAATGGAGTTATTGTCTCCCAAATGAAAGAACTGATTCTGAACTGCCTGAAACGAGTCAGTAATTCCAGTCTTACATCCTGCATGAACATATATAGGTTTGTAACAAATTTGCATAATGCCAGCCTGTGGTCTTCATTGGCTACTCACGAACGATGTCTCCTTTGACCTGCTGTCAAACACTGTAGCTCTAGCTGAGAGTTTGTGTAGTCGACACAAAGTTTTTGCTTTCTGCTGCAAAAACAAATCCACTCTGCATACACAAAAAAAATTATTTGGACTTGAATTGATATAGTAAAACTGATGTTATCGGTATCGTTTGTATCAATGTGCTGAGGAAGCCTCCAGAACTGAAATTCAGATATGAAAATGTTTCCAACTTGCGCTGTAAGGACTATTTCACACAGAGCATGTTTTTGCTGTTAAAAACGTGAGACGCAGGTTAGTGTAATGAAAAAAGCTCAAGGTCTAAAGATGTGTTTTTTAAAAGTTAAAACTTAACTTAACTTAAGCACCACATTTTTAGAATGCAGTGTCATACACAAGACACTGCAAAAGACTGCGCAACAGTTAAAGACGTCCATCTGGCATCTAGCGTTTTTACATTGAAAAACAATGGATAGCAATAGCACAGTGAAATGGAAAAAATGCATTATGTGTGAATTCCCCCTAAGTGGTAGACTAGTCACAACAGACTGGGCCATCTGACCAATCAGAACAGAGTAGGCTCTCAGAAAGGAGGGGTTTAGAGAGACCGGATTGTTTATTGAATGGTTTTAAACACTGTGAGAAAAGAGGTGATGCTGCAAATGTATATTATGAGAAAATATAGTGTTCTTTTTTTTTTTTTTTTTTTTAATCTTGGATGCATGTAAAACTGTTGGAGACCTCTAAAACAATATTAGGAACCTAAATTGCACAATACAAGGGCACTTTAAAGCAAAATTTCAAATGTTAAAGGTACAGTAACAAACTATCTGTTTCTAAATGTCAGAGAGGGTGCTAATTGTCTTGTAAAACTAAATTAACCATTTTTGTTTCTATAAACCTTGACTAACATTTATAAGTGGACTTCGAGAAACAAATTAAGTGCTATGAATGTGTAGAATATTGCTATTTTAACAGTAAAGTGTGAAGCTGTACTGTTGGCTGCTGTTCTTCTTTCTGTGGTGAGAGATGCAGCCATGCTGTCTGAAACTTACTCTCACCACTAAATCGATCAGAGTGAGTCAGCTCATGTTGTCTCCTGTCAGACTCACCCCAGAACAGCTGCGTCTAGAGACGGGGCTGCCAAACCAATGATCGCCCCCAGATGGGGGTGCTTTTCCTGGACCAGTTAGGTTTTTGTAGCTCATGGGAACTGAAGCAGCATGGACACAACTGAGTCTGATCCAGGAACAGCACTCAGAGGAATCTGAGAATATAAGCCTGCAGGCTCAGAGACAGGAAATACAGCATGTTCATCAGGCGCGCTGATTGATTGAACAAAATTCTGCACACCAATCACTTATAATTAATTCATTTACTGAAAAGGTTGTAAACTTGTTGCGAGAAGGAAACTGATTTTTGTGTATGTTTGTGTGCACCTGCAGGCCAATCTGTTGTCATCACACCGGAGTCTGGTTCACAGGGTGGAGACCATCGCTCTTGGAGACAAACCCTGCGATCGGGGAGAACATGTCACACTCTTCCTTTTTAACGACTGTTTGGAGGTAAAGCTCAGTCTTTCCATGTCAATCCACCTTAACTGCTCTTCTGAATGTGTGTATGGAAATATTACAGATTGGCAGATCTCCCCCCTCTTTTCTTCATTATGCAAATGCTCCATCAGGTTCCCAAAAGCAGCACCACTATATGAAAGACATCAGTCTTGATTTCTGGTCTTGTTTTTAATTTTAAAAAAGCCTTACGATGTCAAACTACTAGCTAGATTTTCACTATATTGTTATTATTACACCCCCATTTCATTTGAATAAACTAATTGATAAAAAGTGAATGTCAAGTATCATAATGACTTTGGAGCTATTCACATTTGCTAATCCATTAGGTGTTTATTTATTATTATTATTATTATTATTATTTTTTTTTTTTTTGTGTGCGTGTAGCTGGATTTTTTTGCTAATTTTCATGAAATGTGTTTTTATGAAATGTTCAAAAACATTAAAATGTAATTGATACTGACAGCAATTTAAATGCACCTCTTCTATGATAAGCATGTTCTTCTGAATGAAAATACTGTTTGATTATTTGAAATTCTCTAGGTAGTGTAATTATTCTGAAAATGTAATGAAGGAAGATTTCTAGAGCCCGAACCGATATTGGTTTTGGGGGGCCGATACTGATATTATGGAGTAAAAAAAAAGTCTGATATCAATATATGGGCCAATATTTTTATGCGTATATTATAGGGGTGCAAAGGTTCGGTTTTTATCACTGTTTTAGGGTTACGGTTTCGGTACGGTTCGGTATGTGCTATGTTCAGGGAAAATAGAACAACTGTCAAATAAAAATAAAGAAAATAAGCAAACTACAAACAACAGCAGGTATTTCAGGTATCTAATAGTAGTTTTCAGGTACAGAAAATGAATAAAATAATATATAATTAAAATTAAATAAATAAATAAAATTTAGGGAGGATATATATATATATATATCCTACCCAAATTTTCTCCCTTTTTCTTCTCCAAAATTTCAGCAACCTCAACAATTGTTTGTTCAGTTTACGGGTGAGCGGTACCGTTGAAGAAAGAAATGTGTATAATTTATGCGTGTGCAATCTGTGCTTGCTGACTAGACTCTCTGGCCTGTTTCTCCAATTAGTGAGGGGATGCGTTTAAGCACTGTGGAGGGGTTTGCTTGTGTGTGCCAGCACGGGGCTGTGGTCCTCTTTGCCCAGTGCTACTGTAGCTCTGGCCTGGTAATGAGAGCAGGGAGAAGGGAAGACTCTGAGTGATCAATTATTCATTTTAGGAAGTCCTCTGTATGCATATCTGCCACCCCAATCTGCATTACACATTTCGGCTCCTCTAAAGCACCTGAAGGGCTCCCCACTGTTCCAGAAGAGAACATTTTACATTCCTGCATTATGAAGAAAGCTGCATGTATTAAGCGTTTAATGTGTCTGTGTGTGTGTGTGTGTGTGCTTTTTCCTTCTGCATCTTCATATTCAGATCGCCAGGAAGAGACACAAGGTGATAACCACGTTCCGTAGTCCATTGGGTCAGACACGGCCACCCGCCCAGCTCAAACACATAGCCCTGATGCCCCTGTCCCAGATCAGAAGAGTCCTTGACATCCAAGACACAGAGGGTGAGGGGACCACCTGGCATTCTGCATCCTACCAAGTGCACTCGTGCATATTTTAGTTTTCTGTGTTCTGAATTAGCACCCTGGAGAGGGAGGTTAAGTCTGCTATGTGTAAAGTGTGTCAATTCACTGCAGAGCTGGTTGATGTAGTTAAAAATTAATTGTATTTTGGTCTAAAACATCTTCCAAAGGACACTAAAACCTTAATTTTATTTACTTTCACAAACATAGCAATATATAAAATAGTTTTATTAAAATATTTCATGAACATTTTAGGTGAGGATGTAAACAAACATTGAACAAGAGTTTTGATTTTGATTCTTTGAAACCAGTTTAGATAAATGAATTAAACTTTCCAGGTCTTTTGTTACTGTCTAAAGCAAACACGCTATTAAAACATGTCTTGACACTTTTATGCCAAACAAGGAAATGGAAGGATCACAAAACTAATCTAATTCTGTGGTCTTTAGGAAATTCAATGGCCATAAAACGCACATAAAATATTTGCAGTATTCACAGCATTAATTTATATTGCCAGCAGAATCATTGAGAATATATTGTGAATATTCAATAGATCACCCAGCCCTACTTTACTGGATTTTGATGAGCTAAAGACACGGTAAGGCCATAATTTTACACCGTAATAGCACATTATTGATGAAGATAACATTTTGGAGCCTGGAAATTTCTGAGATTCAAATCTGTGCGTCCACAAGAGCAGCTTGTACTGGAACCCATTTCATGTTTTAAATGAACTAATTTCCCAGAAGTCCACTTGGTATTGTCCCGTCAATGAATAAAATGAACTCCTGCCCTACACTGATTCCTACTGAATATTGTTTCACTTGGAAAGACTGCACATTAAAGATGTTAAATGTGTTGTAAATGTTGTTTTATGTTGTCTTTAACCAATCAACATAAAAAAAATTCCTACTTTTTTTTTTTTATTTTAGACAGGGTTGGTGCATTTCATTACCATGGTGCATACCAATACATGTATTTTATAACTATGTAGTAATTGGTATTTTTAAATGCTTTACAAAGAAATGTTACTTTATTTCATTTGATTTATCTTTTTTGCGCACAAACAAAATGTAAGGGATAATTTACAGCCAGCTGGTCCTTATCAGAAAATAAAATCTGATAGGATAATTGATCAAAACCTTGATTTGAAGAAGGGGCTTGTATCATCCTGAAGGATCATACTACTCAGCCTTAATTCTAGATCACATCCCTGATCTAACATTTTTGCGTGTTTGTTTATCTCTCTTAGATTGTCAGAATGCCTTTGCCCTGGTGGTACGTCCTCCTACAGAACAGGAGAATTTGTTATTCAGTTTCCAGTTGACGGCTGAAGACACCCTCAAATCTGCCTGGCTCAAAACTCTCTGTCGACAAGTGGCCAACACGATTTGCCGAGCTGATGCGGTGAGTGGACACACACACATATAGAAACATGGCCATTTCCTCCTTAGATCATCCCCCTCAGGCCTGGAACAGAACTCAATTATTTATTTTATTAGCTCTGCTTTCTTTTTATTGTAGCTATAAATTAGGAGGTTTGTGTGGGCCTTTTGGTGTTGGCTAATCCTATTAGATGCCCCTGTGTGGTTAAACTGGGAGGCAGATTAATGTAATTAAGAGTGGAATTGTACTTGAACTTTACACTTCAGACACAGACATCTTTATCTTCACACTGCAGAAACGCAGGTCCCGCCCAGGCCGTCCACCACGGCACATGTAATTGGTGCAGGCGGACAGATGCATGTATTTCCCTTTATAATTAAACATCCAGACCAAACCCTGCGGCTAAGTGCAGTTTGATCTGGCCTGCAGTTCTCCCATCGACCATGAGGTGGCGACCTATCCACACGTCACTGCGTGAAATGCGGCCTCATTCACTCTCTGCTCCTCTGAATATCAAGAAGCCCCAGCTGTTTGGAAAGCTGAACAGTGACGCTTCTCTTTGCATTTTGACAGGCCAGCAGTATTGCTGTGTATTTATTTAATTTTCCATGTCTTAAAACAGGAAGATCTCATTCAGAGCACTGATCCTGACTCCGTCCAAGTAAGCACAAAGGACATGGACAGCACGCTCAGCCGAGCATCCAGGGCCATCAAAAAGACGTCAAAGAAGGTAGAGAGAGGAACCTGAATCTATTGAAAACGATGACATGACACGCATGCAAATTTGGTCTTGCTGTCAATGTTCTGGATGCTTTCTTGAGAATGACATCATAAAGTATTCTTAATCCAGTGCCTTGTAGAAAACACAGACTAATTGTGCAATTTTGTGTGTTTAGGTCACAAGAGCGTTTTCTTTCACTAAAACACCCAAACGTGTGCTTCAGAGGGCATTTATGGCCAATGGTACCCCAGATGAGAGGAGTCCTGGTCCAGATGCCGATCACATGGGGCGAATGTCCAGCAGCTCCACACTGGCTGTGAGTCCACACACACACACTTTCTCCTTTTTTCTTTTTCTTCCCACAAATCTATTGAAGTAACATACGAATGAAAGAGACACAACCGGGTCGATGATGCATCAATAACGCACTCACTTTAAAGGCTTATTCACACCAGCCTTTTACTATGTTCAGAAAAACATGCACAACAACGTGATGCATCTATAGTATGTGCTCCTTGAAGGCTAATTCACTCTAAGAATAAAGCAAAAAAAAAAAAAAAAAAAAAAAAAAAATCGTTTTTGTAGCTTGACAGCCCAAGAGGCAAATGTTGATTATGGGTGAGATATTTATTTATTTATTTTTTTCAGCTGGTGCATTTTGTTTAAACAAATGCTGTAAAAAAAAAAATAATAATAATAATATTGTGAAATATTATTTCAGTTTAAACATTCTAGTAATATGGTGATTTGGTGATCAAGAAAGCTGTTCTTCTTAGTGTTAAACAGTTGTGCTGCTTTTGGAATCAGTGATCCATTTTTTTTTTTTTTTTTCACAGTATTCTTTAAATAGAAAGTTCAAAAGAACAGTATTCATTTAGAATGTAATTGTCTTCACTGTCAGTGTCACTTTTGATCAATTAAATGAATTCTTGCTGAATAAAGGCTGAAATACAGTACATGACTTTTGCTCAGATTTTTGCCCCAATTTCCATTCTAGACGAGTTGACAATAGTTGGAAGTCTACACCAGTCTGCATATTTTGGGCAGTTGGAGTTGAAAAATTTCACAGAAAATTGCTTTGTGTATGATGGGCACAGACTCTGATTTTATTAGCATCAGACTGATTCAATCCAGTCAGAGGATATTGATATTTTGAGCAGAATTAGAACGCGTATTGTATTGTATTGTATGTAAAATACAGTACAAATACAATATTTTTTTTTTATTTTAAAAGAACACACATTATAAAATAGCCTCAATATTTGACTCGTCAGTACAGATAAACCATTCACCTCTAATTCCTGTTGTAATCTGTCCATACTGACTATGTCTACCAGCCCAAGACCGCATTCAAATGCACTTGGCTAGTTTTTTTCTTTTGCGACTCAACAAACAAGAGTCGCTACAACAACTACTGCAGTCATCTCCTGCACATATGTTTGTTTGGTAGTTTGGTTTAGTGTATGATGCCCAGTTTCTACATTTACATTTTACATTTATGCATTTGGCAGACGCTTTTATCCAAATTACATTGCATTATACTATACATTTGTATCTGAGTATGTGCAATCCCTGGGATCGAACCCATGACCTTGGCATTGCTAGTGCCATGCTCTAACCACTGAGCTACAGAAAAGTTTCTCTTTGTAACTGTTTACAAAGTCGGCAAGTGAATGATGCCTAGTGTTTTAAAATCTGTTAAGTCATGTAGTGTATACCAGCCTCAAAAGTATAAATTTATTTCAGAAAAAAAAAAAAAAAAAACATACTTAACCCAGACTTTCTAATAATAGTATATACTGTCGGTGTACTCTGTGAGACCAATGACTACCAGTGCCAGACACATGACCTAAAAGCTAAATAATTAGATATATTAATAATATATATTTGATATTTGTCATTTTTTTTTTTACATGTATTCATGTCTCATATGGCCAATTCACATTACACAAACAAGTTGGATGTTGTTTTTTTTATGAAAAATAACTGTCATGTTCACACTGCCCCAACAGACACTAACAAACGCTGATTGAACATGTTCACTTGAGTGAAAATAAACCCTGACCAATGCCAACAGATGCTTTCAGGGGTAACAAACTGTTCCAACAAAACCCAACAAACGTTGTTGGCATTTGTCTGTGTGGTGTGAATTGGCCTATACAGTCATATTGCTAATTTTAATCTCATTTTCCACCATTGAACCTTTACAATATGACTTGGCAATTCAGCTGGATTGAATTTCCCTCTCAGAAGATTTACAGGTTGCCTTGGTCATTCACTCCTGCTTTTCTTTCTTTCAGCGTCAGGCAGGGCTCCAAACTTCAACCAAATGATTGCATTTTACGACCTTTTTTTTTTTTTTTTTTTTTTTTTGCCGCTGCGACTAGATTTTGTTAGAGGTTGCACTGGTGCGACCACCACGTTTCCCATCTGATTAGAGCTGCCATTTCTGTTGCATATGAAAAACAACAAGAGGCAAATGAAACGAAAGCGGAAAGAAACCACGCTTCTCGCTTGAGCAGTTTATCAGCTTGGACCAATATCAGCAGCACTAGCTCTGAACAGGTTTATTTGTGAGCCAATCACGCAACAGTGCTGGGAGATCTCCCAGACAGAAATTGTTTGAATAAACTGCAGTATTAATAACATTGCTACGAGATCTAGTGAGAAGCATTCAAATTCTGCGCAGAATTCTCTGTTATAAACCATAGATATCAGGTCAAACCGCTCTGATGTGGAAACCAGGAGAAACATTGTGCCTTGAACAAACAAGTTACAGAGGGTTTTTCAGTCCACAAATCACCAACATTTTCCATGGATTTAATGTAGTAGTGCTAACTGCAGACATTCTCACAGATGTATAATCTACGAGTTTCATCTCATCAAGTAGTAGTACATTAATAGAGTCATAAGCCGCATTACCTGGGTTGATTCATTCAGTAGCATTCGTGTGTATAGTATTCCTGTGAAAGTGATGTAGAGTGTCACAAAATCTGAACAGAAGTTGTCAAAGGAGACGCATTAAAAATGCATGTTGGAAACGGTAAATGCATCTCAGCTGACAACCTTCTGATTGAATCGCAGAAAACACACTTAATAGCCTGGAAACAGGGCTTCTCTCTCTCGTCTCCTCTCTCTCTCTCTCTCTCTCCTCTCTCCTCCTCTCTTCTCTCTCCTCTCTCTCTCTCTCTCTCTCTCTCTCTCCTCTCTCTCTCTCTCTCCTCTCTCTCTCTCTCTCTCTCTCTCTCTCTCTCTCTCTCTCTCTCTCTCTCTCACACTCATCTCACACACACACACACACACACACTTGATTTCCGCAATATTGTATATAATTTGCGGGTGTCAGACAGCCGTTATCAATATGTGGGAAACTCCCAGGACCTTCCAGGAGAGGTGGGATGTCTGTAACTGTAACCATGGTATTGTGGCAGAAATAGTAAAATATTTTTACATTATTCATTTCAGGATTCGGGCAACCTTTTGAGAGTGAAATTCAAGCACTTTTTTTTCAGTTCTTCACACTTTTTCAGCGCCTCAAAGCTCTAAATATGATCCAATTTAAGTGAAATTAAATTAAATTAGGCCTTTACATGTTACTGTTGTTAATATGTTAATTTTATCTGCATCTCAACTCAAGCTTAGTGCTTTCCTGTCAAATCAGCATTTTTAAGAAATAAACATGTATTATTAGTTACTACACTTTAATGGAATGGTTCAACCCAAAATGAACATGATCCCATAATTTACTCACCCTCAAGCCATCCTAGGTGTATATGACTTTCTTCTTTCAGCCGAACACAATTGGAGCTCCTCTTCTCTTATATCAAAATCCTCTGACATTTTTCTTCAAAACCTCTCCTTTTAGACTTCTAATTTGTGACTCTCATTTTGCTCTATCCTCTGCACTCATCATTCATCAATTCTCACCTAAGCTCACACTACGCCTACGTCATATGTTGGTTTTAACGTCGTACATGTGCTTTTTGGAGTTACAAAAACTATTCAATGCCATTATAAAGCTGGGAAGAGCCAGGATATTATTTAAAATAACTCCGATTGTGTTCAGCTGAAAGAAGAAAGTCATATACAAGGGTGATAAATTGAGGGTAAATTATGGGATCATTTTCATTTTTGGATTAACTATTTCTTTAATGCAAAGTAATAGCAATTTTATTACCTTTACCTTTGATTAAAAATCCCCCCAACCCCCAGCTCTACCAGATCAGGTGCTGGTGACACCATCTGTAGAACTTAGTGGCACCGGTGCTACTGCTCTCAAATGTTAGTCTGGAGCCCTGATCAGGGGTGTCTTATTCTTTGAAAAGGGATATTTTTACCTTTTTCATTAAGGTGATTCATGCACTGCTAAATATTTGAGAAATCCCTGCGTTCTTAACGAGATCACGCTCAAATTTTTCACTTCCTCTTTCAATTTTAAAGTGAGTGATTGTGAGGACATGCGATGCAGCGACGGAGCCTGATGAGGTTAATGCGGTCTCTCTCTCTCTCTCTCCATCTCCCTTTTCCCTCCATGTGAGTGTAGATGTCTCGTTCAGCCTCTACGTTCAGTCTGAGCGGCTCTATTAAAAGCGCAGTGGTTCAGCGGTCTAACTCTCTGGACCATGCCCCGCGGCCTAGAGTCCCGATGTGTGTCCGCACTCCGTGCAGTCCAGAGAGAGCTGATGAACCAGCAGCTCCCGAAAGCCAGCTCAGACCATCCATCCTCTCCCTCCCAGCGGCTCAGCCCGTAGCTCAGTGCCGAGAGCTGCTGGCGCCCCCAAAGCCGCAGCGCAGGTTCCCTGGGTCCCCGCGGCGGGAGACCCTCCTGTAGGACTCTTAAATGTGAGCACAGCAGTTCTGCCTCTTTGACTCACTGTGACTTACTAACTCGTAGTGTATCTGGGGATGGTGTCAACACTAACTTACTAGCACACGGATGGGTTATGGTGGCACTTATTTATTATAAATGATCAGAGGACTTGTTTAGAGGGATCACTTAAAAATGAAAATTGTCACCCTGTATGACTGAGTTTGAGTAAATTATTGTAATGGTGAGAAATGTACTTTTTTCCATAATGAGTGAATGGGAGTCCAGATTGGCAACAAATGACAACTAAAGCTCCATAACTTTAACTTAACTGAAATTTTAATCATCGTTAGCTTGTCCTCACCTCTGAAGTAGCTGTCATCTCATTCGTACTTCTACATATTCAAACTTACAACGTTATGATTGACGAATGCGCATCACATGATCAATGAAAATTAGTCATCATACCAATATCATGTCTGTAAATTTGACGTGTTGCATTACCTTAAGTATTATTTGTGTAGTATTACAGCGTTTATTAATATTTTGAATTGGCTTTCAAATTTCAATTAATGAAAACAATTTTTTTTTTTTTTTTTTTTTTTTTTTTTAGTTTAATGATAGCAACCCTTGGATTTGGACAGCAAAGGACATAATTTCATAAATTTCGGTCTTTTTCTTGCCTAAAACTGTTGTATTTCTTCAGAAGATTTGAAATGTATCATAAAATTTATATGAAACACACACAAAAAAGGTCCCCATCCACTTTTTATTGCTTGGTAAAGAAATTCTGCTAAAACATATTTTGTATTCTTTAACACAGACCTCAGATCATTTATGATGGGTGAAATATGAGACCAGCTGACACAGATGCTTTTATAGTTCCACGATTCCATGAGTATAATGGCGGTTCTCATATAAAGATGTAATTGTTACTGTGGCGTACAATGTGATTTTTCTTTTTTCCATAAATCTCGTTTTTTTTTTTTTTTTTTTTACTGTTACGAGATTACATTGGCATGATCTATGGGCGTGAAAGCTGTAAAGTGGCTGATGACCATGATTTAATCTCCTATTTCTAATTTAAACCCATAAAATATCATCTGTATACTGGAGTGTGCATGCATGTTTCTTTTAGCACACTCAAAGGCAATTCATCAAATGGCTTTTCTTTTTTTCCCCTTCATTGCCATCGGCCACCTTTATTGATCCCGAGGCC
Organism: Hypophthalmichthys molitrix; assembly: GCA_037950675.1. NCBI lineage: Eukaryota > Metazoa > Chordata > Actinopteri > Cypriniformes > Xenocyprididae > Hypophthalmichthys > Hypophthalmichthys molitrix. The sequence goes on from CM075502.1 coordinate 11,327,810, forward strand.
TCCAATGGCAGTGCAAGGCCACCTTAATTCTTATTAAGCAATGCTAAGTAATAGGATTATTCGTGTGCGTGTGTGAAAGCAGCCTGGTGCTTGTTACATCTGTGGGCTCATTAAGAGTAAAGCAAAATAAATTGGGTTTGTAGTTTGCTAACCCTCTTTTCACCCTCACATATCTGTTTAAAGAAGAGAATATAGTATTATCCTCTGCATGTAGGTTATTCCTTTGGGTAACGCTGTTAGTTCTGAAGGGTGAACACTTAACTAGGGTCAACCGTGTGCATTCTTACCTCAGCGAGCTTGTAAAGCCAACATCATTAACATGGATTTCTCCTCTCGCCTCTTCTAACCCCTCTTGAATAAACTCCTACAAAAACCCGTGAACCTCTGGCTTCTGCTAAAACACTTAAAAAAAAAAGCCAAACTCTGGCCTTTATTTAATGTTTAGTTCCTAATGTAAATTTATTTCCTATCCTCAGTCGATGAAGATGAGCTGTTGTTGTAGGATTCAGTAGGGCTGGGCGGTGTGATGATGAATATACTGTGAACTGTTAATCTCATCAGTAAAATTAGAGATAAAAATGTTATTTGACAAGGAGTTTTGATAATAAACTAGATGACAGTTAAACTGTTAATTAAATATAAAATGTGTATTATTGATGAAAATCTAAAAATATATACAATTGATGAAAATCTAAAGTACCTTAATGATGGTCCCAAATTTATACATTTTACCGGTAGTCCACTGTATAAAGAATTTTTGGGTATAATATGTCAGTTTACTTTATTTTGCTATCCTTACGTACATGAATTATAGTTGCCTGCGACCACTACTAGTAAAAAAAAAATATATATATAAAAAATTATATCTAGTGTCTGAATAATTTTTGGTTTGACTGTGTGTTTATATATAAAATATGCACACACATAATAGAGAGGGAGAGAGAGACCTTATTTGTGTTGTCTCGAATGAGAACCAAAAAGCATTCTTGAGCTACCATTTACACAACTGATGTGTGCATTGTAGGGCTGTGAATCTTTGGGTAGGCTGTGAATCTTTGGGTAGACAGCGAATCGATTCGATTCACGATTCATATGGATTCGATTCAAGAACGATTTGTGCAAATTCAAAATGAATCATTTCGAGACGATTCACATTAAAATTCGATGCGATTCGATTCTGCATTTTTATTTGCATTCATTAGGGTTATTGAAATTCTTCCCCCAATGTGTCTTAGTTAGGGTGCGAATTACACAGCGGCCTTCAGGGGGTCAGAGAGTAAGGGCAGAAAAACTTTTGTCCATTGATAATGTTAGTTCATGTTAGTTCTTAATGATGCGACATAACTTTATTTTAATTGCCTAAAAATTGGCATTTGTAGAAATCTACATAAGTCAAAATTTTAAAAGGCTTTAAAAGTATTGTTAGTTCATGTTAACTATAGTGTAGGATAGTGTTTATGGCTACACAACCTTATTAAAGTGTTCCAGGTACATTAAACAAATGCTTACATGGAGAGACTACCCTAGAATATCTTGCACTTGCCCAACTAATCCTAAACTAACTTTTCTTAATGGAATAGTTATAAAAGCCCTCTTTGTTCTCTTTATACGGAACATTTTCCTTATGATGATTCTGAAAGAAAACACGCTGGGTGTCTACTGTTGCTATAGTTACGAACGCAACTTTAATGCGCATCTGATTGATAGATAAACCGCGCGCTCTTATTTCAGTGTTGTTAATGTAGTTATTTCAGCAGTTTCCTTCATACATAATTTCCTTCATACAGTTAAATTTCATTTATCATTCATTGGAACTATGCTTATGCATTTAGACACTTGCATTATGTGTTTGCTCCGTCCATGCATTAAATGCGCGCCCTTGAATAAGCGGAGTTTTACGTCCACTGCTCAGGTAATGTCAATTGTATGACCCATTTCCGTAAAATTTATTTTATCTTACATAAAATAACGGTGACATTTCCACGCAATGAAAGCGTTTTATTTCAACAGTAGTGACCATGCAACTTGGCAGCTTTATCATTGGCTTGAGCGGTTTGACTCAGGACTATTGCTGTCTCAGTAAAGAGCTGTCATCTGATTATGTGAATAGCAGTGGCCGTCCTGAGGAGAGCTCAAACGTGGGCTGCTCAAAAATGTGTTGATGAGAGCTACGGACGGAGCGCGAGCGCAATCCAGTTGAAAGGCGGTAAAGAGTGCAGCGCGTATCTGTGAAGGAGAGCTGTATGAGCGAGAATGACTGCGCACAACGTCTCCATTAATTCATGTATGTGGTAATTTAATGTTTTTTTAATGTATTTTAAAGCACTGAATCGCTATAGAATCACAATTTATCCGATTCTTAGCATTTTACATCGATTATCGGCCAAAATTAACGATTCACAATTCAAAAAACATGTTTCAAGATCGATGCATGTGCATCATCAGGATTTCGGGGATTAATCGATGCATCGAGAAAACGAGTGAATCGTTACACCCCTAGTGCATTGATAAATGTTTATGTGAATAAAAGCCTAAATTCAATCTGTCTCTTAAAAAAAAATAAAAAAACGCTCAATTCATATGAATGTTTTATAATCTCTTTATGAACTTTTTGAAGTGTCAAAGTAGACTGCCAATGGAGGGACAGAAATCTCAGATTTCATTAAAAAATATATTCATTTGTGTTCTGAAGATGAACAAAAGTCTTAAGGTGATGATACACATGGCAACTTTTTGAGCAATGTTGCCGTCAACGGGCAATCTGGTGAGACACGGCAGCTAATCAAGGCAACGGACAGTTGGCAGCAACCAATCAGAGAGGAGCAAATCTATTGCCAACCCAATAAATACTTTATTATTACTTGTTAGGCACTTTATTTCAACTTTTCAAATATTTTCTTTGTTTTTATTAAATATAAATGCTTTTCCGATCTGATTTGTGATAGGAAAAGGGAGAAGAGTGAGTTTGGCCAAAGGCAGATTCGAACTTGCGTTGATCGCGTCAAAAGCTGCTTTCACGTGCCATACACCCTACAGCCTACGCCACTACAGACATTAAACAGAACGCAAATTTTAGTATTTAACTGAAAACATTTGATGGCTAAATGACAGTCTACGCACATTAAATTGGACACCTGTTGGTATTTTAAGCATTAAATGAGGTAAATTCCCTGCTTTGGGTTGACACATGACAACTTACCAGTGTAAAAAGATATAAGTTTAGCTCCTTTTCTTCGGTCCACTGTCGCTGAGAGGTCAGGTTATCAGCTGCTAGCATTCTGATTGGAGGATCTCAAAAAATTGGCTAGTGTGTCCAGATAGAAATTTGTTGCTCATTCTCAATGGGAAAGTGCCCAAACAATATTGCTCTGCAACATTCCTCAAAGTTTACCTGTGTATAATCATCTTTACAGGTTTGAAACAACATGAGGGTGAGTAAATGATGACAGAATTTTCATTTTTGGGTGAACCAACCCTCTAACGTTTTGCCTGTAATAATTTGATGGGGTTTTTTTTTTTTTTTTTTCATCAGCATATGTTTGATGCCAAATTATATGCCAATTTAAAATAGACTAAACTGAATGACAAAATATTGAATATAACTGAATTTAAAGGACTTTTTTTCTTTTCTTTTTTTTTTTTTTCCTCCATCAAAAGGCAATTAAAAAAGTAACACTGAAACTATGCGGACTGTGGAAATGTCAACACTGCAGCGCAACATCCCAGCTTGACGGAGTACTTTAGAATTCAGTTGTGTAAATTCAATATAACATTTAATCTCTTTCAATTCTTGTTCAAAGCAACTATAGCACTACATTTTTGATTGTGGCTCATCTAATCAGAATTTAGGGTCCGATTTATCAGTTTTTATAATGTTAGTTTAACTGTTTTGAGTCTTTTTTAAACTCGCGTTACATAATGTGAAATCGTTTTTATGCTAATGCCAGACTAACAGTATTAATTTCATTCAATTTTCTCTTTTTGCAACTTGAATGCAAACCAAAAGCTTATTCATAATAAATGTGGATTTGGATTATCTAATATAGGCATTAGTAAATGGGCATTTATTGTATGAGCTATTTCAAAGTGCTCCTATTAGGCTTTTTCAAATTTTACCTTTCATGCAGTGCATAATATAGCAGTTTGTGAATGTAAAAGATCTGCCAAGTTTTAAAAGTGCAGAACACCTAGTTAGTCTCCTAAAAGAAAGAATCAATTCTTAACTGCCAAAACAAGTCATCAGTAATTCCAGTCTCACATCCTGTTACAAACCTATTTAACAAATTATAAAATATTGGCTGCCCGCAAACCACGTCGTCTTTGACCTGCCCTCAAACACTGTAGCTCTAGCTAAGGCCTGGAAGAGTTTGATTTGTGTTGTCGACATGTCGAGAAGACACTGTTTTCTGCGCTGTGAATCTACTTTGCACTTCCAAAGGATAAGTACTCACGCTGGCATCGATATGGAAAAAAAAAAAGTTTGAGGAAGCCTTATGGAGTTGGATATGGGCGTTTCGTTTCAACACGCATTGTAAGCTTTAGATTAATCACAACAGACTGGGCCATCTGACCAACCAGAGCAGAGTAGGCTCATGGTTTTTAGAGGCTGAATCTTCGAAAGAACCATTTTCAGATGTTTTGAGAAATGAGGTGATGTGCAATGTATATTATGAGGAAAATTGGTGTTTTTAGCAGGGTTTTTTTTTTTAACCTTGGATGCATGTACACCTAATAACTCCAAAACAAAATGAGGAAACTAAAATAGCACTTTAACTATATCATTGTAAAATGATAGTGTTATTATAAAACCTTTTTTTTTTTTTTTTTTCATACCGCCCACTCCTAGTTTTTAAAAAGTATCCTAAAAGCCTTGCAGCTCAACGAACACTCAACCCCTACATTGAATCTTTAACAAGGACTCCTGAGTATGAAAATGCACCAAAGGTTAACACATCCACCACGTACAATTCAGCAACTAATTACAGACTCAAATGGAAATAACTCTGAATAACCCTGAAACTATCCTTTCATCGCTATATTACATTTTTTCTTTTCTGTTTTCTTTTTCCAGGCTGGTCATTCCCCATCCATGATCAACCTCTCCTCTGCCTTTGAGAGGAAGTACTATACCTTCAGCAGATCCACAACTCACCTGATCTGAACTTTGCATCCTGCACTCTACAGTATTGTAATTAAACTATGGTACCACGTCCGCCCAACGCCTCTAGCCCATGCCCCCCACTTGGGTTTAATTTACAGGTCCAAAACCCACCAAATGAAGGAACGGCTTGTGTTGATGGCGATGCCTAGGCACATTTAATTAACATAGAGACATTTATATGACACGTTCTGATTTTATTAGAGTTTTCACAAAATTATTAACCACTGAAAGTATTTCTTAATGTTTTATGAGATAATCTAAACTAATCTAGTTTTCAGCTTTTATAAAGCTATAGACATCTGGCCATTGCATTTAAGTGGAAATGCACTGAGCTACCACAGTAATGCAGCCTTGTACTTTTAGAAGTGATTTTTATTGTTGATTCAGGGGTATTGGTTTCTAAAAGTCAAAAGAGTTGTTGCGGTCAGCCTGCCATATTTATTCTCTGGAATCACTTCTATAAATGTTTATGTCAATCCTTCTTTCTGTCTCTATTTATGTGTAAATATTGTATTTTTCCACTTGTGATTGTCATACTTCTAACAGTTTGTCTCTGTAACTTTTTGGAGTCTCTGCACTTACATCAACACTACTTCATGTGTAAAGCAAAAGGATTCATGTGTCTTTGCCTACTGCAGATTTGTTTGGAGTGGGTTTGTTTTATGTTATTGGTTTGACTACTTTTGAAGGTGACTTCATTTATTCTTTATCAATAAAAGAAGCATAAAGCCTTCGTGTTTTTGTGTCTGTTTGAAACATTTAAAAAACATTATTTTTATGAAGAACGTTTGAAATGGGATGTTCTATAAGATCTCAAATGAAAATGTTACATTGCAATCCATTTTCCTGTCTTGCACTGTAAACTGAGGCACCAAGTTTTTCTTTCCTTTTATTTGTTTCAATCAGTCTGATGGACTGTGTGTAATGTAATTTTTGTCATTGGCACAAATCACTTTTTTTTTTTTTTTTTTTTGTGCTGTTTCATTTGTGTGCTCACTGCCAGTGGAGTTCTTTGAAAGACTGTGTGGAACATGGAAAATGAAGTATACCTGGGCCTTAAAGGGTTAGTTTACCTAAAAATGAATTTCTGTCATGAATTACTCACCCTCATGTCGTTCCAAACCCATAAGACCTTTGTTCATCTTCGGAACACAAATTAAGATATTTTTGATGAAATCCAAGGGTTTTTTATCCCCCATAGAAAGAAACATAATTATCGTCATTCAAGGTCCAGAAAGGTATTAGACATCGTTAAAATAGTCAGCTTGACTACAATGGTTCAACCTTAATGTTATGAAGTGACGAGAATACTTTTTGTGCGTAAAAACAGAATAAAAATAAGACTTTATTCAACAATTTATTCTCTACCCTGTCAGACTCATACGCAGTGAACGCAATTCAGTTTTTCTGTGTTTAAGTCCGAACGTCAGCTCCGTTTTTGCCAGCTCCTGCGTCAGCACACGCATGCGTTGTGTTGTCCACGTGAACAGGCATCGGCCAATACCGAGTCTGACGTAGAACCTGGAAGCGCTGCAACGAAAATAGCATAGGAGAATGACAGGGGAGAGATGAATTTGTTGAATAAAGTTATTTTTGTTTTGTTTTTGCGCACAAAATTATTCTTGATGCTTCATAACATTAAGGTTGAACCACTGTGGTCACATTGACTATTTTTTTACTACTTTTCTGGTCCTTGAATGTGGTAATTTTGTTGCTTTCTATTGAGGATAAAAAAAAAAAAACTTGGATTTCATCAAAAACATCTTAGTGCCTATCCACACGGAGATGAGTTTAGCTGTATATGCAAAAATTTTGTATTGCATAGGCGTTTCGTCCAGACGGATCTGGCGTTTTCAGGAGGTGAAACCGCTACTTTTTTTAAACCCTGTCCCAGAGCGGATAAATCTGAAAACGACGCCCTTGCATTTTCGTGTGTACAGCCAAATCGTATATTTTGTGAAACGATGATGTCATCACCCCACGTGTCGACCCTAGTCAGACACCGCTAACAGCACAAAACAGCAACAACAATAGCAGACTACATACTTGTGTTCATGCTGCAGAAGCTACTGACGCTACTGACGCTAAAGCTTTATTAAAATAAAGCTTTATTTCTAAGCTTTACTAAAATTTGGGTCGGATAGGGAAAGCTCTGGTTTCGTGTGGATGTAGCCTTAATTTGTGTTCCGAAGATGAACGGGTCTTCAGCTCTGCAGAGTTTAGCTCAAACCTGCTCCAACTCACACCTGTTTGGAAGTTTCTAGTAATGCTGAATACCTTGATTAGCTGGATCAGGTGTATTTGATTAGGGTTGAAGCAAAACTGTGCAGAGCTGTGGCCCTCCAGGAATTGAGTTTGAGACCACTGTCTGATGGGTTTGGAACGACATGAGGGTGAGTACTTAATGACAGAAATTTAATGTTTGGGTGAACTAACTCTTTAAAGCCCAAAGTATACTTAATTTTTGACACAAACTGTTAACATTGATAGTATATGTTAACATTAGACACATGCACACTAGAACATTACTTGTCCATTGTTTGCTCTATTTTTCTACAGAAGTTATGAATGCTTAAAAAAAAAAAAAAAACTTGTACTCCTTTAAACTGGAGTTGCATGTTGCACCCAAAAATGAAAATTATCCCATGATTTACTCACCCTAAAGCCATCCTAAGTGTATATGACTTCTTTCAGACAAACACAATTGGAGATATATTTAAAAAATATCCTTAGTCCTCCAAAGGTTATAATTGCATTTTGAAGCCAAAAATAATGCATCCATCCATAAAAAAAAAGTATTTTATTATTAACTCCAATGGGTTAATAAAGGTCTTCTGAAGCAAAGTGATGTGTTTTAAAAATATCCATATTTAAAGCTTTAGAAATTCATAAAATCGTGCATTCTGCGTACGATTTTATAAATTTTACAAGTCGATTTGCGGTGGAAGAGTATCCTTTGACCTGACACACAATGTAATGAATGCGGAGGCGCAGAGGATAGAGCAAAACAAGTCACAGATTATAAGGATTAGTTCACTTTCAAATAAAATTTTCCTGATAATTTACTCACCCCCATGTCATCCAATATGTCCATGTCCTTCTTTCTTCAGTTGAAAAGAAATTAAGGTTTTTGATGAAAACATTCCAGGATTATTCTCCTTATAGTGTACTTCAATGGACTCCACTGTTGAAGGTCAAAATTACAGTTTCAGTGCAGCTTCAAAGGGCTTTAAACAATACCAGACGAGGAATAAGGGTCTTATCTAGCGAAACGATTGGCCATTTAAAAAAAAAATGTAAATGTATATGCTTCATATAAGCAAATGATCACCCTCCAAGTGGTTCCGCCAAAACCGCACTTTCATATTCTTCAAAAAGCTTACGCTGTATGTCCTACGCCTTCCCTATTCAACTTACAGAACGAACGCAGTGCCAGTTCCATTTCTTCCGCCGGAAGCTAGTTATTTGAATTTATAAAGTTTTAAATATGGATATTTTTCTTACAAAAACTTCACTTTGCTTCAGAAGGCCTTTATTAACCCCATGGAGTTGCATGGATTATTTTTTTAAATTTTTTTTATGGATGCATTATTTTCAACTTCAAAACGCGGCCCCCCATTCACAACTATTATAAACCTCAGAGGACTCGTAAGGATATTTTTAAATATATCTCTTATTGTGTTCATCTGAAAGAATATATAGTCATATACACCTAGGATGGCTTGAGGGTGAGTAAATCATGGGATCATTTTCATTTTTGGATGAACTATCCCCTTTAACCCCTTCACACAAGCATTCAACATAGGCATCTATTGTTGGAACTGGATGAAATATTTTGAATGATACTAATCCACAAACTTGTGACGCAGCCTGGAATTAAACCACACCATGTTGCTTCATTTGGACTGGTCCCCTGACTGAGCCTGGTTTCTCTCAGGGTTCTTGGGAAAAAAATCATGGACATGATTAGAAAATGCCAAATGGTCCTGAAAAAAATAGTCACACTTGTGCTCCTCAACTATGCTGATGACATTTACGTATACTGTGGTGTGCGCATAAAAAAACAAAAAAAAAAGTATTCTTTAGGCCCATTACAAGTGTATCTGTCCCCACTGAAGCTCTTATCCATAACCAAAAAATAAGTCCAATATATTCTATTGATAGTTCACCCAAAAATGCATATTCTTCTAATATATACTCATTTATTCTCCCTCATGTCGATCCAAATCCCTATGACTGTTTTGAACGATTGTTACCAGAAAAATAGTGTAGGCTTGGATCGCAGTCAACAGAAATGATAGTTCAAAATATTTGGATCCATTCCCAGATTGTTTGAGAGCTGTTTTGGGTGATGTGCGTCACATCTGAATGTCTCTTCGCTCTTTAAACGTGTGATTTGACTCATTGGAAGATGAACAGAAGGTTCACAAACATAACTGTAATGCAGCCAAACAGCTGTTTGACAGAAGAAGCCGAAGGCATCACTTGCAGATTTATTTATGGGTTTGTAATGAAACTCATGAAGACCAAAATGGACCATTGAGTCTGTTTACAAAAGCATCAAATAGACTAATCATTATGCAGTGTACCTTTAGTATACCGTTGACACTTTTTCAACCCCTTAAACAATAGATTTAGAGGCTTAAGCAGCTCCGTCCAGTCTTAAGCAAATCCGTTGTGCCATTCCAGGGTGCTCATTATTGCACCAGGAGGCCTTTGCTGGATACTTGTGCTGTTTTTTCCACCTTCAAAGCACAATACGGGTTTTCGTTGTATTAACGCATCTGTGCGCAGTATGGCAGCCTGCATTTCCCCTAACTAAAGGCATAGATGTTGAATAGTATCCTGGATACTGAGCTAACACTAGAGCCCTGAGGCAAAGAAAGGCCAAGAATATAAAAAAAGGATAACAGAGGTCTTGATTTTCTTTTTATATTCGCCTCTTTTACACTTCAAAGCCAATGAATGCCTCTCGTTTGTCATCAGATAGGCAAGAATAGGCCCTTTGTTCTTGGTTGCATTTTGTAGACAAGACCAGGTCGCTGCTCCAAGCTTGACTCTCTCCTCAAAGCAAGTTTGAAAGAGAGTTTAATACAGTAAAGATGACCTGACCCAAGGTGTGAACAAAGCATTTGTTTTGCAGTTTGTCCGGTTTTGTAATGGGTTATCTGTTTTGCCGGTCATCAAGATTCAAGACAAATTTTTTTTTTTTTTGCTCTGATATCTCTGCTAAGACAGGATGACTTTAAGATACAAGCTAACAAGGCCAACAGGGTTTATACAGAGCAAACGTTGCATCATTCTAGTTGTGGAACGAAGGCTCTGGAGCTTCACTCGCATGATTTCATATGGCAAAATGAAATGTGTCTGATACAAACTCCTATGTCAAAATTTCATCATTTCGCACTTATCTCTACAGAGAGAGCAGAAAAACGCTAACAGTTGTTGTAGAATAGCTGCTTCTGGCAACTTGTAACTTGGGTCCATTTACACCTGCATTTTTGTTGAGCAAACCGGGCAGCATTTGACGAAACTAAAAGCAAGTTGCAAATGCATCCAAGATCATTTCAGATTGCTGAAGCCACATCCTGGCGGATTCTGACCACATTTGACATAGGTGTAAATTTGAATACAGAGGTTGCGCTACAAATAATGATTGCTTTGATGGACTGGGTTGTGAATTTCTATCATGCTTTATTTGTATCTGTAAATATTGTTATTCTTGGTGTTTTTAATGTGACATTAATATCACAAGAACTTTTTATCGGTGACCAGAGCTCTTTTAGTAATGTAAAGCACTGTTGCAGATTCATTTCTTTTGATTTTGTTCTCGCAATGTAAAAATACAACAGATACTGTAGTCTTATGATCCCAAGCACTGATTTAATATCTCATGAATTATTTCTCTACAGGAATCGATCACACATCTCCCCAAATCCTTACTCACATCTCTTTCCTGGTCTGTTTTACTCAAGGTTCTTTAAAACTTTTTTTTGTTCCGCTTCTAATACCAGTTCATATCCTTCTCAAAGCAAGGAGATGCAATAGACCAGATACCTTATTTCTGATGTCAAAATAAAGCATTTTGAATTCTCTGTGAATGCCTTTAAAATGTAGTAAATAATGATATAAAATTTTTACATGGAAGCTGGAGTCCAGAGAAGCCTTTTCATACCTACATATCCAAGCTTTTTTAATTTACAGGTTAAAATGTATAAGAAGAAAATTGCAATGATGCACAAGACTAATATATATATATATATATACACACACACACACTACCAGTCAAAAGTTTGGAATTGGTAAGGTTTTTAAAAGAAGTTTTGTCTGCTCACCAGGGCTGCATTTATTTAATTAAAAATACAGTAAAAACAGTAATATTGTGAAATATTATTACAATTTAAAATAACTATTTTCTGTTTGAATATATTTTATAAAGTAATTTATTGCTGTGATCAAAGCTGCATTTAAAGCATCATTACTCCAGTCTTCAGTGTCACATGATCCTTCAGAAATCATTCTGATATGCTGATCTGCTGCTCAAGAAACATTTATTGTGTACAATTGTACAAAATATTTGTGTACAATATTTTTTTTCCCCCAGGATTATGTGATGAATAGAAAGTTCAAAAGAACAGCATTTATTTAAAAATATAATCTTTTGTAACATTATAAATGTCTTTACTGTCACTTTTGACCAATTTAATTCATCCTTACTGAATAAAAGTATTAATTTCTTTCATTTCTTTAAAAAAAATAAAAATAAAAAATTCTTACTGACCCCAAACTTTTGAACAGTATTGTATGTTACAAAAGCTTTTTATTTAAGATAAATGCTGTTCTTTTGAACTTTCTATTCATCAAAGAATCCTGAAAAAATATATATATATATTGTACACAAATATTTTGTACAATTGTACACAATAAATGTTTCTTGAGCAGCAGATCATCATATTAGAATGATTTCTGAAGGATCATGTGACACTGAAGACTGGAGTAATGATGCTGAAAATTCAGCTTTGATCGCAGGAATAAATTACTTTATAAAATATATTCAAACAGAAAACAGTTATTTTAAATTGTAATAATATTTCACAATATTACTGTTTTTACTGTATCTTTAATTAAATAAATGCAGCCTTGGTGAGCAGACAAAACTTCTTTTAAAAATATTACCGTGTCCAAACTTTTGACCGGTTGCGTGTGTGTGTGTGTGTGTGTGTATTTACAATAAATATACAGTGGGTACGGAAAGTATTCAGACCCCCTTAAATTTTTCACTCTTTGTTATATTGCAGCCATTTGCTAAAATCATTAAAGTTAATTTTTTTTCCCTCATTAATGTACACACAGCACCCCATATTGACACAAAAACACAGAATTGTTGACATTTTTGCAGATTTATTAAAAAAGAAAAACTGAAATATCACATGGTCCTAAGTATTCAGACCCTTTTATTTAGTAGAAGCACCCTTTTGATCTAATACAGCCATGAGTCTTTTTGGGAAAGATGCAACAAGTTTTTCACACCTGGATTTGGGGATCCTCTGCCATTCCTCCTTGCAGATCCTCTCTGAATACTTAGGACCATGTGATATTTCAGTTTTTCTTTTTTAATAAATCTGCAAAAATGTCAACAATTCTGTGTTTTTCTGTCAATATGTGGTGCTTTGTGTACATTAATGAGGAAAAAAAATGAACTTAAATGATTTTAGCAAATGACTGCAATATAAAGAGTGAAAAATTTCAGGGGGTCTGAATACTTTCCGTACCCACTGTGTATATGTGTGTGTGTGTGTATATATATATATATATATATATATATATATATATATATATATATATATATATATATATATATATATATATATATATATAAAATAAAAATGTATATATAAAAATGTATATATATAAAAAATAGGGATGATGGGATTTTTTTTTTTTTTTATACCTATACCGATTTTAACAAACAACTATTGGCTGATTCCGATACTGATATTTCTCAATTGCTCTCTTATTTGAACTTTTGTCATTAAAATCGCAAAATTAGCCATTTTAAATCAGCAAAGTTAAAAAATGCATGCATTAAGGTATACCAGCTAGTTTATTGCTGCGTCAAATAATTTCAATTGAAAATTTATTGGATCCAACAGGCTAACCTAAATAGAACAAAGATGCATAAAATCCGATGTAAAATATATTATTCATTGTATAAATTAAATATACATTAATCCAATTCAGTATTTGAGAGCTGTCTAAAACGTGGCTTTCCAGGCATGCACTTTGGATGTGTGCACACAAAACTTCACACAGTTAATTAATAAATCACTGTTGTTGTTTTTTATATCAGCTGTGTGTGTGTGTGTGTGTGTGTGTGTGTGTGTGTTTAGACACTGAACAATTTATTCTGGAAATGGACTTGGTAGTTTTGGTATGAAATTGAATTGTTTGCAAATACATTATACTTTTTAATCGTGTGAGTCTTACTGTGAAAGGGCGTTTTCCCAAGATATCACAATTCTAAGATCGATTGAGATTGGCAGAGGGCAGTGGGACTCTTCTAGGGGGTTTTGTTTAGGACATCAGACAAGCAAGGTAGTTCCTAATGTTCCTACAATCCCTCTGTCCTCTCCTTTGCTTGCTGCTTGGAATCAATAATGAAGAAATGTGCAGCTAAATGATGTATTAGCACACAGCTGCTGTTGTAAGCCAAATACAAATAGCTATAAGAAGCTGTTGGTTTGTTTGTACTAGGACCACGGATTGTGTAGTCTCTCATTAGAATGCCACAAGTTTTCTCTACAAAAAGACTGTAATGATTTATTGATGATGTATCCAAATAAGCTCCAGGCTTCCTGTTGAAGATCTCATCACAGGTGAGTCTCTAGTGGAAATGGGAAAAGACTGAAGGGCAATATAGGGACTTATCACTTAGCATGAGGAACATGTTTATAATTTCTTAGCATTCCTATTGAAATCCTATGAAAATCTAGTTAAAAACAAAGCTTGCCTTGTTATAAAATGGTCAAATTATGTTATTGTTGTTTGTTATTGTTCTTTGCAGACAGATACTAGCTAGCATCTAGCAGCAGGGGCTAACTTCGTGCTAACCAGCCAAACCAGCTTTAGGTTGGGCCGAGGTGCTAATGTCTTTCTTTGTCCTTCTGATTAGCACTCCCATTCCTCATGCACTTCTACTTTTTCTCCACCAGTTCGTTCTCTGCTAACTGCTTTGTGCAGGAAGTCCGTTGAAGTGTTCGTTACGTTCAAAGGACTCTGATTATTCCCAAATGAGCGTGTATCACGTTAACTCTCACAAGGCTGCAATAATGACTGTAGCCCAAAACGGCTCTCTTCTGAAATTCAGACAGCACTTCTCATTTCAGAGAATGAGTTTGTTCAGTCTCCGGGAGACAAAATCAGAGTGCGCCTCATAAATGCGTCCAATTAAATATATTTTCGGAATCTTCCTCCGCGTCTAACGAGCATTAAAAACATAACCTTGAAAATTCCATCAGGATTATAAAGATGTAACACGCTGCCTCTGGAGAGTGACTGTTAAATAAATCCTTTTGATAACCAGAGTACAGACAGCTACTAGTCAGCTATGGCAGCTAACTGCGTGTCATGTGCGATATGCATGCGCAAAACCTTTGTACCTCGATTTCCATCCACTCTTTTGGCATAGAGCATTGATAATTTGCCGTTATTGACGGTGCTGCTACAGTCTGAGACAATTTAAATTACTGCCACCCTGCTCCTGATTTCAGATTACCCAGAGACGCCTGTTTATGTGTTCTGAATCTCCTGTGGGTGTCTTCAAAGATACTACTTCAAGACTTGGTGAAGAAACTCCAGCGGAGGATTCAAACTCGTCCCTTTTGTTTGGGGAAATAATTAGAAAGTCTAATTTCCGTGATCTTCCGCAGGCAGGCATTTCTGAGTATAAAATTGCACAAGATCAATAGTTCGTGCTGAGGAGAGGCGTAATAAGCTGTAATTGTTCATCTATTCAGTGCTACAAATACCTCATCCCTTTTACGAAGCGCAGTTACTAAAGTGTACCAGCTAAAGGTCACACGCAAAACAGCTTTTTTGATGGTTTGCATGGTGGCATAAACGCTGCAGGTATCATGAAAATCTTAATTAGAGGCATTCTACACTTTAATATTCTATATAACCATAAATATTGCTGTATTTCATGCTTTAAATGCTTGAGAGTTGAATATAACCGTTAGCTTCCTATTTTTCCTATTTGCGTGGCATTTTGTTTTTTATAGACTTAAAGATTTTATGATTTTGCAGTAAAAAGGTTTATAAGTTAATATTTGTCAAGACTTTAATAAATCTCATTCAGTGCCCGTAATTTACTACAACCGCGCTGTAAAACTGAAGTATTACCCTTTCCACAGATTTACTGGAAAGTCCCTTACATAATTCAGCAGGGCGTGCTTTGATCATAACCCTGCAGTATGGGGTATGAAAGTTACCAAAAATCTTGTCTCCTGATCACATTCATTCATTCAAGTTCATGCAGAATAGCCTTAAGTCTGATTTCTGCTAATGCACTGATCTTTTATCGTGATGTAAAATGGTTGAGGGTCAATTTTTGTCAGTGATCATAAAGTCAAAAGAGAGAATTTTTTTTTTTTTTTTTTTTTTTTCAGGTTCTTTGATCTTATTCGACCACCGTAGAAAACGAATCATTAGAAGTTAAGAATTCCAAAAACCTTAGAGGAATAGACAACCAGAAATGAATGTAAAAGACTTTCTTCCTTGAACATAAAATATGTTCTTGCAAAATGTCAAAGATGCTGTACAATGATTGTAAATGGTGACCATGGACAGGAAAGAAAGAAAGAAAAAAGAAAAAAACACCATAAAAGTAATCCATGTGACTAAATTGCATCATGCCGTGTCTTCTAAAGCCATACAATAGCTTTTGTATGAGGAACAGATTGAAATTTCTAAAGCCCGGAACACACCGAGCCTACGCCGACGAACTAGTGGCGACGAAAGCAGACTGTGGGGTTGGCTCACGTCGGCAGAATCTGGGTCCTGTTGCCCTGACACACCAAACCGACACTTGACACCCGACGGCCAAGAAGCACGTCCGTTCTATGCCTGTGTAAGAAGAAATGCCTTTCCGTAACAGCAGGTGGCAGTAGCTGAACATCAGAATGATCAGATGGCCCAACTGACCGACGAGCTCCGACAACAATAGGCCCTTTTCATAAAGACGTCAGTTAACTCCCGCCTATTCACAAAGCAGTGGCTCTGTTGTTCCGTCTTACCTTCGCGCCGGCGACTTCTCGGGAAAATGCCTTAATAACTTGAAATGCGAACTGTTTATGTCAAGGATTTACACGTTCGGGTTCTTTTGGTAACGTTATTTATTATTTCCTTTCTGTAACTGCCTTGGTTAGGGTTTCCGCGAGCAGAAACTTTAGCAATGTTGTGTCCTTGAATTGCTGTCAGAGTTTCATCACGACGATTTTGTCCACACAAATCTGTTAGCCTATTTGGAATATCAAGAATATTGTCTTTAAAAACAAATCTTTATTTTTAGAAATTGGTAGGCTATGATAACGATATTTTTTTACGAGTAATGGACACCTGAAAGTAGCACATCCACATATAATACTCCGGTGTGAAGATTTTAGATTATTTTACAACATACCAGTTTAAACTGAACTGGTGCAGTATATTAAGATTGTGTAATTTGTAAGAAGTGTGTTGAAAATACAAAACGAAAGGATGTGTTCATTTAATGTTATTCCCTGGAGAAATAATTTGATTTCGTTCATTTAATGCTGCTATAACAATGAGTACTGTTGTAAATCCTCTGTATATATTTGTATGCGACAGTCTTGTTCTGCAATAAAGAGATGAATGATGACAATGTTTTTTTACTATGGTAAAATGCCATGTACATGAGTCTGTTTTTACAACATTAACCGTATTTATGTAGAAATAGTATTATATTAAACACAATTTTTATTATGTATGTCATATTTATCGAAATAAAACTGGAAAAATAGACTTTGATATTTAAAAAAAATAAGCTTATGTTGATCTTCATTGTACATACAGGCACTGAAATAAGTAGTACATTAAGCATTGAATGAAAAGGTTTTTTTACTGCATGTAGGCCTAAATGTCGGAAACATGCGTTTATTTCACAAATATAAACAGCTTCATCTGCAATAAAGACAGCAAAGTTTGCAAGTTACTACGGGCAGCAGAAAGTGTACGTCTTCAGTGCTTCGTATTTAACTCCTCCTCTGACTTCAAGCAGCAAATCTCGCTAATCGGTAAGTTCGTTTGAGATCTGCCAAACACCTCACCTTGAATTTACATGATATTAGGTGACTACAGTCATCCTCTAACCACATTTGTGGCATATGTACAACTTCTGGGTGCACTTCATTCGAGCGGCTCTAGTATTCCACTATGCTGACAGAAGTGAGGATCCACTGCATCGAGTCCAAACGGAAGCTGTGCGACGTCATGTGAAAAGGGTCTATTCAACTCATTCGGGAGTGGTGACTTTCCACGTTTTCCCAACTTCTGAGCCTGCTCGCCTGAAGTTATGGTTGATTGCTCTTCGGCTGGATATCAACACACCCATTAACATACTAAAGTTGTTGAGAGTCTGCAGCGATCATTTTGATTTTACATACCCAGGAGAGGATCACGTGTGACTTAAACCATCAGCTGTGCCTATGGTTTTTCCACATCCAACTGAGGTATGTGAACAAGATCTTTGTATGTGTCCTTTTTATTTGTAAACCTGCCCTTATGAAAAATAACAAAATAAAATGTTTTGATGTAATAAAACTATGTTTTTTTTTTTAGTGGTTTACTTCCATTTGTATAACAACTGTTGTACTACAGGCACCATGTTTAAACTACGCCAGATCGCGTACACACCTCACACACCGGATGCCGTGCACGTGCTCAAGGCAGTTGGACATAGTGGTGTATTAGAGGTAAAAAATGATATAAATACTGTTCGGTTTCTCACACAAACCGATCGCTTTGTGTCTTAGGACATCAACGTGTCGTCACGAGCTGCAGGGTTTAATTTGGATTTGTCTGTGTATGTTTTTTTTTACTCTTATAGATTTTGTTACCATTGACATGCATTATATATGACTGACAGACTGCAACGGTTGGAGTTAAAAATCATCATTTGTGTTCTACTGAAGATACAAAGTCACCTACATCTTGGATGCCCTGGGGGTAAGCAGATAAACATCAAATTTCCATCAAACTTAAACTATCCCTTTAAGTCGCAAGTCATTAAAATCTTGATACAAAACACCAAATACCATTGGTTCTTGCAAGTGGTCTCCAGACCAGTCATGTTGTGTGAAGTTTGAATAAATAAGAATTTGTATGACTTCAGAGGACTTCGAAAACATCACAAGACTCATATGGACATACTTTTGCAGTATGGTGCATTTTTGTCTTTTGTAGCTTGACTGGGTGAGCTTTCTTCAAAATATCTCCTTTAAAATTCCACAAGAAGAGAGAAAGTCATACGAGTTTTGGATGACGTGAGGGCGAGTACAAAAAATGACAAGTTTCTTTCTTGCATTCCTTTAATCTGTCTCTGATAGTTTAAATGTGGCCTGATGGTTTGATGTTGAATGGTCTCCTGCTAAACCATTCCCTTTTAAATGTTCTGTGTTTGAGAACACAGAGTAGCCTATTTCCAGACAGAGGCTTCACGAAACTTGTGTCGTCTTTAAAGCGTGAAGTTCTTCTGAAGAACCCTGTTTGTTCTGATAGTGGAATAGTTTGGAATGAGATGGGCTCAGATCAGATTTTGTACTCCACACTCTAGTGACAGATTCACACCTGTCTCTACCTTTCCTCTTGGAAATGAGAGATGGGGAAAGAAGGAGAGAGAGAGAGAGAGATGAAAAAATGAAAATCATACTTCTTCGGTCCCCCAAGTTTTAACTACAGCAGCACTTCTGTGTTCACTCTATTTGATCAGAAAGATCTCCCAACTTCTTCCTAGAGAGAGAGAGAGAGAAGAAAAAATGTTTACCTGCATGCTCTCTTGGGCTCAGAGCAAACAGTTTCACTGAAATCACAGCAAAACCAGCACCTCCTTCCACACCGGGATCTGTCAGCCAAGTTCATCTTTTTTCTCTCTGACAACTGTATATTTGTTGGCTTTCCATGTACTTATATACTAAAGTTATGTATTTTCATGTTGCGACTCTCTCCACACGCTCATCCCACCCACATCTAGCTTATTCCTGTAAATATTAATCATATACAGTAGTTTAGCAGTTTGATACATGGCTCCAGGAGCTGGGCAGCGTTCAGAACAGCAGGCGGTTGGTTCCAGACCTTACTGAAGCTCTACAGGGTGTTTAACGATTTCATAATATGCTTCTGAAAGATTATTTTTTAGCATATGGAGTTATTATTCAATTGTGTTGTTGTTCTTTCGTTATTATATAAAGTGGATAGTGGGTGGTCCTGGATGCCAATTGGTCAGTACAGCACTTTAGTCATGTATATTTAGTCAATATATATTTGACCCGTTTACCATATCACTGCACAGCTCCCATAATGGATCGTTATATTTAGTGCATAGCAACACTATTACATAAGAGGCTGTATCTTCAGATGGATACCACTTAATGAATTTGTGTAACATTTAAATAAAAATGTAAAAAAAAAAATTCAAAAGCTTGGGATCAGTAAAGCCCGGAACACACCAAGCCGACGGTCAGCCGTCGGGCAGTTTTTGTTCGTCGGTCGACTAAATTTTCTCAGTGTTCCGCACCGTCGGCTGAAGTTGGTCCTCGTCTGCTTTTTTCGGCCATGTTGAATCAGCGTTGGAGCTCGTCGGTCAGTCGGGCCATCTGATCATTCTGATTGGCTGTTCAGCTACTGCCACCTGCTGGTACGGAAACTGCTATCTATTTTAATATATTTTAAAATGTAATGTATTTCTGCAATGGTAAAGCAGTAAAGTTGAAATTACATGAATTTTCAAAATGCTGATTTGGTGCTCAAGAAACATTTCTTTCATTTTCAATGTCAAACAGTTGTGCTGCTTAATATTTTTGTGGAAACTTTTTTTTTTGTTTATCAAATGTCAATGCAGAATCAAAAGTGGCCTAAATTTCTAGCATGTGTATGAAGGTTACCAGATAAAGGTCCTAATTTACCATTTCTGTGGAAGCAGAGGGGCCAAAAACTTCTGTCTTTGCTTCTTTTAACTGAAGGAAACTGGCTAACATTCAATGTTTAACATCCCTCAAACAATCAAATAAACACTGTAAACAAGTAACACCCTTTGGATGTAAGGGAAAGTAACACTGAGTGTCATCTGCATAACAGTGGTATGAAATATTATATTTCTTAAAAAATGGCATACAAAGGGAGCATGTATAATGAAAATTAAATTGGACCCAAAATTGAGCCCTGTGGAACCCCATACAAAACTGATGCACAAGATGATGAATAATAGCCAATCTCCACAGAAAAGGTCCCATCTTTTAAATATGAAACAAACCAATTTAAAGCACAACCCTGGATCCCAATGAGCTGTAAATAATTGAAAAGGATGCCATGATCAAGAGTGTCAAAGGCTGCACTGAGGTCCAGCTAAATTAGAACAGCACAGTTTCCGGAATCAACAGAAAGCAGTGAGTCATTTAATACTTTAAGCAACGCAGACTCTGCACTGTGCTGTGGTCTAAAGCCAGACTGATATTTATCAAAAGTACCATGGTCCTTTAAAAATTAAGAAAGCTTTTTAAACACAACTTTCTCCAAGAAATTCTGCACCTAAAAGACATTTGCTAAATCTCTATTTAAATACAACTAATGTAAACGGTAAACATAAAACCTTGAAAAATGTTTTTATAGCACCTGTTTGTGTTGAAACCCACATCAATGGTTTTCCTACATAAAATTGGACAGCATTCTAGTTATAGAAAACTAATAGCTTATCATGTGAACCACAGAGCACCGGTTATTTTGTAGCAGAATAGAGAAGAGCAAAACTCATCTTCTTTTAATTTAAAACCTTTCCTCTCAAGCTGTGGATGGGAATACTTCAAAATTGGATCAGTACATGTTTATCAAGCTTTATCAAAATCCACAGTGTTCAGAAACATCATTATACAATCTAAACACTACCGAAAACAGCATCACATATTCTCTTTATAGTGCTGCTGCCATGCAGTGAATTCCTCTTAATTTTACATGCAAGAGTGGATTACAATAACTGTTTACCATTTAGAAAACACGCGGCGGTAATTAATCTCTACAACATGCCGATAGTGTGCAATGCAAATGTCTTCCCTTCTCACACCACTCGATGAACGCCTTTAATGTATTGAAATGAATACGCACTAATTGCTGACCCTAACACTGGAGGGGCTGTCCGGACTCGACCAAGGGCTCCTAATTGCCTAAAGACACTGGACGGGCCCATCAGAAACTCAGGGCTAAGCACTATAGTTTGGGACAGTCTATAATTGGGTCCTGGCTAACGGAGATTGCGGGTACTGTATGTTGCAAGGCTCAAGGACTTAAATGAATCAGCACTGTGCATATGTGTGTGTGCATAGAGATTTCCACAGCTGTCAATACGGCTGGATGGCTGAAAACGGCTCCCCCCACGGGACCCCTGTTGTGTGCGTGCGAGCGATCAATCTTCACCCAGCACGTGAGTGACGGAGCCTTTCGCGTGTGTGTGTGTGTGTTTACTCCTTGTGTTTTGAAGCGCCTGATCAATCCTTCTCAGCCTCCGACTGTAACCTGTGAATTCAGACCATTAACTCCCCTGCAAACAATAATATAGTCATGCTTCAGTGATGTGTTTTCTGTCTTGGCATGCTGGTTTTGCTTTTACTGGTTCAGCGTGTGGTGCATTTGTAATGCTCAAGAATGACGTTTCTCTCAGGTCACATTTCAGACCAAAATCAAAAAGGATTTGAATGAATTAATGATTTATTATTATCATCATTACTACATTATATTTATTTATTTTTTAATTTAAAATAAGCAATACATTATTTGTAAATATTGTAAATTATAGTGTTTAAAACATGTAATGACAACTGCACATGTGCATAGGGTGTGTCTGTTAGAGGTGTAGAAGGTGAGCAAGAGAGGAGATAACCAACTTTTGTTCTCTTCCCTTTATTTTCCTCTTTCTATTTGTGACCTAAGTTGAATGTTTATTTTTATTTTTTCTCATTCAATCCTCATGTATGCAGATGAGTGTGACAGCGCACAAGTCATTTTATTCGAAATATACAGGACTAGACCTTAATGATTCTTACTTGAGCTCCCCCATTTTCTGTCTAAGGAGCCAAAGAAGTGGTTTAATGTCCTGAACTCCCATGTTTCCACGTGGGCCCAGTTTTGTGATCTGTTTAGGAAGGTTTTTCTGCCTTCTGATAATCAGGAATGCTTTATGAGGGGTATCCTAGACCAGATGCCAGACTAACCTTTGCCTACATTTGTTACCCACATACTGAGTGAATTTCGAAATGTAGAACTTTATGGTACTGTGTGAATGTCTGTGATGGACCTTCTCTTGCATGCGGTCTTACATATGCACCCCAAGTCCTGCAGTCAGTTCCTGCAGCAAGGCAAGTTCATTGTTTCAGGTGTTTGATGCCGGGGTTTACTTCCCATAACTATCCATCCTGTAGATTCCAGAATAGTCTGAATGTGCACTCAGGAGGTACGCCCAATCAGCAGGTCGAACAGACTATGGAGACTATTATGATCCGTCTAGGTTGAATCATAAATAAAAAGAAACCTATGAATTCAAGATTCAAGAAAAACAATTCATGTTTTATTAAGATGAAAAAGATTGAGAAAATAAACAATTGAGAATTTCCAGGATAACATAAACCAGTGGGTGTATAATCTTCAGGAAGGCCCAAGGCCCAAAATAACAAACAAAACGGGTAATAAACAAAAAGAACTAACTTCCCTCAGAATATCCAAATCAAAATACAACAAATTACCCTAACTATACTAACAAAACAGAATGAACGTAATTTCAAAGAAAAGGGCAGATCAACCCTACAGAACACCGTCACTGAAAAGAAAAAAAGAATGTAACAGAATCTGAATAATGAATAATGTGTAATGGTGGTCTGGAGAGGAGACAGGAGAAGTGCGACCAGCCTGGAATTGCAACAGCTCAACCTCAGGAAGCGGAAAAGATGGTTTTAAACCCTCAACAATCATTCGCGATCCAATCCCTGCGGAAAGAGGTGGAGCCATCCCGCAGCTGATTACGGGATCCTGAACAAACAAATCAAAAGAGCACATGCAGAAATAGCAATAGAAAACACAAACAAAATATACCAAATGAACGCAATATACAGAATCAAAATATACAGAATTACACATAATTCCATAACAGAGACGCAGAGTTTGGAACACCCAAGTAACGTGTCGTGTACAGTGGTTACGGGCACGGGTGCCTCAGTTAAGCCCAGGTCGGGAAACTTCAGAGGGGGGTGGACATTTCAGAGAGGCAATCCTCCCCCGAGACAGTAATTGAGCCTCACTTACCTGACTCATCTCAGGCGACTCAAACTCGCATTCTCATCTTACTGGAACACACCTTTCCGTGTTCAGGTCAATTTTCTGACAAGTTACTGCCGGTGATTTATTCACGAATGTGCACGACATGCTGAACATCTTTTTTCGCTTAGAAGAGCCAACGCTCCTTTTGTGTGGACGCAAGACTGTCATAATGTTATGGATTTCCTCAAAAGTAAACTGACGTCTTTGCCTATCTTGAGGTTTCCGCAGTTTTTAATCCCATTCTTCATTCACATGCATGTGTGTGATGTTGGCCTGGGTGCTGCTTTGATGCAGAGGGATGAGGAATGTAGAAACTGTGCAGTTGCCAATGCCACACGTGCTTTGCACAAGTCTGAACACACTTACTCTACCCCTGAGAAGAAGTGCCTAGTGGAAATTTGGGCATTTGAATAAGACCGTACATTGAGGGACTACAAGCCGTTTTTTTTTTTTTTTCTGTCTACAGTAGTTTGAAGTGGTTGTCACAACCAAACCCCACTGGACGACCATTAGTCTGTAGACCATTTTACCTGCCAAGAGAATTTACAGCTGTAATTTTCACAGCTGTATATGTGCCCCCACAAGCTTATGCAAAGCTTGGAGAGGCTACAGGACATTATCAATCAAAAACTGACTGCATAATTTGATGCTGCTATCATAGTAGCGGGGACTTCAATCATGCAAACCTTAGTTCTGTTTTAGCAAAGTTTTATAACAATGTGCATTTTGCTACAAGAGGGGAGAACATTTTAGATCAAGTTTATATCAACATTTCAAATGCATATAAAGCCTCACCATCTCTGCACCTTGGATTATCAGACCAGCTCTCTGTTTTTTAGCCAATCTTATAAACCACTGACCAGCAGAATTAAGCCTGAGATAAAGACTGTGCAAGTATGGAGGGAGGACAGTATCTCAGTACTGCAAGATTGTTTTGAAAACACTGAATTGGGACACCTTTGCACAGAGAGCTAACTTAGAGGAATATGCCTTGGGCATGGTTCGGAGCGCCTAGTGCGAGTACACCCATATAGACATACAAAAATAAAACTGAAGAAGGGTATCAGGGATGCAAAGCAAAACTATAAACAGCAATATTGAGGAGCATTTCAACAATAATGGCTCCTGTAGCATGTGGGAAGGGATCACGGCTATCACTGACTACAAGAGTGGCAATAGCCAGATGCCCAACATTGATACTGCTTTCCCCAATGTCCTAAACCAGTTTTTTGCTTGCTCTGATGAAAACAATACCCACCTACCACTTTTACTGCACCATTGTACACCCAGATCAAGTAAGGTCCACCTTGCACAAAACTGACATCAAGAAAGCAGCTGGACTGGATGGAGTGCAGGGAAGAATGTGCAGAACAGCTGGCACGTGTTCACCAACATATTCAACAGCTCACTTCAACACGCTACTGCCACTACTTGTTTTAAATCAACCACTATCATCCCTAGCCTAACATGCTGTAAAGAATGTAAGATGTAAAGAAGTATGTGGAATTGTGCGCTGTCTCCAATTCACTAAGCCATTCCACGGGAAGCTTGATGGTTTCATGGTTCCAGTCTGCCCCCAGTATCCCTCTGAGGAAAAGGGGTGGACTTTGTGGGTCCTTTGCCTCGGACACTGAGTGGTAATGCATACATCGTTGTGTTTGTAGATTACATTTCTCAGTGAATTTTTTGCTCAGCATGGTGCCCCAAAGTACCTGATATCAGACAGGGGATCTGCGTTCATGAGTGATCTCTTCAAGCACACGATTTCTGACTTGGGTACTGAGCACAGAATCACAACGGGTTACCACCCTCAGACAAATGCCACCGAGAGTGTGAATCAAACATTGAAAACATCCATTAGAGCATATGTTGGAACCAAGCATACTTCTTGAGATTGCTTTCTTCCCCACATTACTGTATTGGTGAGAACTGGACACGCCTTTGGATCTGATTTCTCAGACTGATTCTCTTGCCATGGAATATCCGGGTCTGACTTCTTTGGATTCCCTCCAGGAGGCATCTGAGTGGAGTGGAGGTGAATCACTCTAAGAAAAAGTACTACTATGACAAGAGGCATTGGTTTGTTTCTTTCTTCTTAAATGATCTGGTGCGGATCAAGACTTATCCACGGTCTGATGAACTTATGAACTTGCACCCTTGTCTGTTATAGAGTGTCTGATGTGACCACGGCGGAGGATGCTGGTGTGTTTCATGTGGTAAACATGGAACATTTTCATACATAGGATCCTGGTAATGTGTCAGAGGTTGTGCCTGTGGATTTGAAAACAGACCCCATTCAGTGCTACTTATGCTTAAAAAAGATGCTGTTTTATTCATGCCAACCCAATGTAGATATCCAGAAGATGGTACAGTCATGTGGGGAAGGGGTTTTCTTGTGTCGAGGAGGGAGTCGTAAAACGAATGTGTTTTATCCACGGTCTGATGAACTTATGAACTTGCACCCTTGTCTGTTATAGAGTGTCTGATGTGACCACGGCGGAGGATGCTGGTGTGTTTCATGTGGTAAACATGGAACTTTTCCGTACATAGGATCCTGGTAATGTGTCAGAGGTTGTGCCTGTGGATTTGCCTTCGGAAGTTTCAGTGGACAGAACCTTGGTGGCT
Source organism: Hypophthalmichthys molitrix (assembly GCA_037950675.1). Lineage (NCBI taxonomy): Eukaryota > Metazoa > Chordata > Actinopteri > Cypriniformes > Xenocyprididae > Hypophthalmichthys > Hypophthalmichthys molitrix. Next base: position 11,354,190 of record CM075502.1, read on the forward strand.
TAATGGGGGCTCCTGTTATGCAAATCCTTGTGTGACATCCTGTGACTATCCTACAGACAATGTTTGTGATTGTGATTTATTTGATGATGTCAATGGCCAGGGCGTGAGTGATACCATACTGTTATTGATTTTTGTCTAGGTTAACCAACACTGTTGTGTTTTGCTTTCATAAACATAAAAGGGGAACTTATCCTGTAAAATGTATTTTGCCATGAGCATATGAAATACCTATGTACTTTTTCTTCTGTTTGCTTGTGACCTTTTCATTTAGCATCCTTGGGCGAAGTGTTTAGATGAGTTAAAAACTGTCATGTATGTCAGTATTTCTCATAATTTAGCCTTCCCTTTTTGTGAAGTGGGAATATTTACAACTATTCATGTATGAGTTTTTCACAGTGCTGTTGGCTGAGGACAGCCATTTCTTCCCCCAAGGGGGACTCTTTAACACTCGCCTACAGCATTTATGGTAATTTGTGGTAGAATGACAACTGCGCACGTGCGTAGAGGGTGTGTCTGTAAGAGGTGTAGAAGATGAGCAAGAGAGGAGATAACTGCTTTGCAGACTGTCGTTCTCTTCCATTTATTTTACTCTTGCTATTTGTGACCTGAGTTTATTTGTATACTTTTTCTCACTCAATTCCTGTGCATGCAGATGAGTGAGACGGTGCTTAAGTCATATTATTAAACCAAGGGAAACTACATCAGTTCTCATCTCTTGTGCATCTTTTCCTCCGACACCACATATTGTTTTTCTTTCTGGGCAACCAAATTGTTTTTGTAACTGATTATTTAATAAAAACTGATCACAGAAATGTCATTATAATAAAAAAAAGTTGTTACTTTAAAATTACCTTTACTGGTGTGAGTCATTTTAAATTTTGTTTTCATAAACATTTTTACAGTGTAATGAGGATCATCATCGAGAATATTAAGAATGATTACAATAAACTCAAAGGTAAAATTTAAAACTTATGTTAATGAGAATTTGGGCGGAAAATGGGCTTAATTGTCAAAAAAGAAATATTAATGGTACTAAAAACAGGATTCATTTTATTTTAACAAAATATACAGTAATTTCTTACTTTTTCCTATTGAATTTGGGGTGAAATAGCCCATGAATGGGTTCATGAGATTCATCCATATTCTATACGAATGGTTATATAAGTGAAACAGACCCCATTCAGTGCTACTTATGCTTAAAAAAGATGCTGTTTTATTCATGCCAACCCAATGTAGATATCCAGGAGATGGTACAGTCATGTGGGGAAGGGGTTTTCTTGTGTCGAGGAGGGAGTCGTAAAACGGATGTGGGATGGTTTGAGAAAAGACGGATATGAATGATGGTTCGCCCGCAAAGCCCATTTATTTCCGTCAGGGTGGAGTAATGGCCTTTTGGAGTGTCCTACTTCCTGGCAAAAGATAAGTGTTTGTGGGGTGGCGGAAGGTGCTAACTTATTGGATGACTGGATGACACTGCATTTGGTTTGCCCTGGGGTGGTGCGGCGGGACTCCAGAGGGACGTCTTTTTTAGGGCTTTCTTCTCTTTAGCCTTTTGCTGTCTGGTGGCTCTCAGTGCCTTCTTCTTCAGATAGGTCTCCTCTAACTGATAAATCATATCCTTCACTGCCTCCACCTGAAAAAAAAATTCACCCACACATGATGATTTGCTCACCCTCATGTTGTTCCAAATCCATATGCTTTTCTTTTATGGAACTTTGAGAGACATTTTGAAGAATATAGCTGGTCTTTTTGAAAGCATATAGTGACCAGGCAGTCAAACTCCCCCCACTCTCCAACCACAAGCCACAAAAAGAGAGAGAGAGAGCACTGTAAAGACATATTTTTAAATAAATATAACAAGTAAATATTTCAGTCTTTCTACTTAAAATGTGATGTTCAATTCAATGTGTTACTTGCCATTTCTTTGTAATAATTTGTGAAACTAGCAATTTCTAAGTGAAAATTGATTCTACACCAAATATTTTTGGTGGTTCATTATGTGCCATCCTTTGAAAGCATACAATGTAGCTTTTACAAATTGTATCAAGTTGTTTTTCCTTTGCCATAACTCTCATATCTCATTTGCATTTTGCATATTTAAATGTGGTTTGATTAGAAGAAGCAAAAACCAGTGGTGTCTGCCGTCATTGACATCAAACTGGAATCCTGACATGCAAAGTTTGAATATGCGAATGCACAAATTAGATTTGAGAGCTGTCATGGCTTTTGTAGCACTTTTATGATGGTTTTTGGTTCTTTTTGAAGCTTGCCAATCCAGGGACTTACGGTTTGCTTTCCTTACAGCATATTCAATGTTTCAGCCCAAAAGATTTATTGTAAAATTTAAAATGTTATCAAATGAAATTTAAATATATATATATATATATATATATATATATATATATATATATATATATATATATATATATATATAAGTTTTTATACAGTACAGGTTGTAATGCATTTGATTATTAAAAAAAATGTATACTTCAATGTAAAGATTCATTTATAGACTGAATTTATAGATTTAAAAAAATCTATACTTTTTACTTATAGGGGTCATGAACTGTATTGTTTTATAATGTTTCTTGGGGTGCACTTATAATGTTAGTATGCTTTTTATATCAAAAATTGTCATAATTTAGAAATAAAAGGCATTTTTCCTACCATGATTTTAGCCCTCTTATTTGAACACTTTGTTTTTATGGGGCATATCTGCTGTGAGACTTCAGTGTAAACGTCTACTGCTGTGATTGGTTAACATCTTTGCCAATGAAATAGCTAAGTATAACTCTCTTTTAGCACGTTTTTACTATTACAGCTCTCAAGGTTAACTAATCGTGAAAAGTGTTGATTATAGCATTACACTTAAATCTATGGCATTATATTTAGATCATGGCATGAAAAGGTGCAGTGATGAACATTGTAGCCGATCACAAACATGTTGAGCACACACTAACAAATGCTTTCATTATAACTAATAGTGCAAACTCGATGTAACTAAGAGATCCGTTGAATAAAACGGGAGTTTTGGTGCGAGTCTCAGTCACTGATAAACCAGCTCCAGCACGCGCTGTTTGATTGGCAGCTCTAGCGATTGTAAAGGGAGCGTTCTTTGATCGCTTTCTATATATAATTTAATTACCGTTTAAATAACAGATTAATTTCATCCTACTAAAGGCGGGTGCACACTGTGTGATTTTGGCCACGATTTGGTTGTCTGAGACAAATTTTGCAAATCCTAAAACATTCCTATAATCCTAGGCAAAAATCTGTAGTCTTTGTTCACTAGACCGACAGCCGATTAATGACCGTTGCGATCAAATTTTACCTCAGACGAAATTCTAGCAGTGTCAGAAGATTTGGCACACAGTCCTGCAGCGTGACTTTTCCTACGACGAATGTCAAATTGTCTTTGTTGTTCAAGACAAGCCATTATCAAAATTAACGGTAGAGATGTCTTTTTTAGCCACCATTTGTAATGCAGCTCACAGTCACCGATGATGTAAAACTCTGGACAAGTTTTCATGCACGCGTCTGTTTTTAATGCGTCTTGACTGTCGTACAGTCTGACATAAATGACAGCTGAGATCCCACAGTGTGACATGAGGATCATGTTTGTACAGTCTGACAAGCAACAATCGTAAAGGACTATTATAAATCGCACAGGGTACACCTGGCTGAAGTTGACCGTTTAGTAACTGGTTTGATTTACTGACACATAGACAAAGAACATCTGACTGTACATGAAACATTACATAGCCTATCAGTTAAGGCATTAGAATTAACACATTTACATGTTGTCGCATTACTGTCGAGTCAATATCGTAAAAGTCAGTTTGCAAAGTCTGTGCCAAAATGCGATTGATTTACCAAATAATCCACAGTGAAATCTACCGAATACAAATAAATAAAGCTCAACTGAGACATGCACATTGTTGAAAATAACCATATTTCTAGCATTAGGATGCTTTGAAAGGTAATTGTGTTTTTTAGTCCTTTATCGCTCTTCTCTCCTCCTCATCTCACTAACACTAACACGCCAGTAGGCGGGGCTAACGTTGCAATAATGAAGCAGGTATTGATTTCTTCTGCGGTGGCGGCGTTTCACTTATCTATAATAGATAGGCACATTCCAGGATCAGTCATTTTCTGGGCCTGGTGTCAATAAAAGCTTTTATTGGACTAACAAGGAAGTTTTCAGTTCTGAAACTTACAGGATATTCTTAGAGTATGATGACCTCTTATATATCAAAAGCTCAAGGAAAAGTTGATTTCTCAATTCATGACCCCTTTAAATTTTATGAAGCACATGCTTGGTTATCCTGCTCCTGGACACAACCTGAACCAGCTAATAAAGGTCTTACCAGGCATACTAGAAACTTAAAGGCAGTTCTGTTGAGAAAAGTTGGACCTAAACACTGCAGGACAGTGGCCCTCCAGGACCGAGTTTGGACACCCCTGGTTTAATAATAATAATAATAATTTGTTACATTTATATAGCACTTTTCTGGGTACTCAAAACACTTCACATATGGAGGGGGAATCTCCTCAACCACCACCAATGTGCAGCATCCACCTGGATGATGCGACGGCAGCCATGTTGCACAAGAACGCCCACCACCCACCAGCTTATAAGAATGACATGAGGGAGACTAATGGTAATTTTATAGGTGAACTGTTGCTTTGAGACATACACAAACACATGCTATCAGAGGACAGGGACATGCCATATCATTTTTAACAAGCTTTTGCATTTGAGAAGGTTGCAGATCAACACAGAAGCATGTTTTTGAGACCTTACAAAGTAACCCCTGCCCCCCCTTAGAGACTTAATTACCTCCTCAAAAACAAAAAGGTACGTGGCTCCCCTTTCGCCCTCTCATTTCTGAGTAGATGGCTGGGCGTGAGAATTTATTATGTCTGCTCTCGGAGAATGGGAAGGAGGGGGAGTGAAATATGAAAGTGAATATGGGATGTGAGTTAGGATATGAAAAAGAAAAGCAAGGTTGAGGGAGAGAGAAAGCGTCAAAGGCTCAGTAGTTCAGAAACACATAGTTATGGGTAGGTGGTGAGTCCTGTTTGCTTATGAATTCAGTCCAAGTGTGTTTGTTTGGAAGGTTTTTCCTTTTTCTCCTCTGGGAACCAGCCTGAAAGCTCCACAGCAGAGGGCCAAACAGTCATTCCACGTTCAAAAGTATTCTCTCTCCCCTTTTGCTCACTTTTTCACTCAAATACGCTTCCATTTTCTCTTTCCTTCTTGCTCTCGGTCTGTGTGTCCGACTCAGAGTGAGTAATGTGCACATGGGCTGGCCACCCACTCATAAACGGACAGATTCGGCTCTATCCCAGCAACAATTAGCTCTCCATTACTGTGCATATCTGTTGGTTTTTGTGTGTGTATGTGCAGGTCTTGGCTTTTTGCTTCTGCTACCACTCAGGCATTCAGCAGCGATATGAGAGCTGTCAAAATGCCTATCAAACCTGTCAGCACCCATCATTCAGTCCCCAAAACAAAAGGCCTTCTTGGCAGAGAGGAAACAGAGCCCTGATCAAAGAGTCCATTCTCTCCCTCAGAATACAGTAAAGCTCATTATGCAGTCAGACTGTCAGTCCTGCTGGCCTTTACTGGCCTTTTAACTGTTTACATAGTTGGATACTTATTCACTAGATGAAGTTTGGGGGGGGGGGGGCAGTCCCTAAGTTGCCAGAGCCAAAATTACTTTGTTGCTTTTTAAGCATGTGAATATAAAAATACATTTTTATTATTTTTTTACTTTGATGTAGTTATGGTTAAGAAAATCATTGCATGTTTTTTTTTTTTTCTGTGGCTTTTCACGGGAATCAGCAATCAGCTTTTGAGCATGTGATACATTATTTGCAACAATTGTGATAGGTGTATTTCTGCCATTTCTGTGCATTAGACAGTCTGCACTAAGGGTTGAAAATCCACTGAGTGCGAGTGCAATCTGACTTTGGCAGTTCAAGCCATTTTGATGAAACAAGTTTAAATAGACTGAATGAAAATACCTCGCTGTTTGTTATCTGACGCGAGCAAATTAAATCAGACAATTGCTTTACCAAAGTGGCTTTCTAATAATGGTAAAGATTTTCTCTATTGGCTGGCCTTTCAAAAAGCACATTTTGGATCCAGTATATGCTGCTTCAGATTTTCTGTCAACACCTCACCCTTTTTAATAAAAAAGCAACATATATGTATTTTTTAGGTGTTCTTAGATTTATTTAATATATTTGACTTATTTGACATTATACAATATTACTGTTGTGTTTTGTGGTGCTTGATTCAACTTGTTTAAAAGAACTCATTTCCATTTATTTATCCATCCATCCATCCATCCATCCAATCGTAAAATGTAATAATATAAATGTATACTTTTACATTTTATTTGCTGTTAATACATCTATTTGGTACTTGGGTCAATGACGTGATGGGTCATTTTTTTTGTCCTTAATAATAATAAAAAACAAAGATATGACATCCAAAGTATGTAAGGTAGTACAACTAGATCTCTTTTTTCAAATTAAAAAGGTTTTAATTATATTTTGCTACATATAAAGGTATGTTTTAAGATTTTGAAGTGTCAAAAGGTCATTCGGTTTAACTGTCCAAAGTCCAATACAGCCACTTCATTTGTGAATAAAATATCTTAAAATGTAATAAATGTATATATATTTTTTTATTCTGGCATTTTATAACATCATATATCAACATAGTGCAAAATGGTTTTAAAATTATGTGCTTTGTTATGAGAAAGAATGTCCAGAAAAATGAATTTTACTGATGTCATTCGGAGTAACCAATATAAAGGGACCGTTTTGGATCAAGTCATGCGGTCATATCATGTGACAGGATGTGACATCATTCAGACACCTGCAAAGGACCACATGGTCGTGAAGCAAATTAACTAACTCTCTTTAAACTATTTGAAAAATTCATGTTTTCACTTGCTCATATGCACGTCCCGAAACATCAGGTCATTCGGTACAACCGCTATAAAACATGGAAAATGTAGTATTATTTTAAAAACTTGTACTAAATATAAAATGTTTGATTGTCCTTTTGCTAGCAAGCTAACTAGCTAGCCAGCTAGATATCAGCCTGTTAGCATTTTTTTAATATATCGTCATTCGGTAAAACCAAAATTTTGATTAAACCAAATTACTTTTTTGGTGACAAATTTTGTCAATCTTCTAAAACATGACAAAAGCAGTGTTAATTGATTATAAAAACCACATAATCTCATTGTTAACACTTAATAAAACTTCAAAATTAATTATATCTCCATTCTGTTTTTTTTTTTATTTTTTTTTATTTTTTGACATTTTTTAAAAACCTTATTCGTCAATGACCCACTTATATCCATATTGTCCTTGTGTTCAGAGTATATCCAAACATACAAAAATATATGTGTGGACATTATGTATGAATACCTATGTTTACTAAGGAGATCAGGCTGCCTGAAGTTTTTCATCTCGGGAGGTCAAAGGTCAAACGTCTGCGAGGTTTTTTCAGAAGTCAGATTGTTCTCTGCTCTCAAAGTGAATCGACAAGCACCAAAGCGCAGACTTAATGTAGAAACGATTACTCATATCTGTTCTCCCTCCCGTGGGAGGAGTCAGAAATAGATGGGATGGCAGCTGGCAGAAAATGGAATGAACTAAGAGCATGTAGCTTATGCTCATAAATGTGAAGACATCCATGTGCTGGGGGAGGGACGGGTGCACTTAAACTGGTGTGGTGGAAAAAACAGCCTGAAACACAGCATCTAATGACTCTCCAAAAACAAACAGCCAAATCAATACATGTACGGCCACAATATGTGAACACCAGCACTCATCAGAATGTGTCAGTTAATGCCCCTTTGATTCATTTAGAACAAATTGGGGTTGGAAATGAAACCTACTGCTGGTGTGTTTCTGAGAAGGACGTGCTGCCGAGCTTCATAAATTAACTACTCAATAATTTGAAGGAAATGAAGAGCTGGGAAGCACTTGAGCTGCAGTTTATTAAGGCTTTTTATGCCTTTATATGAAGCAGTTCAAAAATTCTCAAGTTACTTTTTCTAAAATTTGGCATCTGGTAAATCAGTCATTCTCATTTATCAGGCCACTGTATGGTACTGTTGCTATGATGGTATTTTTTATCTTCTAAGGGCAGATGGATCACATCTTGAGATTAACAAAAGGAATCCATGTCCAAGACTGTATGTGTGTATGCTGAGATATCAGTCTTCATTCAGAATTTGATAACAGAAGTTCCCCTTGGGCTCGGATCCTTGTTGAGCGCTGGGTTGGCATGTTTTGGCAACTGTTAATCTTTTGGCCTGATCTCCCTAGAAACCCCTAGATGGAGATTTATCCAGTGACTTTATTTCAAAAACATGGTTCCAAAATGTGGTTAGTTTAGGATTAAATACTTCAAAATTGGGAGATTGAAGCAGAGGACCACATGCTACACAGAAGAGAAGATACAACGCCCACAGATTTGTGTCTTATTCACATGCCTCTGATCTCTGATTCCTGTCTGGGATTCTGATCTGTTCTATAAAGAAAAAAGAAACTGTGATAGTGCTGGGATTTTAAATATTTATAATATATTCAATATTAATTTGTTTTTAAAGACACTTTATGTCTGAGAATCAAACATGGAGGAAATTTTGTCAGTTTGGCAGAGTACTTTTAGTATTATTTATTAATATTTTAAATTTTTTATTCATAACTTTCATTTTAATTTTAAAGCTTGATAATCCACGGCTAGGTGTGCATTACACAATTTTAATGCATAATGTGGAGGTAAAGAAACCACCTGAGGGGAAGCGGAGATTGTTTGCCTCCACAAAGTGCATTAAAATTGTTTAATGCACACCTAGCCGTGGATTATTCTGCTTATACCATGGTTACTTGCCAACACTGACAAGAACGGTAGCCTGAACGGTTTGAACGCACACCTTCTGGCCAATCAGAATCGTGTATTCTGACCGACCATGGTATATACAGTATATGAGGGGTGTAACGTTACATGTATTCATCCCAAACTGTACAGTATGGATGTCATGGTTCAGTTCATGCAGTTACACAACGAATACAGTCACACCGTGTCTAGACCAGATGGGACCGTTGACCGGGGAACTTGTTGTGTTGCATTGCGTCGTGCCGCATCCAGTGTAGACAATATCACTGATTAAAATGGGTTCTATTTTCTTTTGACGTGTCGTGTCACGCCACTTGCATCCGCTGTAGACACGGTGTCAGTCACAGGCGAATCACACTCCAATCCAGAAGGGGGCGCACACGTTAATGCAACGCTGTTTGCTACCAGTAAATAGAGCAGAAGAAGAGACAATTGACTGATATGTTTACATGCCTCTCAACCAGTGTTTCAACTATGACATCAAGACATCAATAGAAGAGCTTAAAAATAATATCTCGCGTAGCATTATATTTACCTCAGGTATGTATGTGTCGACAGCATAAACTGAATAAACTCTAGAGAGGAGCATTATATTTACTTAAACTGTTAGTAATATCTTGATTATTTAATGTATGTTTAAATGAATTTGTCGTGAAAACAAGTTATGACAGCCACTGTGTAAATGAAATATTTAAAAAATTAATTGGAGTAGAAAATTAACTTTATAATTAGATTTAGAAGTTAAAGCGAAACCTGCCTTATGTGCAATTTACATGTTTTTTTTTTTTTTTTGTGTGTGTCTGTGTTGATTATTATATCTAAAAATAAATAGCAACTTAGTGTAATAATTTGGGCTCTGTTGTTAATTGTAACCTTTAATATTATAGTAAAGTGGAAGTAAGGGCTCCCTATATAGTTTACAGCATAAGCTAAGATAGATTTTTTATCCTTTTAAACACAGAGACACATTATTTTGTTTAAAAAACAATTATAATAAAAAAAGCAATTTTATGTTTAGTTTTCTCTCCCTGCTGTACCGAACCATGACTTCAAAACTGAGGTACGTACTGAACCGTCATGTTTGTGTAATGTTACACCCCTAATATATAGTATTTTTATAGTTATTTCCCAGCACTAAAATCCAGTTCACCTGATTTCTGGCTTCTGTTGCAGTAATGATTTGAGCCGTGAATGTTGGTGTGATGACTTTAAGTGTGTGGAAACATGGCTTGTTGCTTTTACAGAGCAGTATCTTTCATCTTAGAAAGAAAACACACAGTTGCAACCTTCTTCCAAACCAGCCATCCCTCCAGAGGTCTTGCCCTTGAGCAATTACACTGATGAACTCCATGGCTGTGCCAGAAATGTCTTTCCCCTTCCCCTGGATTTAGTATTTAAACATCACCGGCTGCGGGACGGGCCTCATCTCTGCCCGTTGCCCTCTCTTCCTCCCTCACTCCCTTTGTCCCTAATGCTGGCTGGATGATGTATGAGACAGATCTGGAGTGAAAGGTCACGTCCACCAGAGAGTGTGAGCTTTAAAGAAGAGTGTGTGTTTTAGCAGCAGTGTGTGATGTGATCAGCTCTGAGGTGCAGGCAGCTGATGGAGTGATTAATAAGGGTCCATCAGTAACCCCCGGCGACAGGCGCTGCTGTGGCTGAGAGCGAGTGACCCGCTGATGCACTGTCTTTGACTGTGTGAGTGTCATCATTTCTTCCTCAGCGTAATTCATCACCGCCGTGGTCCAGACAACACATTCCCTTTCTAGACCCAACAATCCCCGACTGAACGGAGCCCTCGAGTCCAACCCATAACCCCACTGTCCTGAAAACAACATCCTCCATTCTTCCACTAAAATGAAACCCTAACATAGTTAATAACCTCTGAAACAACTGTTCCTGGCTTAACTGAAACACCCATTTCAGGCCTTGGAGCCTCTACTAATGAGCTGATGACCTGAATCATGTGTGTTTGCCCACTTGAAAAATTCAGAATTGTTGGTCACCAGCTTAAAGGGATAGATGCGTATTGATGAAAATTTGTAGACATGGTGAACGTGATTTCACCAAGCATAACATGTTCCTGGATCAACATCTTTGTTCATCCTGGAACAACCTTCCAATCAACCAATCAGATTTAAGGGTCAAGTGTAGTCTAAAGCCCTATTCGGACAGGACTAGTTTTACAGGGGGTCATTAGAGAAATTTGCATTTCACAGACGTACTTTGAGATTTTAATCCCGTCTGAATCTGCCATGTCTGTGGTTTTTTTTTTTCCAAACAACCTCTGTAAAAATTCCAGAGCAAATTACCTACTGTTTTTCCGCAAACTCAGTGGTCCCCTCCGAATGTAACTGTCAGATACCCCTTTTTCACCAGCACGAACCGGGTGCTAGTTCAGAGCTGGTGCTAGTGCCAGTTCGGAGTTGGTTCAACTGACGAGCCTTCTAAGAACTGGTTTGCCTTTCCACGGGCTAGAGAGCCAACATAGAGCCAGGTCTTACGTCACAGTATACTCATATGAATCTCATATTTCACAGCAAAGCTATCGCGGCAGCGCCAAAAACACAAACACATGACATTGGTGCACAACATCAAAGCACCGCAGGAACGAACCAAAAGCACAAGGAGACGTATGCTCTAAAAATGCTCCCGCGGCACACCGATCGGTCCGCGCTGCTCCGATGCATCTCGAACAAGCCTTCCATCAACAATGGCGGATGTTTGCTACTATTGATGCTCATGGCTTTGCGAACCTTCATCGGCATCCCCACACGGCTCACTGTAATTTGTATACAGACGGAGATTATAAGCTGCTTTTAGCTCGATTAGCTGCTGTTTCAAAATGGTGGTCACAAGTTTCTTGTTGGTCACGGTAACCCCGCCCCCAGCCCCTGACGCAAGTGGTTCTTAAGCTGCGTTCACACCACCTTGTATTTACCGGAATCTTGAGATGACAACACGTGACGTTGTATTTGGAGCTGTTCACGTCCTTTGACCGGGAATTATGCGTTTCTATGGCACCACTATCAACGCCTAAATGAATCTACAGCGGTCAGGTGGTACAGCGGCCACTTGGTACATGTGGGATCTTTAAGAAAACTTACAAGCTGTAATTATGACCTCTACGAGGACGTGAACGCTTTTTACAAGCCAGAATCTTGTAGTTACAGCAATTACGATATGGCGTGAACTCACCTTTACTTCTAGACCAGCAATGTTTTGGTGCTAATTATGAACCACTTTTTCTGGTTCGAAGCTGGTGCTTTGGGTGACGAAAGGAGGCCCATTTTAATTTTAGTGTCAAATAAGAAAGAGTAAGATACAAGATTTTGCTGCTCACATATGTGGGTTTATTATAAACAGCCACTTGTGAAGTTTACTTAAATAGGGTTTTAATAAAAAAAATAAAATTATATCAATAAATAATGGATGAAAAGATATATACATCATAAATGATGCATGTAAATACAACACGTGAGCTTCTGTAAAGCCCATTGAGAAGATGTTAGTCCCGTCCGAATCGGTACATGAAATGACAGACCTCAAGCGATAAGAATTGTAACTAAAACGTCATTTAGAAAACTAGTCCTGTCCGAATAGGGCTTTACAACCAGGGTTAGGTGCTTCTACGTCAGTGTTATTCATCTATCATTTCCCTCTGATATTAGGGATAAGTTATGGGTAGGGTTAGGTTTAGGGTAAGGATATGGTTAGGACTAAATTTTCGGTCAGCAATGTTGTTCCTGGATCAACAAAATTTTGACCATATCCAATTTTTTGGCCAGTCTGTTTACATTCACTTTAGATGCGACTGGTATCTGTGTTTACATTACTTCCTGCCCCTAAATGATTGTCATTGATAGTTTTACATGCACATGGTAGATCCTCGGGTTTTGAATGGCCGTGCTATTAAAATTATTTATATATTTCTCGTCGGGTGGCCACGATTACTGTCAAAATGGATAAGTTAAGTAGCCTACCCAGTGAAGCTTTTGGCTTATAAAAAAAAAACAAAAAACACGGCAGTCTCTTGATATTCAGGTTGATATTCAGCTGCTGAATGTGTGTGTGTGCATGCTATTTCTTTCTAGGAAAAATAGATATTTCCCACCTCAATAATAAAGCTGCAAATTTTCAGTTCAAGTGCATACAGGCACGTCTGCTTCATAATACAACACAAAAAGCTACCTTTTAGTGAGCAAATGTGTCGCCCTCGCCTTGTGGTGGCTTGGAATTCCAATGGGAATCAGATATGTGTGTTTAGACGTATCTATAGATATGTATCTGATTTAAACCACATTTGGAAGTGGCTCAGATCGGCTGCGAAAAAATCGGATCTCGTGTGGATTTTTGCGTTTACACGTGTGCAACAAATTCCGATCTGTGTCAGATGTGAGCAAAACATCTGATTTTTTGTGCCAGTGTAAATGCAGCTTTTATTCCAGTTGTATTTTTTTTTTTTTTTTACGTTTTTCATCTAATATTTATATTTTACTTTATTTCAGCTTTACTGTACTTTATTTCAGTTAATTTAATTAGCTAACAATAAGAATACTGGGAAGTTATGCATCAATAGAAATAAAACATTTACTGCGCATCGCCATAATCTGATAACTGCACCGCTCATATCTGATATAGAGCATGGTATCATATTCTACTGCACATATTCTGACATTTTTGTAACTTTCTCTGGGAACCTGATCTCCAACCTGAGCACCTCCTAAGCACCAACCAGATTCATTATCAAGCTTTAAGCATAAAAATTCTACTCAATGACTACAGATTTCAGTACACCCATGAATCCCTAAGAGGAACTACATTTTTTTTTTTTTTTACTATATACTGTAGCCTTCAAAGTTTACCCAAACTTCCCTTTAAAAATCTTTATTCTGGTCAGGCTTCCACAAGAGTGGGAGGTAGATTCAATTCATTCAGGCACAAGACGGTAAACAGGCGAGCATACACTGCCAATAGTTTCCATGGTGCTTCAGAACAACATTTCAAAAGGCTCAGTGTGTTTTATGAAATATGAATCATGATTCTAGGGCTTAATTCTGCTCTTCCCAGGCTCCTGGCTTCATTTCCTACTCTCAGTAGCAATTTGAATAACCTGAGCCAGGCTAATTACCAGGGGAAAATTCATTTATAGACGAGAATTACAGAACTGCCCACATCAAAAGTGCCATTTTGAAGTTCACACGACTTTGTTAACCATAATAGAGATGACAGTCCTGCCAAGAAGTCTCCACAGGCCCTGAAGACCACCTCAGAAAATGAATTTTACCCTTCAGATTTGGTGTATCAAATGTCTTTTTTAAATTCTGAAGAGTGTGTGTATGGAACAATGCATGTGCGCGGGCACTGAATGGCATTTGTGCCCAATCTACACACGCTGTCATTGTCCTTTTCCCTTTTGCTGTCTATTTACCTTTTTTATTGCATTCCACACACGTTCCTGATCAGACCGCTTGCCTTCAAGGGTGTCCATGGTGTCTGCCATTAGAGCCAGCAGCTGCCAGGAGGAGATAAAGATTATCACAGCTCAGTTCACACAAACGCCATAACTTTTCTAAACACTGCACCTTAAAAGCTAATTAAAAATCATTTGTTGGCAGCTGATTTTTATAAGTCATCCCTCATATAATGAGGGCTTCCTTCTTGTTCCCCTTTGGGTAGTGGAAAGGGGGAGGGGGTGGTCTTGGGATTTTACAAGGCTAGTGGTTAGAAACTGAAACAATGTGGACAAATTGAGGAACAACACTCGTCCATCACAGGGCACAGCAGATGGGAATATACACAGTGCTGCACGCTGAGACCCATTTAGCTGAAGGCCCAGGATGGAGGAGTAAGAGAGAGAAGGAAGGGGAAGTTAAATAGACAGAGAACGCTGGTCACCTGCTTCACTAAGTGCTGTTAAGTAGGGTGAGTTGGCTTTGTAGTGAATCCACTTTCGATATACTGTATAGCACACGCTGTATTCACATAATCACTCTCTATACTCTTTTCTTCTCATGTATATAAGTACATACCATTTTCAGAAGCAGCATGTGGCTCTGAACCTGTATTCACCAATACGACAGTTTTTTAAAGCAACAGTTACTTACATATATATAGCCTGCATATATGTGCTTCTATATTGTAGGTTTCTATTTACTGTAACTACTCAATTGTTCTTTGTAATTTGTCAGTGTGATTCTGGGAGGTGTTTTATTGTTCCTATACAAACATCACGCTAATTGAACGCCCTGTGGCTCTCCATTCATGGTAGATTTGGTTGCAATCTCGCATACATCACGCTCTATTGATCTTGGCTAATCTCACCACTGTGGAGCGCTAATCTAGTCAAGAGGCAATTATGGTGCTTCAGCACTGTATGCCAGAATGAGATTTATGCCATCTCCTTCTTCAATTCTTTCTTTTTTCTCATTCATTTTCTCTGTTCTGTTCCGTCACTTCTATATCTGCATGCACAATAGCGTTGTCGTCTTTGTCTGCGCTAGTTTCTCTTTCAGTCTCATAAATATTCACAACAGAGCCGTGTTTTATTGCCGTGCATAATTCCAGGCTTTATTAAAACAAGCTGTCCTGGTTCTGCTCTTGGGGTATGATGTTACATGATCGCTCCCTCAAAACATTGCATCATTTTCTCAGGGGTAATAAGGAGGTCTATAACTTCCTGACTAATTTTTAGCACTGATTTCCTGATCTAAAAATTGTATGCCTTTATGAGCACTCCAAAAAAGATTCAGGCTATAATATTAAATGTTGCTTGCTTGCAAAAAATTGGATTTCTCAATTTCAATTAAATTCTCATTCACAAGCTCTCAATTCAATTTGAATGGATTCTGATTTATTTCTGAAATACACTGATCAGGCATGATATTATGACCACTTTCCTAAAATTGTGTTGTTCCCCCTTTTGCTGCCAAAACAGCCCTGACCCGTCGAGGCATGGACTCCACTAGACCCCTGAAGGTGTGCTGTGGTATCTGGCACCAAGATGTTAGCAGCAGATCTTGTAAGTTGCGAGGAGGGGCCTCCATGGATCGGACTTGTTTGTTCACCACATCCAACAGATGCTCGATTGGATTGAGATCTGGGGAATTTGGAGGCCAAGTCAACACCTCAAACTCATTGTTGTGCTCCTCAAACCATTCCTGAACCATTTTCGCTTTGTAGCAGGGCCTATTATCAAACTGAAAGAGGCCACTACCACCAGGGAATACCGTTTCCATGAAAAGGTGTACATGGTCTGCAACAATGGTGGTACGTGTCAAAGTAACATCCACATGGATGGCAGGACCCAAGGTTTCCCAGCAGAACATTGCCCAAAGCATCACACTGCCTCCGCCGGCTTGCCTTCTTCCCATAGTCATCCTGGTGCCATGTGTTCCCCACATGTGATCCATTCATCCATGTGATGTAAAAGAAAACGTGATTCATCAGACCAGGCCACTTTCTTCCATTGCCAGTTCTGATGCTCACGTGCCCACTGTTGGCACTTTCGGTGGTGGACAGGGGTCAGCAGGGTCACCCTGACTGGTCTGCAGCTATGCAGCCCCATACGCAACAAACTGTGATGCACTGTGTATTCTGACACCTTTCAGAACCAGCATTAACTTCTAGAGCAATTTGAGCTACAGTAGCTCGTCTGTTGAATCGGACCACACGGGCCAGCCTTCGCTCCCCACGTGCATCAATGAGCCTTGGCCGCCCATGACCCTGTCGCCGGTTCACCACTGTTCCTTCCTTGGTCCACTTTGATAGATACTGACCACTGCAGACCAGGAACACCCCACAAGAGCTGCAGTTCTGGAGACGCTCTGACCCAGTCGTCTAGCCATCACAGTTTGGCCCTTGTCAGTCTCACTCAAGTCCTTACGCTTGCCCATTTTTCCTGCTTCTAACACATCAACTCTGAGGACAAAATGTTCACTTGCTGCCTAATATATCCCACCCACTAACAGGTGCCGTGATGAAGAGATAATCAGTGTTATTCACTTCACCTGTCAGTGGTCATAATGTTATGCCTTATCGGTGTATTTGCAGAGAACAACGGAAAAAATGGACACGGTCCAAAAGTCTCTTAATGAGTAATGGGTGTGTTTTGGGCATAATTCCCTGTGCTGGGAATTGTGTGCTGCTGTGTGTCCCTGTGTGTGTAACACAGTTGGTCAATGGCGCAGTCTATTTCAGTTGCCTCAAAATAGCAACACGCCAACAATGCGCCTGAACACACCTCGTTTTCAGACCAGCACGCCCATGGGCCATTTAAACAACTTAGGCACTGGACATGAAAATGATAACCGCGTCGGGCTGAAACTAGCTGTATACTGTATGATAGGGCCCAAAAAATGTTAATAATACAATGTTTCAGACATTGTTCAGAATAGTACAAGCTAGCAGGTTACAGTAAATTGCTCACGGAAGAGATGAGTACTAGATGAGAACTATTTCTTGAATATTGTCAGGGATTTGGCTGGGAAGATCATTCCACCAGCAAGGAACAGTGAACAAAAACGTTCTTGAAAGTGATTTTGTGCCTCTCTGTGATAGTACCACAAGGTGCCACTTACTTACCGACAGCAGGCTTCTGGAGGGAAAGCCTCCATTTTTCAGAAAACAGACTAAACTGGTCACACTGTACATTTTTGAGTGACTAAAAAGAACCAGCTCATAAGAGTCTGTGAATCGGATACTGCATGGGCTCTACCAGCTTGGGTAGAGCCCAGTGAGAGCAGTTACAATCAAAAAACTGTTCTCAGATCAGTGTTAGGTGTGCCTAGGATGGCCCAGAGCTATCAAGAGATCTGCATAAGTAGCTTAGTCTGTTCACAGTGAGGGGAACACTTAAATAGCGATAAAAAGAAATAAAAGAATGATCTCTATGTAAATGTGCATTTAGACTAAATTCCCACTTCAGACTGATCTGAATCCGATAGAGGATGTTTATAATCCTTTGATTTCATTTCATTCTTGTATTTTTCAGTGCATGCACACTCCAGGGATCGCCACCGCGTCTCATTCCAGCTGTCTGCTTCCTCCACCTGTACTCGGAGAGGAAGCTTGGCCCTGTGCAGCAGTTTATCTGCATATTATGAATGCCTTTTGGAGGAACATTCGTTTGAAGTTGGAGATGAGGAGAATAGCTTTGTTTTCATGTAACTTTTTTTTTTCTTTCATCGAATGACATTAAGAAGCACAAGAGAAAAGTAAAAATCGGCATCCAAGAATTCGCTACAGGAATTTTTCACCCCAGTAAAATAAACAATCCTCCCATGAGAGAATACAAACACATGAAACTCTTATCACTTTCTCTTTCAAAAACAAAAGGAGTTATTAATAGGAGAATGCCCATGCTGCTCTTGTTCATACAATGAATGGTCACCATGGCTTAATGAGATTTTCAGTTAATAACAGCTTAAATTTAAGTTTCTCTCACAAAGTTATTGTATGACTTCAATAAACAGCGACTTTACCTCATTGCTGAGTAATATAATGTAGCGATTCAGTATATCTATATATTAAACATTTAATACAATTAAGCACACTTCTTTTCCGTAAGGGCATGTACCAATTTTATGATACCTTATAATGCTTTTTTGACACGTTTGAAGCTCTTGTTGCCTATTCATTTTTCTATCCATTGTATAGAAAATAACATCATCGACATTTTTCAAAATCTTCCCTTTTGTGTTCCATGTAGGAAAAAAAATTCTTAAAAAGTCACCATGAAATCAAAATTGACAATTCTTATTTTTATGGAATATTACAGTATTTAAAATAAATAATTTATCTGTGCACATCATTTTTCAAATATTTTTTATTCAAACAATAGCAAACGATCCAACAATCTAATCAGTTCCTGATGGAAAAAATCAATTCCCATCCCACAGTTTTTCTTGTCTGAGACAATAGAGAAGAAAGGAAGATCTCAATTTTCGTTTCATGATGACTTTAATAGAGTGAGGGGAGAAAGAAAAAGTAACTGACTCACCAGCTGTGTGTCAGAAGGACTGATGTCCTGCAGATAGGGTGCGACCGCCAGCTCAGCCAGTGTGTACTGTAGTACATGTGTATGCTCTCTGAACCTATTCAGCTGTCCCAGGACACTGGCATACTGAAGCCTCTCTATGAGTCCAGATCCTGTGGAAAAGTCCACCTAGACACCGACCAAACACATGCTCATTTATACACATAATATGAACATAGCTATATAAAAAACACACTTATAGTTTTTTGGCACTGGTGGCACCAAATGGAATTGCAATCTGCTTGTTTGAGCAGGCCGTGTAGGCCCAACACTGGCTCAACCAATGGTGTGAGTTTGGAGCGGGACTACTTGCTTTTTGAACAATGACAGACGGAGGAGAGTTCGAAAATTATTTAATTTAATTTAATATAATTTAGTCTGTGTTGCCAAATTGGGGTATTTCTACACTTGCAGTGGGTTGTTTTTTTAGTCCGCGGGTTGAAGCGAAACGCCCCCCCTCGAGTTTTACTCCCTGTTTTGGGCAGGTTTTCAATTGAATGGTGCAGGTATGACGCCAGAAACCGGAAGTCTTATTCTCCGTTGGTTCCTTCAAGATTTTCTTATGGGGTTTTATAATGGGGTTTTTCAATTTATGTGTAAAATAAAGCATATGATAAACTTAACTTGACCATACTTTGACGTTTGGTTCGACAAAGTAAATGACACACACACATATTAAATACATGAATTTTGAAGCAGTTATGTTCATGTTTAAAAACACAACTACATAAGACAGCTTGGGGTATGAGTGCATGCAGTGTACATTGTAGAACAAAACGTCAAAGTATCATCAAGTTATGATTACCACAGGCTTTATTTTACTCATAAATTGGAAAAACCCCATTGTAAACCCCATTCTCAAAGGAACCAGCGTCAAATTAGACTTCCGGGTTCTGTCGTCATACCTGTGCCACTCTATAGCAATTGGGCTAGTTTTGTTATGCAAATCTGGCAACACTGAATTTAGTTTAGTGCTGTGAGTAGTGCAGAAGATGAACATTTCCACCGCCTACAGGACTGGAGTGTGAAAAGCTGGATGGCACAAAAGGAAAGCATTGGTGTTTGCCACAATTTCCTGTTAAAATATTTAAAATATCACACATCATTTTTGGACCGACATTAGGGTGAGTATATACTGGCAAAATTTTTCATTTTTGGGTGAACTATATCACAGAAAACATTTGACTGAAAAGGTGTTACATTCATTCAATCTAACCAATCCTTGCAAAAGTAGACACTCATTTAAACAGTAGAAAAACAAATCACACAACTCGCATTAGGATTTTAACGCATCTCTCAAATACCATGCATCGCTTTGACTTCCACATGAAAAACGCTGCAGATAATGTCACAGAATGGATTTCATGAAGTGTTAATGGTGCCTGAATGTGTTTTTATTGGGTTGTGAGTGTACAAGTGTGCTTCTGTCATGTTTGCTTGATGCCCTGAGTTGTGCTGTATGTAAATGAAGTCATTATAAATTGAAAAGGGGACGCTGACCTTTTCCACAGAGAGTAACAATACAAAGAAGAAGAACAAACACTTTTAAAAAGTGTCAGCATACGGCGCTTTTGTTTGAAACTGACAGCTCCCAGTGCCAAAGCGTCCCTCAGAGCCGTTTCACACACGCTGCTTCAGTGCTACAAAAGCAACTCCATGTTCCCTGATGATTCATTATGTCAAATACCTTTTGGCATCTTGTGTTACACACATTCTTCTCATGCTGAAACTTGACAAAAGGCTACATAATGTTGGAAGTCAAGTTGAAAAACTGCTATTTTGTTGTACGCTCAACTCCACCCCACATCCCAAGGTCGCCTCTTTACCGGTTTCCCCTGCGGACCGTTTTTGGCCTGTCGAGGTCGCTTGTCTAAATGATGCTCCTCTCCATGCCTTTCTAGACTCCTTTTATATTGTGTGAGCTCTGTTACACTCCAGTGTCATTCATCCACTTTATGGTCATTTTTATTACCAACACATATCCTCCAGCATGTATCATTTTTCACCACTACTGTCAGTTTTTAGGCATTATTTTTATCACAACTGTTTACTTTCCATAAGCCAAGCAGAGGAAGCAGTGAGCTGGTTAGAAAGAAAGAAGAAGAAATCAAGAATAGTGTGTTCATTGTTCTTAATTAATATATTTAATAGATTTCCTATTAATCACTGCAATAGTAGAATTATCACGTTATTTTTATATTAAGTAAATTAAATGAATATAAATCAATAATAATGTTATTATTAATGAGAGTGCTG
The DNA here is from genome assembly GCA_037950675.1 of Hypophthalmichthys molitrix. Taxonomy (NCBI): domain Eukaryota; kingdom Metazoa; phylum Chordata; class Actinopteri; order Cypriniformes; family Xenocyprididae; genus Hypophthalmichthys; species Hypophthalmichthys molitrix. Next base: position 11,375,414 of record CM075502.1, read on the forward strand.
TTCATTCACTCCCTTCACCTACATTTCCTGCCGGTACTGAGACTCAAACCTGCAACCTTTGGGTTATAAGTCAGACTCTCTAACCATTGGGCTACAACTACCTAATATTAATGTCAAATTTTATAAATATTTTTCCAATATTTTATATTTATATCAACCTATATTTTTCTGTGTACATACACTCTTTCTGTTTGGACATGGATACAGTGTAGCTGTCATTTCAGAAACTTTGATATATGAAATAAATCCTAAAATGCCCTGAGATAATTTAATATTGACGTACAGTACTTCATAATTTATATATTTGTATGATTCTGAGAGTCAGCAAAGGAGCGTGTGTGTGAATCCACAACAGAAATCTGTACTGTTTGACAGGTTGAGTTCTTCATTCTCAGAATAAATGTGTTGCCACAAATTTCATCATAGTGAGATGAAATCAACTCTGTGTTTTAATCGAGAGCTGATGGCTGTTCTCGGCTGGAGAATAACTGACTAATGTAATTTAGCGTTGTGTCTGGGCCAATCAAACATTTGCCGTTGCTGCTCTAATTCAATCACTGTCTTCTCAAATAAACACCCTGAGAGTTCAGTCTCCAAATGAAATGAAAACTTCATCTTTGGGCATGTTTGTGTCTCAAGTCGACCATTGTGAGGTTGGAGAAAGATTGTAATTATTAGTGGTATGTGGCAGGGATACTGACAGCGCTGGCTTGTTAGACATTGACAGCAAGTGTATATAATTAGTGGTGTTAGCTAAGGCAAGAATCACTAACACTATTGCTCATACTTGGATAAGTGATTTGAACAAACTCCTAACCCAATATATTAACTTTGCACATATATCTTCCTGCTCTGTGCTACAGACATGAATGATACATCAAATCGTGAGGCTTGCTGAACTGATTACTTTTCTAAGTGATCAGACCATTTTTATCTGGCGGACGATGCAACAAACAGAAAAAAATCTCATATACTAAGTACTAAGTAACCACCTATCAACCCCATGCTAAAACCCTCTCAAAACACCTTAAATGGATAGCTGACCCAAAGATAAAAATTCTGTCATAATTTACGTACTCTTGCGTAATTCCAAACCGGTATGCATTTCTTCTGCAGAACATAAGAAGATATTCTGAAGAATGTTGGTTTCAGTTCCCAAATAATACAAAGAAAGTCAAACTGTTTGGTTACCAACATTCTTCAAAATATTTTCTTTCATATTCCACAGAAGAAACTCATACAGGTTTGGAATGACATGAAGGTGAATAAATAATGATAATATGGAGTATAATACTTACAAATATCCTGTTGGACAGTCATTAAAGGGTTAGTTATGAAAATTCTGTCATTAATTACTCACCCTCATGTCGCTCCACACTCATAAGACCTTCGTTCATCTTCGGGACACAAATTAAGATATTTTTGATAAAGTTCGATGGCTCAGTGAGGCCTCCATTGCCAGCAAGATAATTAACACTTTCAGTGCCCAGAAAGCTACTAAAGACATATTTAAAACAGTTCATGTGACTACAGTGGTTCAACCTTAATGTTATGAAGCGACGAAAATACCTTTTGTGCGCCAAAAAAAATCAAAATAACAACTTTATTCAACAATACCTAATGATGGGCGATTTCAAAACACTGCTTCATGAAGCTTCGAAGCTTTACGAATCTCTTGTTTCAAATCAGTGGTTCAGAGCGCGTATCAAACTGCCAAAGTCATGTGATTTCAGTAAACGAGGCTTTGTTACGTCATAAATGTTTTGAAATTTCAATTGGGGGGCATTTTAATACATGCTCTGAATGACTATTTCGAAACAAAAGATTCGTTAAGCTTCAAAACTATCTGAAGCAGTGTTTTGAAATCACCCATCACTAGATATTGTTAAATAAAGTTATTTTGATTTTTTTTTGGGCACAAAAAGTATTTTCGTCGCTTCATAACATTAAGGTTGAACCACTTGAACCATCTTGCTGGCAATGCAGGCCTCACTGAGCCATCAGATTTTATCAAAAATATCTTAATTTGTGTTCTGAAGATGAACGAAGGTCTTACAGGTGTGGAACGACATGAGGGTGAGTAATTAATGACAGAATTTTCATTTTTTGGGTGAACTAACCCTTTAGGCATAACACAAGAAAATAAATATATACCCACACTTAGCTTGGTGCACTTAATAAAATCTAGAACTGGCAGAATCGTCTTTCCTTGCATCTCATACATCTTTTCCAGGTCTCTATAGCTGGGAGAGGTGAATGGAGATCTTTGCCCTGTAAAAGAAAGCCATCAGACCAAAACTGAGTAAATGTTCAATAAGTCTTACGAATGACTGTTTTATCATTTACAGTAGGGACCAAATGTCTGAGACCATGTCAAAAACCTGTGATTTACACTTAACACACTAGACATAACATTTTAGGATTTAGTAAAATAATTATAATTCAGTAAAATAATACACAGAATAATTGTCATGCCATTCAAGATGATAGATAGGCACAAAAACAACAACAAAGAAACAGACAGATAATGCTGAGAGAAAAGAAAAGTTGGAGTTAGTGTTATGAAGGCTCAGTGGGAGTGAGTTCAAGAGTTTAGGTGCCATAATGCTGAGTAATCTACCACCCATTGAGGAAAGTTGAATTTTCATCAACTCTTCATAATATTATGTATGATGAGAGCATCACTAGCTGGGGGAAACGTTAGACTAATTCCTGGGGGCCTATAGCCAGGTCACAAAACGTTCCACCGAGGGCCCCCAGGAAAATGATTTCAGGGCCCAAAACCCCAGCGACAGCTCTGAGGATAGATACATGGGCTATTCTATATGCAAAGAATGTTTACCTGCGACATCCTCTGCATATAAACACTGTTATTCATACTATATACAGTAGTGATGCTGCAGGTAAACACATGTGCAGCATAGAGAATAGCCTATGTGCAAAATATGATGACAAGTTGTAAAAAGGTGGCAAATCGTGCAGTTATAGTACCTTTGCAACAAAAGATTGGAGTTGTCACGGCATCTTGAGGATGATTGATTAGTATAATGACCCATTCAGTGGCTGTACCTTTGAGACATTACACAAATGCCATAGATTTTCCTCCTCTTAATAGAGATCATTCACAAATACAGCCCCAGCTCTGCTGTGCAGGCTGATTGACGGCAATACAGCCCAGACATCTTTGCCTCTCTGGCTTTGCACGAACCAAGGTTAATTGAGAAATTTTATGCCATTGATGTCAATACATTGATTGGTCCCTGTAATCTCTTGTCTGCTTAAACAGAACAGAAAAGGGCTGAGTTAATAGGAATTTCTCATTCTTGAAAGACGATGATAGTGTGACCTTGGAGGTCAGTCCGTAAATTCGTACATTTAACATATGACACAGCCTTAGCCCTTGATTTCAATTGGACCAATTTCCATGCACTACTAGATAATTCTTTTTTTTTTTTTTTTTTTTTTTTGTTGACCTAACAAAGTCATTGTGGTGAAAAAGTGTGACTAGAATAGAAAAGATCCCTCAGGGATTGTATTAAAACATTTTTGTCATTGTAATGGTTGTGAGGATTGAGAGGTCTATTTGTGCTGCGTATTCGACGCCGTAAGCTTTGTGATCCATTTAGCTTGCCTGAGGTTAGCGTATACTTGTTCATGTTCTTTCACAAGTGAGCTCCTAATGATATCACCTAAGCAGATGAATGTGTGATGTCAAAGATGTATTGTGTAGCCGTGATTATAGCTGTTCTGTTCAGCACACTCTGAGAACCTTCATCTTATCAACACTATGAACATGCAGTGCTAAAAGTCTTCAGCTTGTGTTCTGTGAATGCAAATTATAAACTTCCTTCAGCTAATATAGAGACTACACCAACCTGTGAATATGGGACACCTCCTGTGGAGCAGTTTACCTAGGAAGTCTCCATTCTTACTCCTTCTGAAGCCAAGAGTGAGGAAGTAACTCTGTATGGATGAAGGCTGACTCCAATCCGTTGTCTGGGGTAACAAATGACCTCCACGTGGGTCTAGGTAGGGATGAAGAATAGTTACTAATTGTTATCTGAAACAGCTAATGTCTGTCAGTCTATCTGTCTGTCTGTTTATCTAGATAGGGATGAAGAATAGTCACTAATAGTTATCTGAAACAGTCTGTTTATCTGTCTGTCTGTCTGTCTGTCTATCTTTCTGTCTGTCTGTTTATCTTGATAGGGCTGAAGAATTGAAGAATAATCACTAATTGTTACAATCTGAAACAGCTAATGTCTGTCTGTCTGTCTATTTCTCTGTCTATCTAGATAGGAATGAAGAATAGTCAGTATTTTTTATAATCTGAAACATCTATCCATCCATCCATCCATATAGGCTTTATTGGCATGACTGTATGCAATATATTGTCAAAGCTGGGAATATAAGCAGAAAAAAAGAACAGTATATTATTATTTTTATAAAATGACTTGAACTGAAGTTTAACAATATAACAAATTATGGCATTTGTGAAAAGCTGGAAAACAGTATTTAAAGGATTAGTTCACTTTGAAATTAAAATTACCTAATGATTTACTTACCCTCAAGCTAGGTGTATATGACTTTTTTCTTTCAGATGAATACAGTCGGAGTTATATTAATAATCACCCTGATGATCATAATCTTTATAATGGCAGTGAACGGAAATCACCTGTTTGAAATTCAAAAAAGTACAACCATCCATCATAAACGTACTCCACATGGCTCGGGGGGGGGGGGGGGGGGGGGGTTAATAAAGGCCTTATGAAGCGAAGAGATGCATTTGTGTACGAAAAATATCCATATTTAACACGTTATAAAGTAAAATATCTAGCTTCCGCCAGACCGCCTTCCGTATTCAAAAAGTGTAACTCCTCTCGCAGTTCAAAACGCGTCCTACACCATCTTATGAAACAAGCGTGATGCGTCGGAAGCTAGATATTTTACTTTATGGCATGCTAAATATGGATATTTTTCATTCACAAATGCATCGCTTCGCTTCATAAGGCCTTTATTAACCCCCCGGAGCTGTGTGGAGTATGTTTATGATGGATGGTTGTGGATGGTTTCTGTTTACTGCCATTATAAAGCTTAGGAGCATCAGGGTGATTATTAAAATAACTCCGATAATATTCGTCTGAAAGAAGAAAGTCATACACACCTAGGATGGCTTGAGGGTGAGTAAATCATGGGGTAATTTTCATTTTAAAGAGAACTAATCCTTTAACAGAATACCAATGACATGTCTATATTTGCATAAATTTAGACATACAAATCTACTGAGGGACACGGTGGTGGATTGGAGGGTAACGCATTAACATGTAATCACCCACTGTCTCTCAGTCTGTGCCATGTCTATATGTATCTCACAGCCAGTGCTGTTGTGTCCCTCTCCAAGTATTATTTTCATTTGTTCATGTTTTGTCATGGCTCTAAAGTTGTTTACGATGTTTGTGAATTTGTTCATGTAGATGTCTCTAGTTGTTTTGAGTTTGTGGCGGTGAAGCAGGAAGTGCACCTCTGTCTCGACCTCACCTGTCGTACAGTGAGCACAATTTCCTCTCTGGGTAACCATGTCTTCATGTGTCTGCCTGTCTTGACGGCTAGACTGTGCTTATTGAGCCTGTACTTGGTCAGAGTCTGCCTCTGCTTTGTATCTCTGACAGTCAGAAGATATTCTTCTCTTCCAAATCACAATTTGATTTTAGAGTTTGATAGAATTGTTATTTAGTTTTAGTTTCCTGATTCTAGTGTTCCAGTTGGTGTTTTTAGATTGTTTTATAGTTTGATTTATTCTGATGTTTGACTGGAAAGCAGTGCTATTCTGAGACTGGTTAGTATTGGTAGTGTTAATTGGGTTAGTCTCAGGACCAGCTGACTGAGGGGGCTTTTTTTCAGGGTTCATTTCTTGCATTTGTAATGCTTTAAAATTCTGTGGGACTAAAATATGTATCTTTTTGAGGTTTTCCAGCAGGTCCAGGTGCTGCTGTAGTCTCTGTGGTATGGGTGACAGCAGCACAGAACAAAAGCTTAATGTTTTTGTCTTGGAGAGTGAGTCCAGGGGCTGTAGACTGTTCCAACTGCATTGCTAATTCATTAATGTAAGTGTTGAACAGTGTTGGACTCAGGCTACAGCCTTGCCACACTTCTTTCTTCTGGGAGAAGAATTTGTTTATTGCCAATTTGTTTTTCACATTTATTGTCCGAATACATTGATTTTATAGTGTCATAAACTTTACGCCCCACTTTGAAAAAAGTTTGTAATATAATCTGTCATGCCATCAAATGCTTGCAAAAAGCATGCAAATAATTAACTATTTTTTGGTATGTTTTATGTGTTTATTGATTACGGTGTGTGGGGTTATAATGTGGTCAGTAGTTCTATGATTTGGAAGGAAGCCAATTTGACTTGTATTTAATAAGGATGTTTACAATTCCATTGTATAAAATACTGCTAAATAACCTCTCCAGATTACTGCTCACACAAATGTCTCTGAAATTATTAGGGTCCAATTTGTCTCCACTTTTGTGAATCAGGCAATAAGCTCTTGGCTCCAGATGTCAGGAAAACAGCCTGAACTAAATACATGGTTAAATAATTTGTGCTTCTGCATTTTACCAATGAATCCTACCAACCAACCAAGGTTAGACAGATAAATAAAGAGACAGATGTATGTTGAACTTCATTTCCCACAATGCATCATGTGTTGAAGTTCTGCCATTCCAATTCAACTTCCTATGAGGTGTGGCCAATTCATTTCAAATGCCAACTTATGAATTGAAAAGCAAATCTTCAGTTCTAAATTTTGTACAACTGGACGCTTGGAACACCCTAGCAACTGCATAGCAATGCACTAAAAGCCACCCTGAACATGTCAGCAACTGCATAACAATGCTTGCAACCACCTACAACACTCTAGCATCATGGTGGTGAGTTTTGCATTGGTAAGTTCCACTTATGTTTTAACAAAAAAAAATGTAAAAGCCTAGTTGTTTACATTTGTACTTTAAAACATTTTGGTACTTTATTAGCATGCCACAGTTGAACATCACTGAACTAGATCATAGATGCAGAGATTTGATCAATGTTAATTTAATTTAGTTGTGATGCTAAAACTGGCATTATCTCCTTTTACTTGCCTTATTTTAATGCAAATCCTACATTTATTTTAAAGAGATTGCATCAACAGATGGCTAAAGGCATTACATAGTCAAAGACAAGGACATCAACCATTTTTTTCAGAGCTGGTTATGCACAGTGTTGCATTGACATGGATGTTGACAACCCTGTGATGAGTGACTGTTCTCCTCTAGGGTACTAAATTTTAAATCCAACATGTCTTTCAGTGTCACATATTCATGTCATGCAGGATTATTTTTCCACAACGGTGAACATTATGCTAATTTAATTTGTAAAAAAAAAAAGAGAAGATCCATGGTAAAAAAAAAAAAAAAGGCTGCATCCCTGAGGAATGAAAATGCAGACATGGAGCACAGCAGGGGATTGATGGCTGCTCCATGGAATTTGTGGATTATAAAATAGATTGCATCATCTTCGCTGTTTAAAAAAAAATATATATATATATATCTTTACAAATGTCTCATTTTGTATATATTACACAAACTAACTCAGCCTTAAAATTAAATTCTGACGTTATTTACTCATCCTCATGTCATTCCAATTCTGTATTAATTTTTTTTTCTCATGTGGAATTCAAAAGGAGATGTTTTCCAGAATGTTCACACTGCTTTTCAGAAGACTTAAATATATTATGCAAGTTTTTTGAAGCATGGCACTCCCTGTAACTCTTCACTTTCATTGTTTTCAATGTGAACATCATGTTTAACGTCTCTTTTTGAGGTCTATGCAAAGAAATCATAGCGGTTTGGGAAGAAATACGTAAATTATGGGAGTAAATGATGACAGAATTTTCTTTTTTAACTGAACTATTCTTTACAATATGCAGCTTTTCATTTTATCCAGGTTTTTGTGGCCTGTTCAGGAGAGTGTCTGTGAATGCATCATAAGATTGTGTCCTGCGGACAGACACCCTGCTGTGTCAGGGTGTTCTGAAATTTTCATGGTGAATCTACGCTCAATAAAGTGGAATGCTCTCAGACATGTTTTTTCCACTGTGCCTCCATGAGGCGTCTTTGAATCGTTTGATCCAAGCAGGGGAAAGCATAACATTTGCGTCACCAGTGTGTATTTGAGCATTGCTTTTGAAAGAAAAAACAGCCTTCAAATTGCTGTTCTTTTCATAATGAATTTGTCCAGAATAAATGTATAATCTCAGATTCTGGCCATTTAGTGGCCATAACCCAGAGACTCTCCTTAGTCGCCGGAGATTTCTATATACTGTATCTTATTTATTGTATAGGCCCTATATATTTTTTATAATTATTTTATATTACTTTATATTTTTGCATATATGGTCCCCAAATTTGATTGGCTGAGTGCCGTTCTAAGAATGGTGCTGATACTTAGTCCAATAGCATTCACTTAAAAGATTTGTGCAAAAACACTGATTCATTAAAGAACAAAACAAGTGACTTTGTTTATGAATGAATCACTGAAACATTCAGTCAGTTGTTGCATTCAAAAACAGTGATTCATTCAAAAAAGAAACAAGTGACAGACTTTTTGAATGAGTCATTAAATCATTCAAATCAAACAAGCGACTGTCTGAATCACTGAATCATTCATTCAACTGCTTCATTCAAAAACACTAATTCTTTGAGAAATTAAACAAGTGGGCGACTTTATGAATGATTCATTGAATCACTCATCAATCATCTGATTTTCTCTGAACCACTGAAGAACAAGTGACTGCCTTTGTGAGTGAGTCAACTGACTCATTAATTCAACAGTTTGCTAAAAAAAACATTGATTCTGTCATTACTCACCCTCATGTCGTTTCACACCCGTAAGAATTTCGTTCATCTTCAGAACACAAGTGAAGATCTTTTTGAATGTTGTCAGATTTTCTTCCATAGACTAAAACTTTGACACTTCAAAAAGTTCATAAAGAGATCGGAAAACGAATCCATATGAATCGTGTGTGAATGAATCGAGCGTGAATAACACACGAGAATGAACCTTATTGGTTACGCAGCGGAAGAGGTTTGTTCTTGTGCGTCATTTAGGTTCGGTTGAGCTTCTGTTAAACCACTCGATTCAAATGGATTAGTTTTCTGATCTCTTTATCAACTTTTTGAAGCGTTAAAGTTTCAGTTGCGAAGGTAGTCTATGGAAGGAAATCTGACAGTAATCGGTTATCAAAAAGATCTTCATTTGTGTTCTGAAGATGAACAAAAGTCTTACGTGTTTGGAGCGACATGAGGGTGAGTAATTAATGACAGAATTTTCATTTTGGGGTGAACTAACCCTTTAATTCAATTGTCTCATTCAAAAACAGTGAATTATTCAAAAAAGAAACCAGTGACAGATTTGTGGAATGGGTCTTAAAATCATTCAATCGATTAATTCAAAAACACTGATTTATTAAGGAACAAAATAAGTTATTGTATTTATAAGTGAATGCTTCTCAATACTCAAACTGATGCTTCCTCATTTCCTCGCTCCTCTGACTCCAGCCCCTGACCCGGAAACCGTTTGAACTCAGCCATCTTGAAGGGCATCTCAATTCTCTAACTGCACCGCGAGGAGTGAGGAGCGAGGAAGCTTCCTGAGGAGTCATGAGCGAGGATACACTGGTGTATCCTTCCCTCGCATACTAAGGGGGTGGAGGTAAGACATGAAGAAAGGAAACGAGAATACTCAAATAAGAAATGTGAAGCATCCTAAGCCAACAATTACATGAATGTGTCAATGAATAATTCACTCAAGTGATTAGTTCAAAAAACACTGATTCATTTAGGAACGAAACAAGTGACTTAAAGGGTTAGTTCACCCAAAAATGAAAATTCTGTCATTTATTACTCACCCTCATGTCGTTCCACACCCGTAAGACCTTCGTTCATCTTTGAAACACAAATTAAGATCTTTTTGATGAAGTATGAGAGGTTTCTGTCTCTCCATAGAGATCCAACGTAACTACAACACAAATACATCATTAAAGTACTCCATGTGACTCCAGTGGCTTAAACTCAATTTTATGAAGTGCCATGAGTGCTTTGTTTGTGCCAAAAAACATAATTTACCACTTTATTTACAAAATAATATCATCCAAAGCGTTCACACAACAATGCCAGCTCTTGCGTGAACCCAAAACGCACGTGTCGTGAAGCTCTCGTGAACGCGCTTTGCGTATCAATATTTTTGTACGTAAAGTGGTAAATTGTCTTTTGGCACAAACAAAGCACTCATGTCGCTTCATAAAATTGAGTTTAAGCTACTGGAGTCACAAGGAGTTCTTTAATGATGTCTTTTTCCTACCTTTCTGGACCTTGGAGTGGTATTTGTGTTGGATCTCTATGGAGAAACAGAAACCTCTCAGACTTCATCAAAAAGATCTTAATTTGTGTTCCAAAGATGAACGAAGGTCTTACGGATATGGAACGACACGAGGGTGAGTGACACGTAAATTTACCACGTAAATGACATAATTTTCATTTTTGGGTGAACTACCCTTTAATATATCAATCACTGAATCATTCATTCAACGTTTCATTTAAAATCACTGATTCATTCTGAAACAAAACCGTCCGACATTATTAATAAGTCATTGAGACATTCACTATAACTCATCCAACATTCATCCAACATTATAACTGAGTCACACACACAGATTTTCCAGTTTCTCTGTAGCAAAGACATGCATGTGCTTTATATGCATTACAATGCAATGACCTCAACTGACAATCTCTGTAAGGCAACACTAATTTACAAATTAAATGAACAACTCTGCTCACCAAACACACATACAATCACCCAGAGCTATAATCACGCATTCAGTATACTGTGTAAATGGTTGGGTAAATTGCAGCAAAGTGTGCAATTTGAAGTAATTCAGGTCTAAAAGGTCAGGATTTCGATAACATATACGAATCGAGTGCTGGATTATAGATTTGTTCATAATGGGGGTGTGTGAAAAAGAAGCAGGCTAATTGAAACATGAAGGTGTGCTCTTGACCTGCCTGTGTGAGCGGCTCAAGCCTCAGTGTTTGAACAACAAAGAGAGCTGCCTCACATCTCCACACACTGCAAACCACACTAATTCACGACCTGTTGCTAGGGCAACACCTGCCTTAGACAAAGCTGTACCTATTTGTTAGACACAATCTAATGCCTGTGAACCTGAAACCTTCCTACTTGAGTGCTTCATTGTTGGAGGTCTTTTTTCTCACTATTTAATAAGCAGACGCTGAATTCGGAGTGTCTTATTTTCCTCGTACCGGTAAAAATGTAGTCTGTGAAGGCTGGGTGAAGCTTCCGGAAGACCTCCTCTGCTTTCTCAATAGTGTTTGAGGATGGCTTTCCAAACCAGGGAGTGAACATGACTGAGAAATGCTCCTCCATAGTGAGTGCCTCCTCCAGGAGCCCCTAAGTGAGAGGAAATAGAGAAAAGGATTTGTTTTTAATACACTTTTTTAATTTACAAATAATCAGATCATAAATACTTAGGCCTACTGAAATGTTACTAAAATGCACAATGTGATTTTATTATATTTCCTGATGATAATTTAGCTTTTATATTTTGTTCTAGCATTTCTGTTAGACTGGCATGTTTTTGATCATTTTAAAGTAAAATATAATTATACTTTTAAAAAACACAAGTGATTATATAAAAAGTGTGCCAGAGCTTACTTAGAATTATGATTTATTTCTTATTCAAGCCTTTGGTGTGCAACTGTTTGAGATAATCAGCCACCTCCTGTCAGTATATAATACAATTATAATTATATTCAAGTATTAAAAATCAAGCAAAAATTATTTTTTTATTAAAACTTTGAACTTTGAACAGCTTCAAGTATGAATGTAGTCTCACATAGACCAGATTTATTTTAGTTTTGTTAATTCAAATTATTAATAAATATTATATAATCTTTTATTTTATATTTTCATTTGAATTTAGTTTAAGTTTTAGTCATTTGTCATTTTTAGTATTTATTTTGTATTTATTTAAGTCATATTTTTAGTAATTTTTCAGTAGTACAGTAATACTAATTTTATTTCAGTTAGTTGCCAAGGCATTTCTCGTTTAAGTTTTTCAGCTAGTAGGCCTATTTATATTTTATTTCAGTTTTATTTCAATGAATTCAAAAAGATTTTGGTAACACTTCAATTAAAGCCTTTATGTATAATGTATTATAATGCATTATAGTGTACATTATGAATATCTTTATACTGTATCTTTTCATAAATAACTGTGATCAAAGTTAAAATGCATTCTACTATTTGCAAATTACATCTGAAACTGGTTATTTGTCATGTGTTTTAATGCATTATACTTTCTAATGGTGTGTTCAATGAATAGATAAGAATTATCTGAGGTTATAATTATTCATGAGACCATACAATGCATTGTAAAGTGTATTACAGGGGATAATTAATGCATTAAAATACTTTTATAATGCATTATACATTGTAAACCCTAACGCTCAAAATAATAATTGGTTTGAGTAGGGCAAACTCAAATTAAACAAATTAGTTCAATCAAATTAACTTCTATGAGTATTTAGAACTTATTTTTCTTTTGAGTTCACAAAATGCATTTTAAGTAATCTGAATGGTTTCATTGTTTTGAGTTTTAAAACTTGTTTCTTTTAATTTAGACAAACAAATTTACCTGAAACTGGGCTTGGATTTCTATTTCCCAGCATGCTTTGCCATGACACTTAACCCCTTAAGCCCGAAGTGTCCCACTGGCAGGACACCACTCCCAGTGAAAAAAATTATATTCAAATAACCATTTTAAAGCTTAGAAACTCAGCTTTTTAATGCACGAAGTGTACTGCCCGCGGGTGCCACCTAGCTATAAAAAAAATTAATAATCATATTTTTCAAAACTCCTGCCTTAATCATCACAACATAGTCATTTGAAAGCTTAGAGTCTGAACAATTTGATTAAATCCTAAGTACTGCTGAGTTATTTGCTGGAAAACTATTTTAAAAAAAAAATCATAATTTATGACATTTTTTTTTTTTTGTTTTTTTTTTTGTACTATGTACTCCAATGTGAGAAAAGCATCATATAGCTCAGATAATCATGTGGTATATGTCATTTGAAAGGTCTCACGGAGTAGAATACAACGAGTATAATTGTTTTGGGATTTGACTAAACTTCAACGAGTTTTTGTACGTGAAGCCCCGCAAGACCCATATGTAAATAATAATCCAAATGCAGCATATATGTCACATTTTGGCTCGTAACTTCATGAAACATGCTTTGATTGTGGAATATTGGACATCATTATTTACAGCAGTTTCTCATGATTAAAATGAGTTTCATTCTATTTTAAATTAGAAAGATATGTAAATGTTCCTGAAAATACCCTCAGGGTTAATACTCAAAATACTCAAGTTAGGAGTAATTAAAATGTATGAGTACAGTTCTGCTTACTTTAACTTTGAATTTCTTAAAAATATCTAAAAAAAAATTATGTAACTGATTACCTCAACTTATTTGTGTTTACAGTGTAAATGAAGGCTTTAAGTAAAGTCATACCAAGATTTTTTATAGATTTAGTTAACAATAACACCACTGTCTGAGTTTTGATCGCCATGAAGTCTAGTTCATTTTAGACTTTATTCTGACCAGGACAGGAAATGACCATCCACCTGACATGAAAAGTGACCATTTAGGGACATAGCAGCCAATCAGATTTCAGCCAGCTGCTTTTTGTACATATTTTGTATCAGATAGTCAGTGAACATACTTGTGGGATGCATGAGGCTGAGACAAATATTATTAGTAGTATTTACAAAAAACATTGGATGGGAAACTTTGAAAGCATTGTTCATGAAGGTACTTTCAATAGCATGATAAATAACACACTGTGAATAACATGAGTTTTGAACACATGGTGACCTATTTGAGTTCTTTGAAACACTTTGAAACGAATTATGCTGTTTGACCATGAAACAAAGTTCACGAGGATTTAGATAAGACATATACACACACATCTCATGTAGATTTGTAATGTTCGCTTTTAAATTTACCAAACTATCATCTGCAGGATGCTGCTCTTTTCTACATACTGTATAAAAGATTGTATAAAAAATATACAAAAAGATGCTCTTCTATTCATTTACTTTGATCAATACAACATATATTTTCTATGGCATCAGTGGTGTATGTGTTTCTATTGTACGTGAAAACCTTTCAGAAGGAAAAAATAAAACTCAGGGCAGGTTCAGGAAGATGAAGAAGCTCAACCTTACTGTGGTCCATCAGAATAAACACACGAGTTGAACTGCAATGCATGTGGGATGAAAATGGATAGAAAAAAAAAAAAATACATAAATGAAAAAGGAGAGGGCTTGATGTACACTGAGAGCTACCCCACACTCAACTCACTTCAAGCAAATGCAAATTATGAGACGGTTGCAGATACAACCGACTTTAAGAGGGTCAAAATGCATTCATTTTATATGCTGTAAATTAGAAAAAAGTGCTTTTCCCTTGAGTTCAGATGAGAGAGGCAGCCTGGGTTAAGAGCACTTATATTAGTATGAATATTTCCAGAGTCTCCACTATCTTCAAATTTTTAATAAAGTGAATACACTTTGCAGATTTAAATGAAAGGAGTTTATGCTATAAACCATGAAAAATGAGTGTGAGTGCAGTATATGAGGAGAAAAGAACATTACACAACACTAAATAGTGTTCCTTCAGGTCAAAGTCGCTGATGTTTTACACACAGACATTTTTGTGATTGATACGCACTGATCTACCTCAGTCGGCACTCTTTTAAGCAATAATCATTCATTGAGCTTTTGATTGGGCGCTGGGCCGCAATGGGCGCCCAATAGCCCATCCGTCCTCACCTGCCAATACAGTTTGATGAGCTTGCTTATGTGCCGGTTGTTGCCTCCTGACAGCCAGTAAATGTAGTCAGCAATCATGGCGCCCCTAATGACAAGGACAGAAACAGACAGACAGTATCAGACAACTTTCAATCAAGATGTTACACCGTCTAGAGGGAGACGGCACAAGAGACATGGCACATACTCGATAAGGGAATTCACTCGACAGACACACGTGCACATGCCAGGCAGAGTCTCTATACAGTGAAAGTGCTTGCATCAGGCATTTGCAGACACAAATATCTCTCTCCCACTTCTTTCTCAGTGTGTTAATAATATTCAAATGTGAGATGTGAAAGTAACCATTGGCCCATGCTGACAAATCTTTATATAAAAATTTGAAATAATGATAATAATTAGTAGAAGCCATATGTATTCAGTTGTCAAACGTACATTAACAAGGTCATGTCACAATTAGATGGTATGAAATAAAATAATTATATTTTCACATGCAGTTTTTATTTAAAAAAAAAGGACAATACTGTACAGTCAGCTAGTATATCATTTCATGTGAAACAGAAGTTCTTATTATTTCCATGATAAACATTCTGAACAGTAGAATGCTACACTGTTGATACAATATAAAAGGTATACAGTTATCATCAATAAAAATTACAAAAATTACATTTGCATCATCAGACTTGAGAAATGTGAAACTGGAAATTGATCTATTATGACAAATGTTTATATTAAAAAACTATGAAACAGATGTCTAACCTGGCATACTTTTTATACTTTCTCACAATATTGAACTGATTCTTCCTTGTATGTCCCTATAATAATATTAATATTTTCCTATATTCCCTATATATATTTAAATAAGCCTAAAACTATTTTTTTTCTATATTTTTACTACAGTTTTGCTTGCAATTCAGTGATCATATTGCAATCCATCACAATCTTAAATTATTAAAAATAGTTAAATTAACTTATTAAATCGTGACTGGTATTGCTTGGAATCATGCATTTCTGTCAGATTAGGAAACAACACGTGACAAAGTAAATGTACAAAAACTAATGTGCTTGTTGTCTAGTGTAATATTATTGTTACCTACACCAGAAGGCAGTGACAGATTCAGGAGCTCAACTGCATTGATTTGTTTAAAAACCCTCAGGAATAAAATGTGACTATTTTGAGTGAGTCACTGAATATTTTCCTCAACCGATTTGTTTAAAAAAGAAAGAAAGAAAAAAAAAACACTGATTCTTCATCTAAGTGGCAATACTGTATGTAAAATGTAAGTTACTTAATATTACCCTATACCTTACGTTAACGCTTAACCTCAAGTTTATTTAACTGTTATGAAATCAGTTTAATTGTATTTCACTGTGGTCACCGTGATTTTGCCAAGTAAGACATGTTCCTGGATCGACATTTTGTTGATCCTGGAACAACATTCCTATCTGAAAATTTAGTCCTAACCTTTTCCCAACCCCTAAACCTAACCAATCAGGGTATCTTCCATTCATTCGTTTTTTGATTTAATATTGAAATCAGAAAAACGAGAAAACCACACTTTTTTTTTTTTTTTTTTTTTTTCATTTTTAAAATGAAATGAAAAAAACAAAAAAAATTGCTTGATTTTTCTTTTTTCGTTGTGGGGTTGGAAACGAATAATCAGCTTGAATATTCGATCTCTACATGTGGGCGGGAATAAAACGCCTCTTTCTGCTGATTGGTCAACCAGACATCAAACCATGTCGTCATCAGTTGTTCATCGGTTCCGCTCAACAGAATAAAAGAAAAAAATGAAAAATCAAGCCAATTTTTTGTTTTTTCGTTTTCTTTTTAAAAATGAAAAACGAAAAAAGTGCCATTTTCTTGTTTTTCTAATTTCAATATTAAATAAAAAAAACTAATGAACGGAAGATACCCTGATTCTAACCCTACCCATAACTTATCCCTAAAATCAGAGGGAAATGATAGTTGAATAACACTGATGTAGAAGCACCTAACCCAGGTTGTAAGCCTAAACTTAAAGGGTTAGTTCACCCAAAAATGAAAATTCTGTCATTTATTACTCACCCTCATGCCGTTTCACACCCGTAAAACCTTCGTTAATCTTCGGAACGCAAATTGAGATATTTTTGATGAAATCCGATGGCTCCATGAGGCCTGCATAGGGAGCAATGACATTTCCTCTCTCAAGATACATAAAGATACTAAAAACATATTTAAATCAGTTCATGTGAGTACAGTGTTTCAATATTAATATTATAAAGTGACAAGAATATTTTTGGTGCCCAAAAATAAGTTTTGGTGACTTATATAGTGATGACCGATTTCAAAACACTGCTTCAGGAAGCATCGGAGCATAATGAATCAGCGTGTCGAATCAGCGGTTCGGAGCGCCAAAGTCACGTGATTTCAGCGGTTTGCCGGTTTGACGTGCGATCCGAATCATGATTCGATATGCTGATTCATAACACTCCGAAGCTTCCTGAAGCAGTGTTTTGAAATCGGCCATCACTAATTAAGTCGTTATTTTGTTTTTTGGCGCGCCAAAAATATTCTCATCACTTTATAATATTAATATTGAAACACTGTACTCACATGAACTGATTTAAATATGTTTTTAGTACACTAATGGATCTTGAGAGAGGAAATGTCATTGCTGGCTATGGAGGCCTCACTGAGTCATCGGATTTCAACAAAAATATCTTAATTTGTGTTCCGAAGATTAAGGAAGGTCTTACGGGTGTGGAACAGGGTGAATAATAAATGACATTATTTTCATTTTTGGGTGAACTAACCCTTAAATTGATGATGCAGTTATGCGTTGCATGCAAAACCGCAGAGACGAGTTAAAAAACAGCATAGTGATGTTAAGGATAAATTATTACCTTCCCCATCACACTACGCTAAGAAATATAATTAAGACCCCTCCATATTCACAAGTGCACTGGAAAATGTGTGACTTGGACTGTATTAAATGTTATTTCCCAGTACACAATTTGATAAACTAAGCCGATTAAATTATCTGGCCTGGCTGAATCTAATGGTTTTTTCTTTTTTTAAAGAAAATGGAATGATACATTAACCAGACCAAATTAACAGACACTTTACTGTATATAAGGCAGGAAATTAAAACTTGTTTTCCTACCATGAAATAAATGAAATCTGATTTGAGAAAGCAGAGAAAATGGCTTTTAATTGAATGCTTCTTGAGAGAGACACACATCTTCCTGCCCAGTTGTTTGTCCAACTACTGTATAATTCAAGCATGTATTCTGATCCTTGGCTTCCTCCAGAGAGCCAATCTACAACTAGAGCCAACATACAGATGACCTGACAATAACCCTTGTAATTACTCCAGTTCTGATCTTTACTCTAATCAGTGTAATTGCAATTAGTCTGTGTTCTGATCTTTTACTTCATTTAACCACGTGAGAAAACATTTAACCAGTTGTAGTCTGAACATCATGTAGGTTGCTTAAACTGCTGTTTTCTTCTTTCATCAGATCTATGGATCTCTTTACGTATTGTTGGTGGTTGGGTGAATAGAATCAATTGGTTTTGTTCAAGAAAACAGCTGCTATTTATTTATTGACCCAAGATGACCCAACTCAAAGCCTCTTGGGTGATCTGCTAATCTCAACTCAAAACCTCTTGGGTGATTTGCTAATCTAGAGCATTTCCAGACAGTAAACGAATCGTTCTGCTTTCGTGAAGCTGCATCACTGAATAACAATCCAGCATCACCCCCTGTCTCGATAGCACTGAGCCAGGAATCATGGGGAGGCCTCATTTAGCTTGCTTGATTAATGCTTGATGAGGATGTGCAAGTGTCCTGCTGGGGTGAACGGAGCAATTCTCTCGGGTGTAAATGCCAATTAAATGTTTACAAATAATTAACCACACTACCTACTTGTCCCCTCAGGGGTTGAAATGTTGTTGTGGGTAAACATGACATTTACAGTTAAGGACGCAGCAGGGCTGGTTAAGTATTTCTCGCTCTGTTTCAACTTCTGCATCTGTTCAGGTGCCGCATTCGAAGCTTTGAATCGACAGTCATGCACTGTTGTGCATCGACGGAAGAGCCGAATCCTGCAGTGTGATGGCGTTCGCTTTAAGAGGAATTCCTGAAGTGTGACGCTGCTTTCTCATTTTGAAATGGGACGATTTTTGGATGAGAGCCGAGACATGGTGTGTCACTCATCCCTTGTTTTCTTACTCAAGCATCAAATTAAATGCTAATTGTTTTTGTCTGTGTATGGTGTGGCGCTGAGCGGCACGGTAAGCTTGACTAGGGACCCGGCACACAGAGAAACTGGATGCTTGTGTGTGTGTGTGTGTGTGTGTGTGTTTGTCATTATATTCCAGAGCACAAGCAGCACTTATCTTTCTCTCCCCCAGAACAGGCCTGAATCGCCCTTTAAATGCCATTTAAAACCCTGTCATGCCATCAACGCATGACACCATCCCTTTTCTTTAAAAGAAGCATAATAGCATCTTAGGTAAAAAGACTGAGAACTGACGCCATTTACTAATAGGGTCTTTTAAACTCTGTAGCTTTAAAAAAAATTAAAAAATGAGTTTGAGTTCTGCCTTGTACATTCTTAGAAGAAAGGATTCTAAATAGAACCTTAAGGGTTCTGTCATGCATTTCATATATAAAACCTTTTTAGGCATTCCCATCATTGGATCGTTTTATGGATTTAGTTAAATTAATTTAGTTTTAATTCATTTTTCATTTTAATTCAATTTTATGAATTAAACAGGTCTTCAACATACTTTAATACTAAAAAGTCTGAACTAACCAATGAAACATGACAGTATTTTATATATATATATATATATATATATATATATATATATATATATATATATATATATATATATATATCAGTATCTCACAAGAGTATCTTTTCATGTGACAACACTGAAGAAATGACACTTTGCTACAATGTAAAGTAGTGAGTGTACAGCTTGTATAACAGTGTAAATTTGCTGTCCCCTCAAAATAACTCAACACACAGCCATTAATGTCTAAACCGCTGGCCACAAAAGTGAGTATACCCCTAAGTGAAAATGTCCAAATTGGGCCCAATTAGCCATTTTCTCTCCCCGGTGTCATGTGACTCGTTAGTGTTACAAGGTCTCAGTTGTGAATGGGGAGCAGGTGTGTTAAATTTGGTGTTATCGCTCTCACTCTCTCATACTGGTCACTGGAAGTTCAACATGGCACCTCATGGCAAATAACTCTCTGAGGAGCTGAAAAAAAGAATTGTTGCTCTACATAAAGATGGGATAGGCTATAAGAAGATTGCCAAGACCCTGAAACTGAGCTGCAGCACGGTGGCCAAGACCATACAGCGGTTTAACAGGACAGGTTCCACTCAGAACAGGCCTCACCATGGTCGACCAAAGAAGTTGAGTGCACATGCTCAGCGTCATATCCAGAGGTTGTGTTTGGGAAATAGACTTATGAGTGCTGCCAGCATTGCTGCAGAGGTTGAAGGGGTGGGGGGTCAGCCTGTCAGTGATCAGACCGTACGCCACACACTGCATCAAACTGGTCTGCATGGCTGTCGTTCCAGAAGGAAGCCTCTTCTAAAGATGATGCACAAGAAAGCCCGCAAACAGTTTGCTGAAGACAAGCAGACTAAGGACATAGATTACTGGGACCATGTCCTGTGGTCTGATGAGACCAAGATAAACTTATTTGGTTCAAAAGCGTGTGTGGCGGCAACCAGGTGAGGAGTTCAAAGACAAGTGTGTCTTGCCTACAGTCAAGCATGGTGGTGGGAGTGTCATGGTCTGGGGCTGCATGAGTGCTGCCGGCACTGGGGAACTACAGTTCATTGAGGGAACCATGAATGTCAACATGTACTGTGACATACTGAAGCAGAGCATGATCCCTTCCCTTCGGAGACTGGGCCGCAGGGCAGTATTCCAACATGATAACGACCCCAAACACATCTCCGAGACGACCACTGCCTTGCTAAAGAAGCTGAGGGTAAAGGTGATGGACTGGCCAAGCATGTCTCCAGACCTAAACCCTATTGAGCATCTGTGGGGCATCCTCAAACAGAAGGTGGAGGAGTGCAAGGTCTCTAACATCCACCAGCTCCTTGATGTCATCATGGAGGAGTGGAAGAGGACTCCAGTGACAACCTGTGAAGCTCTGGTGAAGTCCATGCCCAAGAGGGTTAAGGCAGTGCTGGAAAATAATGGTGGCCACACAAAATATTGACACTTTGGACCCAATTTGGACATTTTCAATTAGGGGTGTACTCACTTTTGTGGCCAGCGGTTTAGACATGAATGGCTGAGGGGACAGCAAATTTACACTGTTATACAGTCTGTACACTCACTACTTTACATTGTAGCAAAGTGTCATTTCTTCAGTGTTGTCACATGAAAAGATATAATAAAATATTTACAAAAATGTGAGGGGTGTACTCACTTCTGTGAGATACTGTATATGTGTGTGTGTGTGTGTGTGTATGTTTGTGTATACAAATACCAATTTTGTTTTTCTAATTTATATCAGTTTTACTGGTCGTCCACTGTATGAAGAATTTTTGGGTATAATATGTCACAGTTTACTTTATTTTGCTATCCTTACTTACATAAATGAACTATAGTGTCCTGCACCCACTAGTAAAAATATATCAAAAATATCATATATATATATATATAACAGTGTTATAAGATTGTATAACAGTGTAAATATATATATATATATATATATATATATATATATACAGTCAAACCAAAAATGATTGACTGTATATATATATATATAGCTCATGTTTTTCTCAAGCCACTTCTTGTCTTTGCAATTTGGGCAGGAGCATTGTCTTAAAAATAACATCTGATCATTTCTCTTTAGGTAACAACTTTTCAATTGTGGGAAGCAAGCCATTCTGCTATACTCTCCTGTACTCCAAAGCATTAAATGACTTTTCACAGTGAAGTAGCTCACCAATAAAAGCAGTTAAAAAGGCTCCCCACACAATGACACCTCTTCCTCCATTCTTCACTGTGGTAGAGATGCATTTATTATTATTTCTCAGCAGATTTTCGAAGACACACAACTTCCCATATTCTGCCAAAAACTTCATTCCATCTTTGATGTTTTTCTGAGAAAGTAATGGCTTTTTAAGTACATTTTAAAAATGTAGCAATTTTCTTTAGCAGTTTTAGCAGTTGAAAGTTATTAGCAATTTTAGGCTTGGCCCATTTTTTTTTTTTTCTTTTGAAGTGGAGTGTGTGTGTGTGGTTGTGTGTGTATGAATTTTCACAGTGAAATGAAAAAGTCTTTTATGCTCACCAAGAATATATTTGTTCACTTATAGTTAAACAGCAATAATGTGAAATATTATTACAATTAAAATCTTTTCTATTGTGATATATTTTATCATTTTTTTTTTTTTTTTTTTTCAAAATTATAATTTTTAGGATTCAAAAAACAAAAACATACACACACACAAACAAAAAAAAAATCTGTTGACTTCTATTGACATTCTGTTGACTATAAGTAACATTGCATCTACATGTCAGCTAACTCTCATTTGTGTATTATGGCGCTTTCCACTGCGTGGTACAGCTCGGTACGGCTCGCTTAAATAGTACCACCTCAGTGGAGGTTCCAAGCATGCCGTACTGATACTAAATGTCACGTGTAAACACTGCAGATCACTGATTGGTCAGAGAGAATTGTCACCAGAATGTCAATAGAATGTCTAAAGAGGACCAAAAACTTGTCAAACAAGCTCATGTGTGTTGCTAAAGGGAGAGGAAGCTACTTTTGTACAGTATCTCTTCTTTACCCATGGGTAAAACCCAAGTTTCAAAGTGAATCAATGAAAAATAAAATTGACAATATTAATAGAAGAATAGGAGAGTAATAATAATAATAATGATAACAATAATGCTAAATGATATCCAGTATAATATTAGATTGTGTAGTTTTGTGTCAGAAGGGCATTTGAAGCAGTGAGATTTACAAGACAAAAAGTACTACAGTATATTAACACATATATCACAGGGACATGAAATTGTATTGCATGGCCCATTCTGACTTCAGTTCTCAAGCGTTTGTAAACATCTATATAAAAATATACAGAAGTAGTGTACAACTGTAGTGTATTGCTTTCTCAAACTCTGCATGCAGCCCTACTTCCCAGCTGTCAATGTTTGGGTCTGTCACATAAATCACTTTTATGTCCACTAGCAGGCATCGATGACAAAGTTACATTCAGTGTGTAGGCCGGGAGTCGAGGTAATTTCAAAGTCCTTGTTATTTCACCGTCTTTGGCCACACGGGGGTGTCAAACAATAAGATCTATGCCAAAGGGATACAAAAAAATGAAAGCAAAGAAACAGGGGTATAGAAGGATGGAAAGTAAGTGGAGAGATTTCCAAGCAGGGCACTTCATATCAAGATAATAACAAGTCTGGCAGTAGAGGCCCTTTGTGGCTGCCACAGAGAGAAACATGCCATTAGGGCTGATGTGTGAGGCCTACAAGTCCGACAGACTATTACATCCTTAAAAGTGAGAAGTGTTGGAGGGTAAAGACCCAGTTGTTGCCCTCAGTGGACAGGGGCACAGCCTGTCTGACCGGCTGCTGTGTGCCCTCGTGCCTAGGGCGATAGTTTTTGAGCACCTGTGTGTTCTCACAGCTTCACGGGAACGCTGAGCTTTTAGAAGGCCACATTCCTGCTGAACAGCAGTGCTAAAATATGCAGGAGTATTATGCCTGTGAATAACAGCATGTCCCCTAATTCACACAGTAAGGCAAAAACTGAAGATTGGCATCAGGCAATCTGCATTGTTTTCCTATAGCGTCAGCACTTAGTGCATTCTTGGCTCTGCGGCATGAGGTTTGGTTCACTGCTCCCTCATTCCTCTCATATCCCCTGACAACAAAGGTCCAAGCTTGACAAATCAGACTGTTTATGCATTTCACACATGGAGAAAAAAACAACAACCAAACAATCAAAAATTTGCATCAGGACACACTGTCCCAAAACCTAGCCTTGGCTACATACTGTAGGAAGTGCATGATCACTGCATTTAGCCTGATTGGCCACCGCAACTTCTGGTGCAGCACAGTGTATGGAAATTATGAAAAAAATTAAAGGTAATTTCGGAGAGGCTAGCAATAGCAATCTAGCTTTGAAATCAGAAGATCCCACCCTCCCTTCAGAGCGTCTCCAAAGCCACGCCTTTTTTTTTTAAAACGCATGACCACGCACAGCCAGAGCAGAGTCTGCAAAGCGTCACCAGAGACGGCGTTAAATTAACTCATGTCTCAAAGCACATAATAATAATAAAAGTAAACAACTTCAAGAGTGCCGACGCCGTGTCCTAACCAGACGCGACGCCGCAACAAGCAATAAAATCTTTTCCATGTTAATATTCTATTTCTCCGCGACGTTGCGGCTGGAACAGCAACACAAAGTATGGCAATGATAATATCAGGTACTGTTTATGTGCTTTATTTAATGTCAAAAGTGTCTAATGTGAGTTTGAATATCATTCTGTGTTCCCAGCTTTTTAGCTGTAATGAAAACAACACTGGCTAATTCACCTCTTGAAAATCTTGAAAATAAATAAATGGGCACAATAACGTTCGAACTGTCAACTCAATGCGAACAAACAAGTGTATTCTATGATAAAGATTGGTTCAGTCACTCCGTATGTACTTTAAATTGTGTAATATTTATGAATTTTACTAAGTACTTGCCCATTTCATTGTGTCCGCTGTGCTCTTGCCAAGAGAACCCGCCCACACTCTCTTCTGACTTCTGTGGTTTTTGATTGATTTTATCGCTTCTCATTTTCGCGTCTAGTGTGGACACTCAAATTGCTCGTCGCTGGAATCTTATCGCATTGCGTCTGGTTAGGACATGGTGTGACTTGTACCACCTGACTGCTGCAGATTCATTTCGGCGTTGATAGTGTTGCCACAGACATCCAAGCCTGAGGACGTGAATCACTCCGAGTAGAATGTCACAGGTTGCCATCTCTTAATTATGGTAGTTATGGCATGAACACAGCATAAGCTTGTTGTATTAGTTGTGGAGGAACTGTAAAAGGTGGTTGCTGCTCAGTGACTGTCTATCTACGACTCTGCATAGCCTCATGAAACGTGCTGATGACGTGTGTTGTCAGGGTGCATGAAGGTATGCAAATATATAGGTTTACAGACATCTTATTCATACATTTGGACCACATGCAATGATTGTACGAATGTTTTTTGGTCCTTAGACTTCCACAGAACATATATGTACATTTTTTTAATATTTCAACCACCTCTATTATTGATTGCTATTAGGATATGCAAAGAGTTTCAACCAGTATAACAAAAACCACAAAACAAAAAGCACAAAATTAAATGTTGAGGAAGTGTCACACAACAGAACAAAGAAAAACTGATCCGATCCACCTTTACACTAAAGGATGAACCTGTCATTCCAACCCAATCTCACGGCAATTTGTACGTATTTCACGAGGTGGCTAATTCGTACAAATTTGTATGACCTCACTCATACAAATTTGTACATTTTTTGCTAAATTGTACATATTTTACGAGTTGCCAAATTCGTATGAATTTGTACGAATGACCTACCCCTAACCCCGCCCCTAAACCTACCAGTCACTAGGGTTTAGACAAATCACATGAATTCGTATGAGTGAGATCGTACGAATTCGTACGAATTAGCCACCTCATAAAATACGTACAGATTAGTAGTGAGATAGAGTTGGTCATTCACATCACGAGATCACAGCAATAGCAAACCACAGCAATCAAATCAATTCCAGATGGACAAAATCAAGTCCTGGCCTACATTTTTTCTTTTTCGAGAAGACATTACACTCGGTTATATACATCACAATAGCGAAGAAAAGACTATCACAACTTCCTTTTCCTGCTGACTTTAAATACCTTCTTCATCTCTAAGCATTACTGCCAACGTTTTGAAATGCAATGGCTATACTGTCTTGTAGGTTCTTCGAGAGGTGCAGACTGCTTCATAAATGTGCCATAACACTTGACAACCCTACACACATAACAATCCATGTGTGCGTAACGTTATTGTGATTAAAAACTCACACAGCTCTAAGTATTGAGTAAAGGGCTGCCACAATTGACCTTGTTTGAGAGCGATAAGCACCATCAGAGCTTGCAAAGACAGAGATGTCATTGCTGTAAATGGGGCTGGCAAAGAACGTTAGCTCATTGAGCTTCTTTCTCTATGCACACCTCCCATTCAAGACTGATGGCTCTGTCAACGACCTCACTGACGGCACGCATCTGGCCTCATAATAGCCAAAATTGACTAATTTGGCTGTCCAAAGACATACACCCGCAAATGCACTTTTCACTGAGAATGTGGCAACTTAGCTAACCAGAGAGCTGTCAGGGGTGGTTGAAAAAACATTTTTATTCAGTCTTTTAAAGTGGCAACCTGTAATATTCAAATCACTAGATAGGGCGCTATTGACAGGAAACGCACTCAGTGTCAAAACCATCACACAGTAGATCTGCATCTGGGCATGACCTCAAGACCACTGCAGGAGCTTGGAATCCTCACAACTTTATTTGCCGAACAATGGAATGGTGTGGTCTATAGTCACTTCATTCACAAATTTAAAATGGATTCATGATGTTGAAAATTGAGTGTCTATTTAGGATACATAGGGACAGATTTACTAAACGGCAAATTAGCATAAAAGCGCAATTCCAAAAAAGCGCCGCTGGGAGTTGAAAGTTCTGCACGTGATCTACTAACCACGTGCAAATTAAAGAATGCAGACGCAGCCAGATAATTACCATAATGATCAACGCAATCTACCAAGAGCAGTGCAAATTAGCCTCTTGTTTCAGACAGGTTTTTTTAGGTGGTAAATAATGCGAATACCAGTTAATTGACTAGAGCAAACCTTAGTAAATCACCTTGCATAATTGATTTAGATACTCTCCTCCCATAAATTTTGCGTCTGAAAGGGAAACTCCTACAAATGCATATGCAAAAAGCTTATTTTTTTACTGCGTGTCTGTAGTAAATTCTGGCAGTATAGTTTTTTTTAATGCCAAAAGAGGGTTTGCGCTGGCATGTTAGCAATAAAATTCGCCTTAGCAAGGCTTAGACAATTTTTTTTTTTGACAGTTTTTTTTTCAATATCCATAATTTACATTACATCAAATTATAATATAGATGTGATTAAAATGACATTTGTTGGTTTAGAAAAATGACTGTTCCGAAAACATCAGATTTCTCTGCTTGTATGCTTGTATGTCCACAGTTTGACAATGTTTGTAGTCAAATAAACAAGTGAAGCTGAGAAGTGTGTTAATTTTCTAAAAGGCACTAAAAGTGCCCTATAATTATATAAACAACCTTAAACTTTCAGTCAAATCATGCACCAAAACTTTACTGAGAAACAAACCTGATTCTGGAAATGAGCCACAAGATTAATTTTTTTCTTCCCAGTGCTAAATGCTGACGGCGCATTTAAGAGTGTTAACTGTTGTACTGGCTTTCGCTGTGAGCAATGGATACCACTTTCCTAAAGCAAATTCTGCCAGGATTCATCAAGAGCAAAGGTTACACTGTTAATTTTATTTCTGCATTGAGAAAGCTTGTCTCCAGCACAAACGGAGCGATATTGCCTTCTAGAATAATTTCCGTTTTCGAGTTCAATATCTTGATGTGTCACTCACTCTCTGACAGTTAAGATTGCGGTGGGAGGAATCTGTGCTACTAAACGTATGAATCTATATGCACATATTTCCTGGAGAAGATGTTACTGTTTTTTAATGTTTTCTGGTGGTGTGTGTTGTCATCTGACTTTGATACTTCTTACAGAAATGAAAATAACAACAACAAAAAAGGAAGCCACAGCTTTTCTGTTCACAAAAGAAATGACGTCTCAATAAAGGAGTCATAGATGGATCTAAGTAACCATTACCCGAATGAGGAAGAAAATGGTACGATGATGAAAATGTGGAGAATAATTTGGTTTCTTTGTGCTGGAGAGCTATTGCCTCTGTGAAATTTACTGGCATGTGAACTTCAAAACACAGATGCATTTTCCTCTTAAAGACCTCAAATGGCTGAGCAGCATTTGCTGGAGGGAGGATGTGATTAGGTTAAAGAGTGGCGCCAGCTTCAATGGCATTGCTCGCTTCTTTGAAATGCACAACCATGCATTGTGGTCTGACAAACTGCACTCGGACTCTGCCTTAATATAGCATGAGGAGGTTAAGGAGTGGACCATACTGAGCAATGTCAGCAGAGATTCATTTGATGGGAATGTAGAAAGGTTTGAATTCTGTGCCAGTCAGCATGAACATCATGAGCCATCAAGCTTGTCCTTACAAAATAAATGTCCAACCATATATGCAACAATAATAATGATTTTATATTAATATTAGGCTATATATAAAACACATCAACACCACAAAGCATAACAAACAATTCCAGAAAACGCTCATTCAAATAGATGGATACATACAGTACATTTTTGACAGAACAAAGTGATACTTGCAATCGTAATGCAACAAGGAATGTATTTTTAATACGCTATATCAGAAAAAGGCTATTGAGGTATTTTTGCAGGCAATAAACGAGCCTGCACGGCAAAAGGAAATGAACAATAATGAATAAATAAATAAACACTTGTGCTTACCTTACAGACTTGCACTCCAGAGTGAATCATTCATTCAAATCAATTCGTTGATTCAGAAACGCTGATTATTTCAGGAACAAAACATTTTGCTTAGATGTGCAAAGGTGCTTTGTTTGGAAATATTTTCATTGATGGGGCAAAAAAAAAAAAAAAAAAAAAAAAAGAGACAATATGTGTCTAAAAAATTTTTTTCCTCCCCATAAATTTTTTTTAGGGGCATTTTTGTTAATTTTGATAGCATTTTTGCCACAAGCCCCCAATAATTTCAGTCCCTGGTGTGAGTCAAGATCCAAGAGGAATGAAATAACAGACTTTTGCGAAAGTAAACTATGTAAGAATTAAACCATTAAATAAGAGAAAAGCTCACTGTTGTCAATAAAAACATACACATTGTACAGTATATGAGGAAATTAAATCAACTCAATGTTTCGAAATATCACATTAAAAAGTATATAAATCACACATTTTTCCAAACAACACACAGCAACGCTGGCGGTTAAAGAATTAGTTCACCCAAAAAATAATGTAATTTACTCACCTTCATGTCATTCTACACCTGTAAGACCTTTGTTCATCTTCAGAACACAAATTAAGATATTGTTGATGAAATCCGATGGCTCAGTGAGGCCTCTATTGAGAGCAAATCCACTGAACATCTCAAGGTCTATAAAGGTACTAAAAACATATTTAAAACAGTTCATGTGAGTACAGTGGTTCAACTTTAATAACATTATAAAGTGACGAGAATACTTTTTGTGCACCAAAAAAACAAAAAAACAAAACTGTTTTTCAACAATATCAAGTGATGGCCGATTTCAGAACACTGCTTCGGAGCTTTACGAATCGTGGTTTGGAGCGCCAAAGTCATGTGATTTCAGCAGTTTAGCCATTTGATAGGAGATCCGAATCACTACACAAAAGATTCATAAAGCTCAGAAGCAGTGTTTTAAAATCGACCATCACGAGATATTGTTGAAAAATCGTTATTTTGTATTTTTGGCGCACAAAAAGTATTCTCGTCGCTTTATAATATTAAGGTAGAACCACTGAACTCACATTAACTGTTTTAAATATGTCTTTAGTAGCTTTCTGGATCTTGAGAGGATAGGTGGCTTTGCTCTCAATAGAGGCCTCCCTGAGCCATTGGATTTCATCAAAAATATCTTAATTTGTGTTCCAAAGATTAACAAAGGTCTTATGGGTGTAGTACGACATGAGGGTGAGTAATAAATGACATTATTTTCATTTTTAGGTGAACTAACCCTTTAAAGTTACAGCAGGAGGCAGCATTTGTCATGCCTCCCCTGAGCCCATTGAGTTTTAACAGACCCACTAAAGTGTACTATGGGTTTGGTGGGTGGTAACTGAGTTATGAGGTTGGGGAATAGTCACGTGAGAGCAATGCCTCCTTTGCACTGTGATTGTCTGTTCATGTGACAAATCCTACCTTTTGATTTTAGGCACAGTCTGAATTAACAAATAATGGAAGACTAATTAAAAAGTAAGTAAACAACTCACCCACTTAGACATCACCACTTTATGTCATGTCAAAATAAACGGAAATGATTAGAAAACACTTGTGTGGGGGTTTTTTTTAGTGTGCAATCAGCTTGGTGAAATTACATGTTGGTGACCATCATGACACATGCAGAGTTTAGTAAGCTTTCATGACTGATGATCTGAAAATAAATTTACCATTAAAAAGAACAGCTGAACATCAGTTCACAAACAAAAAACTGTAGATGTAATCTAAAATTTGTTACTGGGTTATTATTTTGGAATAAATGCACAAAATGCTTAAAAGTAACGGAGTGTCTATTTACACTAAGTGCAAATAGTCTCCCTTGTTGGCAAACTCTATTTACACTAGCTCCGCCCACCAATGTCTGGTTGGACCACTCAAGTTTTAAAAAAGACATGCAGAATTTAATGTCTTCAGTGGCGCAGCAGTAGTGAGTAAGGCTCGCAGAACTGGCATAATAAAACATTAAACCATACATAATAACACCCATTTTCAACATTGATAATAAGAAATCAGCATATTAGAATGAATTCTGAAGGGTAAATGTGGCACTAATGGCTGCTAAAATTCAGCTTTCCCATCACAGGAATAAATGACATTTAAAAATAAAAATAAAAATTGTGATCATATTTCACAATATTACTGTTTTTGCTTCATTTGAGCAAATAAATGAAGTCTTCTTTCAAAAACAATAAAACATTTCAGTGACCCTAAACTTTTGAACAGTGACATTCTTTTTTTAAGAAGTATTCTTGTGCTCTATTTCTTTAAAATAGTTGCCACCTAAATGCAATGACATTTAAGTGTTCCATAGTTGTCCAAATACTCTTTGGGCCACTATAAGAACAATTTTTCTTTAGATAATGAGTCCCACAGTCCAGCACAATAGTAAGCAAAGCCGGGCAGATCTTATCCACACCTACTGCAATAAAAGAGCATAAAGAGCCTGAATCAAATAGTGCCAGAGTAACGTACCAACTTCATATAAATGCACTCTGCAATGTTCCCAGAAAACATCTCTTCCCCCACTAGGACAGTAGCACTAAATTTGTAGGCAGGGTGGCGGAGTTGATCTATTTCTGCTTGCAGAAACTCAAATGCAAAAGGGGGTGGAAAGAAAGAACAAGTGTGTGAGAGAGAAAGAGACCAAAGTACCCGTTTCTTGCTCTAATCTATTTCAACTTGGTTAATGTGGCTTGATAATGATCAAACAGAATATGACTTCCTCGCAATAAATGGCCCCCGCAGCCACCAGTTGGCCATGGCATTTGGCGCAACCGACGCCTCTAAACGATTTATTCCATTGCCATCCAATAACTAATGGTAGCTGTCATCTGTAAAGAACCAGTGATGGGAACATAGGCATTTGATAACCATATCATTAAAACACATATGGAACATCAATGCGTGGAGGCTACAGGGGAAGATATCAGTCGGCAGTGGCGGGAGTGGATGTAATCGTAGCTCTAATTGTCTTCTTCCACATGCAACCCACTGAACCACCAGTATTTATGTATCACCCAGAACATATTTTTCCAGTACAGGCCGACAGAACAGAGGGAGATGTAACAAACCACTGGGTAGACATGTTTGCAGGGTTTGTCTAAATGACTGGGAGCTTTTCTCCTACTGAATCTGTCTTCATTTTGAGGAAAGGACCCTTTCTGAGCCCTCCATTAATGCCAATTTTACCTTGCTGCCTCACAGGGGTTTCCCAGAAGTCGATACGCCATAGCCAGTCGAAGGTAGTTCTGAAAACGAATGGGGTTTAGCTGGATGCTCCTGCAAATCAAGAGGAGAGGGATGGGAAAAATGTAAATGTTTCCAGGAACAATTTGCAACCAGACCACATCAAACAGATCAATCATAACCCATAATGGGATTTAGGAAAAAAATAAATAAAAATAAATAAATAATAAATGTAAGACACTGATGTCCATTAGTAGAAAAGGAAAAAAAAAAAACATCAGAATGTTGTTCCTATTTTAAGTCATTTAAAATGCATGAGATGGATGGCATATTCTGAATGATGATGAAACAGAATAAAAAAATAAAGGAATACATTTCAACAACAAATAATTTATATAACATCAGTCAGAATGGAGTATTGAAGTTTAATTTGAATGAAAAACATAGTAAGTAACAAAAGCGATGTCAATCAATCAAGGGCGTAGAATTTAGTAGGGGTGCTAAGGACATGTCCCTATCAATATCCAGCGACTACTGAATTGTCCCTAGCGACAAAAAATTTCCTGATCAAACAATTAAATTAACTACTGTTGTCTGTCAGTGTCTTGTGTTTTTTTTAAACCTATACCAGAGACTTTATATACAGAAAGACGGCGCACTTGTATTACTATAGTTGCGTCCTGAATGACGCACTATACACTATGTACTTATACACTATGTGTGTGAATCTTATAAGGTTATTTTGTCATTCAACATCAGAGTCTGACAGCCCCTTCCCCTACGCTACATAATTAATGCTGCAACAGTTGAGTGCATGAAGTGTCCAACATTCCACACTTTGTTTTGTTTTTTTCAGTTAATTTAGTGCATCATCTGGGTATTTAAAGTGTAATTTTCTTTTTGGAATTTTTAGGCCCCGTTTACACTAGTGCATTTTCGTTTTAAAACGCATAATTTTTGCTACGGTTACACCTGTTGTTTACATTACACCGAAAAACAGACTTTTGAAAACGCTGCAGACCCCGTTTTTGTTTGAAAATGCAGGGGGTTGTGTTTCAGGCCCCGTTTACACTAATGCGTTAACATCGTTTTAAAATGAAAACAATCCTCGTCTACACTGCCGTTTCCACAGCGTTTCAGAAACGATTTCCGTCTACATTACATGGCTGAAAACGCATGTCACATGACTGTTCATGCACACTGGGCATGCGCGTACAAGTGTAAACAGTTGCCTCTTGCGGAGTTTAACTGCACAATGTCTGCTAAAAATGACAACAAAGCCAGCAAAGATTGGAGTTTAGTCTCCATGTTGTTGTTTACATGGTCATCAAGGATACGCAGAGCGAACGTGGGCAGCCATGCCATCGTTTTCAAAAGTCTCAGTTTATACTGAAACGCAACCCCGCCGTTTTCAAACTAAAACGGGGTCTGCAGCGTTTTCGAAAGTGTCCGTTTTCGAGGTTCGAAAAGCAGGCGTAGTGTAAATGACAGGTGTAACCATAGCAAAACGTATGCGTTTTAGAACGAAAACGCACTAGTGTAAACAGGGCCTCAGTATAAATGGAGACTTTTGAAAACTATGGCGTGGCTGCCCATGTTTGCTCTGCGTATCCTTGACGACCGTGTAAACAATAACATGGAGACTGAACTGCAATCTTTGCTGGCTTTGTTGTCATTTTTAGCAGCCATTGTGCCCAGTGTGCATGAACGGTCATATGACATGCGTTTTCGGTCGTGTAGATGTAGATCGTTTCTGAAATGCTGTGGAAACGTCAGTGTAGATGAGGATCGTTTTCATTTTAAAACGAAAATGCACTAGTGTAAACGGGGCCTCAGTGTGAACACACTATTCACACTATTTATACTTAGGCCCCAATTACACTAGTGCATTTTCATTTTAAAACAGCATTTTAAAAAGAAAACATTCCTCAT
Organism: Hypophthalmichthys molitrix; assembly: GCA_037950675.1. Lineage (NCBI taxonomy): Eukaryota > Metazoa > Chordata > Actinopteri > Cypriniformes > Xenocyprididae > Hypophthalmichthys > Hypophthalmichthys molitrix. The sequence goes on from CM075502.1 coordinate 11,409,202, forward strand.
CTACACTGGCGTTTTCACAGCGTTTCAGAAACGATCTCTGTCTACACTACACGACTGAAAATGCATTCATGCACACTGGGCATGCGCGTACAAGTGTAAACAGTTGCATGTAGGTAGCTGCGGTATTAAAAAATGTGGAGTTTAACTGCACACTGGCTGCTAAAAATGACAACAAAGCCAGCAAAGTTTGCATTTCAGTCTCCATGTTATTGTTTACACAGTCATCAAGGATATGCAGAGTGAATGTGGGCAGCCATGACATCGTTTTCAAAAGTCTTTGGTCCGTTTACACTGAAACACAACCCCAGCGTTGTCAAAACTAAAACTGGCTCTAGAGCTTTTTCGAAAGTTTCCGTTTTCGAGGGTAGAAAATGCCAGAGTAGTGTAAACGACAGGCGTAACCGTAGCAAAAGTTATGAGTTTTAAAACGAAAATGCACTAGTGTAAACAGGGTCTTAAAAACGTCATAGAATAGTGCATAAGTGCGCGAATTGGGATGCACCTGAATGGAAAAAAGCGCAACGCACAATATGGCAAAATAAGTCCTGTCTTCTAAATAAAATAGCCATTGCATCAATGTCATTGCATCAATGCAGCTGCTGGCCGAACCTGAAATGGGTCATACAACTGATATTACCTGAGAAGTTAAAGTTACTCTAGAAATGTGCTAGAAAGTTGACTGTCTTTAACTTAAAAACAAAAACTGCTTGCTGAAATATCAAAACAAAATTAACAACCACACTGAATGTGGTTTATCTGTCAGTCAGATGCACGCAAAAGCTCTTTACTACAGCAACCGTAGGGTCCCAAAGTGTTTTCTTTTTACAATTATTATTAGTTCAGTTTTTAATGCTAAAATAAAGTGACGTGCATCACTTTTATGTCCTCACCAATGTTAAAATCAAACCAATGCCCTTGCAGTCAATCAAGAATGGCACCGCAAACAACAACCAAAAACATAAGTGTTCTAAACGCTTCATGTCCTGATCAGCCGTTCACCGTTAAGAAACAAACAAATGGTATTTCCTCACTATTCATTAAATTCTGAGACATCTCTGACAGGTGTGCCATGCAGCGAGAGACAGACAGACAGGAAGACATGCGTAGAGACCTCAGTGAAGCAGCGACATCTCCTTAAAAAAAAAACAAAAAACAAAAAACAGCTGCCTGCCAGCGATCATAGCCAACTTTGAAGCTCCATTAATTGCCGTTCCGTCGTCACTTGTCGCAACATGCGGGGTCTTACTTCGCACACACGCTCTCTTTCACTCAGCCTTTTAATGCTTGGTGAAATTAACTGCATGTTCCTTGTGCTTTACATGTGCTGGTTACAGCCGAGGTCGCTGGTAATTGAAGAGCCGGCGCCGTATGTTTGACGAGGCAGATGAATTGCCACGGCGCTTCCTCCAGACAGAGACAGAGTGTGAAAAAAGCCAGGCCTTACTCATTCTCTGGCCAGCACTTTCTCTCTGTTATCTACTTCCTTAATAATTTACAGAGCTGAAACATCACAGTTATTAAACTAGAGCCCCATTAACCTGTAAAAACTGGATTTTCTTCTTCTTTGTGCTCCATAACTGTCCAAATGTCAGAATATGACACTTTAAAACAGCCAACCCAGTTAATGACTTGGTCCTTATTGCAACATATTCTGGTCAAGAAAGTCAATTTACACAAGAAAGGGCCATCTTAAAAAGGTTTTTTTTTAACAATTTTAACAGATTAAAATGCAAAAGCGAAAAATCCGGCACACTATCAATACTTGCACATGTATCAAAATAGCTTTAGCATAGCATTCACAACGTTTTAGTCCCATAACCGTCATCAGGCATACACAAATAAACAATTCAAACACAGTCTCATGTAAAATCAACACAACCAATCACTGCGATGATCCAGTGATGTAATACATCATTGTATCCACATCATCGTATAAAATGGTTACATCGAAAATTTACATATTTCATAAACAAATAAAAAGAGACAAAAAAGGGAACATCAAAAATGGTCACTTTATAGCATCACATTGAACAATGCTTCATCGTTCATACTAATAGGTGATAAAGTCTGAAGAGTAACAATTCAAAATAACTCAAATAGAACTCAAATCATTCAAAATAATCTCTGTAAAAGCATTTATATATCAACCACACTCAGTGGCACATTCACTTTTTCAATACCACAAAAGCATAAGAAGGAAAATGGGGCGCAACAGGATAATTAACATCTTTTCTTCTACTAGTATTCTTATGTTCACTAATTCCTTGTTATAGTTGGCGTGATGTTTTCCCAACATAGCCAAGACTGCAAGGACAACGAATCAGATGAGTGGAAGCACAATTAATTCTATATGTTTTACCATTTCTTGGATGACAAAAAAAAAGGATGTTTTGAATGTATTATTGCATTCTGTAATCTTCTGTAATCTCTGAGATGGACTAGGGTTATCACTCTAAAAACAGGCATGTATATGAAATAATTTCTTACATTTCTAACCCGGTTGTATACAATCAGCAGAGGGTGTTGAAAAAGAGTGCTTAACTCAGGATCAGAAGACAACAGGTGTCAGTGCTTTTTAAAAACTGATCTTTTTGAATATAACTTGGATGAAGAAGTTGTAATAAAAGTAATGTTTTTTTTTCTCTTTTTGACGTCTTTTTCAACAACTTAGAACATGTTTTTTGAAAAGATGTATTAAATACTTAATCGACCAATTCAGAAGGGTAACCCCTATCTAAAAATGTCTTTTTCATGATTTTCGATTTCTCAATAAAGCCTAAATCAGAATGACAAATCAGCCTATAAAACTGACTCTTAGGCAACCCCTTTTTTTAAAACGGTTGAATGAAAGCTAGTAGCTAGTATCCTAACAGACTAAAATACGAATAAATACATAAATAAATAAATTAAAAAATAATAATGAAACCTAAAACATAGCATTCTATAGACAGGCAATCAGATTAGAGCTGGCAATTTAAGGTTATGTCTACATTAATCTGGATATATTTGAAACCTTGTTTTCGTTTCTCCAAAATAGAGCAAGTTTTGGTGATAACTAAGCAAATATTTAACAAGGAAGATGTGTCAACGTTAAGAGTAATGCACATGAATTTACATTTGATTAAAAAAATAAAAAAAATAAAAAATGTGCTTCCTCATTTCAGAACACCTGATAAGGCTGTGAGGCAACAAGTCAGCTGCCTAAATTTTTGCACACAGCCTGGATCTCGAGGGCCTGAGTTGAGAACCCATCTTACATGCATCTATTGGCAGTAGCAAGTCCATACTTTTTCTAAAGCAGCAGCATAGCAGATCTAGACCAAATATATTAACATTTCATTAACATGCCAAAACTACTCAGAGAGTTGTCGTATTGAATTACATTTTTGCATAACATTGACCTTTATTAACCTTCTTTATTAACCTTCTGCTAAAACATCACAAGTGTCACATGAAGAAAGTAAAAAGCTTAGAGTGAATGCTTTACTGTTCTATGGAATAAGGTCTAACCCAAAAAGTAATGTGACATATCTTCGGTACGATGAGGAAAACGTATAGAATATAGTTTTGCATCATTAATAATTAGCATTGTAGTATTGACAGTTAAAAAGACTTAAAACGTGGGAATTTAAAACGTGTAATCTGTCATGAGAGGAAGCAGTTTTGATGTCGCTCTGTCTGCCTTTAGCTTAGTCTCCTTTTAGAGGTTGCTCAAGAAGCCTGACAATAATTATTTGTAGATCACAAACTTATTTTTGTATGGTGACAGACTGAAAAGGAACATTGTTCGAAAATTGCACCTCCAACCTGAGAACCTGACAGCAAGAGGCATGTAGCCCTATGACTTTAAACGCTTTAGAAGCATTGTCATCACACGGAACACAAAAGCCGCTACCTTTGTATTTTTATCTGAATTGTGCTGTTGCATTCCTGCTTGTCGTGCACGGAGCTAATATATACAAAATCTGTTCGACAGGAATCAACAAAGCTGTCTTTGATGGGATTCCACCCACATCTTCATGGCAACTCAAAGCGAGTTCCTACGAGGAGAATGGAGAGATAACAATTGACATCCAAGGTATTCTCTCCATATTTTCTTCACTGAAAGAGGCAGATAAATGCACAAGCCAACAAGTAATCCATAAAGGGTTTTGAAGTATTCAGAACATCAGCTCGCCTACTAAAATATATATATATATATATATATATATATATATATATATATATATATATATATATATATATATATATATATAGAGTAGTCAACATTTGAAGTGGATCAAAACCTTTCATCAAAGTAGTCCTAAAACCTTCTTCTTAGGGCAACTTAGTTTAGAAAACAAAAAGGTTATGTCTACAAAGTCCAATGGAATGCAAAAACTTTGAAGCTCAATATCTCAGAACTGCATAGAATGCAGATAGAACCATATAATTCCAAGGGGACGATTTGTGAAAGAATGGGTCATTCTCAGGAGCTCAGTGAATTCAAGTGTGAGACCATGATAGTCCATTCGTGAAATTTCCTCACTACTAAACATTCCACGGTCAACTGTTAATGGTATCATAACAAAGTGGAAGCAATTGGGAACAACAGCAACTCAGCCACGTAGTGGTAGGCCACATAAAATCACAGAGCGGGGTCAGCGCATGCTGAGGTGCACAGTGCGCAGTCGCCAACTTTCTGCAGAGTCAATAGCTACAGACCTCCAAACTTTGTGTGGCCTTCAGATTGGCTCAAGAACAGTGCGTAGAGAGCTTCATGTCATGGGTTTCCATGGCCAAGCAGCTGCATCCAAGCCTTACATCACCAAGTGCAATGCAAAGCATCGGATGCAGTGGTGTAAAGCACACTGCCACTGGACTCTAAAGCAGTGGATACATGTTCTCTGTAGTGACGAATCACGCTTTTCTGTCTGGCAATCCAATGGATGAGTCTTGGTTTGACGGTTTCAGGAGAACAGTACTTGCCTGACTGCATTGAGCCAAGTGTAAAAAAGTTTGGTGGAGGGGGGATTATGGTGTGGGGTTCTTTTTCAAGGGTTGGGCTTGGCCCCTTAGTTCCAGTGAAAGGAACTCTTAATGCTTCAGCATACCAAGACATTTTGGACAATTTCATGCTCCCAACTTTGTGGGAACAGTTTGGGGATGGCCCCTTCCTGTTCCAACATGACTGCGCACCAGTGCACAAAGCAAGGTCCATGAAAACATGGATGAGTGAGTTTGGTGTGGAGATACTTGACTGGCCTGCACAGAGTCCTGACCTCAACCCGATAGAACACCTTTGGGATGAATTAGAGTGGAGACTGCGAGCCAGGCCTTCTCGACCAACATCACTGCCTGACCTCACAAATGCACTTCTAGAAGAATGGTCAAAAATTCCCTTAAACACACTCCTAAACCTTGTGGAAAGCCTTCCCAGAAGAGTTGAAGCTGTAATAACTGCAAAGGGTGGGCCAATATATATATATATATATATATAATTTTTTTTTTTTTTTTTCAATGAAGATATTTTGTAAATTTCCTACTGTAAATATATCAAAAATGTATTTTTGTGAGTGAATATGAATTGCTAAAGACTTCATTTGAACAACTTTAAAGGCAATTTTCTCAATATTTTGATTTTTTATATTATCTTAACATACTGAACAGTATAATTGGGGTATTTAACATTTGCTAACGTTTGGATATCATGTAAATATTTAATTTTAAAAGGTCTGTCAAGAAAACAAACATGACTTCACAGCTTTAACTTTTTTATTTTATTTTATTTTATTTTTTTACATTTAAAAAAGAAAATCATAATGACAAATATTTTAAAATAAGAAAACTGAGCATGAACATATGCCCCATTTCTCTGCCAATATAAAGTGAGCTTTTCCTTGCCCTTGTATATTTTGAACATGGGCCTAAATGGAACTTGAACTTGATTTGGCGATGTTCAGGACAGAGAATTCTGACTTGGCGCTGTACTGTAGAACCTACAGTACAGAACCTCATGAATGCTTGTTCAATGGTGCACCACGTCATTTTTCATGAGCACTATGGCCTTTCAATAAATAAGACACAATGAAGCAAAGAGAAATTAATGTAATAGTTGCAGGAGGGGGAATAAAGCACTTTATCCATTTGTGTTTAATGGTTCTGATTTCATCATCAAATTTGTTTTTTAAATAATCCGCCATGTCATTGGTCACATAGTCTGACATACCTATATCCATCTCTATTTTAGATTTAAAGCATAAACACATCTGATCAGATAAGTTGTGTGTGCACATAAACTGTGTTTGAAAAACTATGGTAGCTGAAATATGGACATGTGTAATCATGATCTCTCCACAAACCAGGTATATCATCATCAAAGGCCCTTAAGAATAGTGGATGGCTGACAAGCGTTGCATGCACAAATCACAGATGTGCTGTTCTAATAAAAACATTGGATTTTATGCAAGCTGCAGCTGTATACGTGATTTCTATTTCTTCATATTATGTCATGTTTTCAACACACCTGTCTGCAACCATTCAGGTGTGCAAGATGTGTTTATTCATTGTTCTAAAACATCCGGGTTGACAGTGAAGGAGTGTTTGTGTGTGTACAGTAACAGCAATGTTGCAGTCTTGGCTTTGGATGGGCAGCTGAATGCTGTGCCGAGTCCTTTTCTGAAGGTCTATATCTTACATATTCTGTACATCAAAACATAATTTTAAAATATTAACTTTAACTTATATGAGCAAACAAAAAACTTCAGTTTGTGTGAATTATACAGTCACATGTTTTTCCAACTTAGCGTCATCTTGTTCTCATGCTTTTTAAGTGTTATTTAAAAAGTGTTAATTTTCAGTATAGCTATTACTCCAGTCATAGGATCCTTCAGAAATCATTCTGATATGCTGATTTGGTGTTAATTTCTTATCATCAACATTAAAAACAGTTGTGCTGCTTAATATTTTGTGTAAACAGTTATGCATTTGTTTTTAAGGATTTGTGGACAAGTAAAACTTGATTTATTTGAAAAAAAACAGCATTTATTTGAAATAGAAACCTTAATTTTACTAAGTATATATTGGCTTCTGACACACACACACACGTTTTTATGGGGATATAGACATCATTTTAGTGTGATTTATACGCCATTTTCCTCATGGGGACAAAAAAAAAAAAAATGTAATTTTGTCCCTAAAAGAAAGGAACAAGGTTAAGGCAGGCCAAATTATGTTCCCATGTTTATTTTCTATGCTGTTGTTTCCTCCAAAATTGTGTTTTCCCAAACAACTGAAACTGCTCTCCAACTGGCTTTTAGACCGTGTGCTTTTGATATGCTGTGGACCGAGAACCTGATTTCAACCAGAGAATTGTTGCATTACATATGGCTAATAATGTTGCCACGACAACCCATCTGATTCTATTAAACGCATATTTCCTACCTCAACTCGTTATATATAATAATATATCTACAGTACAGGTGTATTCATGTGTTTTACATGTGATTTTGCCTCTACCTTCCCTGCTTATAATTTCATTTCTAGGCTGTTTTGAGTGTCAAGTTTATTTTTAATGTTCCCAGTGCTCTCTCACTGAAAAGCATTTCTATATATATATAATAAATAGCACACTGCTAGCAACACACTGACAGATGGGACACGGGCTGACAAGATTTGCAGACATTACATGTTGTAGCATGTGTTTCTATTTCTAAGGCATGGCCTCCACGTTAACCAGGCATGTGTTACCAAATTCCAACCTCTTGACAAAACCTGATTATAATAAAGTTGGTTAAAGAGTTAGTTCACCCAAAAATGAAAATTCTGTCATTAATTACTCACCCTCATGTCGTTCCATACCCATAAGACCTTCATTCATCTTCAGAACACAAATTAAGATATTTTTCATAAAATCCTATGGCTCAGTGAGGCCTGCATTGACAGCAAGACAATTAACACTTTAAATGCCCAGAAAGCTACTAAAGAGACATTTAAAACAGTTCATGTGACTACAGTGGTTCAACCTTAATGTTATGAAGCAACAAGAATACTTTTTGTGCGCCAAAAAAAACAACAAAATAACGACTTTATTCAACAATATCTAGTGATGGGCGATTTCAAAACACTGCTTCATGAAGCTTCGAAGCTTTACGAATCTTTTGTTTCGAATCAGTGGTTCATAGTGTGTATCAAACTACCAAAGTCGCATGATTTCAGTTAAAGTGGCTTCGTTACATCATAAGTTTTTCGAAATTTCAATGGATCACCACTGGGGGGCGTGACTTTGGCAGTTTGATACGCACTCCAAACCACTGATTCGAAACAAAAGATTTGTAAAACTTCGTAATTAATGAGTAATTCATTTTTGGGTGAACTAACCCTTTAAGCATTTAACTAATAAATACATTTTAGAAATTATTTTTTAAGATACTTAGAATATTCAGACAAATGATTGAAAGAATGCTTAAAGTCAATGTGAACTTCCTTTTGCAACCTTTTATATATATATATATATATATATATATATATATATATATATATATCAGGATATTTAAAAATAATGTTGGCAAGGAATTATAATGGTGATTAAAAGTGGGTGTTACCTGCCTACTTGACGTCAGTGAGAAATCAATTATTACATTTTGATCAATTAATTTTTTTTTTTAATTCACATTTATAGTTTTAATTCAGAATAAATAAATATCTAGTATTACGTCAGCTTATGTTGTCTGTTCTCGTCGCCCTCTAGTCTGCAGAGGGAGCTGCAAAGGCTTACATTTCATTTCTTAAGCTGTTCAGAACTTTTCAAGGGTACAATGCAGTCAGGATGAGTTATTGCTCAGAGAAACCACAAACCCTCTCTCTCTTTCTCTCTCGCTAATGGAGGAGCAAAGGAGAACAGCACAGGGGCATGTCTAACTGGATACAGCAGACTCAGTTAACTGGAGGTCAGGAGGCTTTACTCTCACCGTCCACTTTAAAAATGACTCTTGTCACACTACACTCAAACACCCCAATCAACATCCATCTACTTTGAGTGAGTGTTGCAGATCATTTGTAGACATTGCAGATGAAACTGTCATGGCCACTTTTGAGTTTACAGACCCACCTTTCAGATGACTTTTTTCAGCAGTACATGAGTTCTTTTATGAACTACAGTATTATAGTTAAGTATGTACATATTTTCAGCACCATTTAAGTTTTCAGCTGATATTGGCAATTCTTTATCTGCACTGCCTGTTATTGGCTCCATTGGCCAACATTCTGTATTTCCTCTGCCTATTTTAAGATTTAGATAATCATCCGGCACTAATTTAAGGGCATTGAGGTTACTTGTGGAGCAGTTCCCTTTCACAGGAACTTGACGCTGTGTCAGTTGCTGAAGCTATGGGGACACCTTCAGCATGCAGCGGTGTCTAAATCACATGTACACTCACGTCAATGCAATTGGCTACAGCAGTCATATGACGTCACTGGCGCACGGGAATGACTATAAAAGGGTGTCATCAGCTGCTTTGTCTTCAGGAAGTGCTATAAGTGTCTTGTGAGTCTTATTTATTGTCTTGTGAGTCTAAAAAAACAGATAATCTGATAAGATGAAAGTGCAAGAGAGCATGCATAGATTTAAAAAGTGTGCTTCGCTTTTCCCCTGCTTTATTACAGGTTACGATGCACACAATCTCTATGTATTTTCTTTTGGAGAGGAGCATGCTCCGTTAACTCTCAAGGGAGCTGGCTGCGCTTACTGTGATTGGTTGGATGGAAGTTGGGTATCTGCGCCTCGCAGTTTGGGTCCTGCTGCTCCCGAGGTATCATGGCGACTTCGATCGTGGGTGTCACAGATGTAGTTTGCAGATATGGGCACGTCCCTTTCTCTGGCTTCACCCACTAGCTCCAGTGCTCTCACACTGGATCTGGAAGCCCGCTCTGCGACCTTTTCCAATCTGGCCGAGAGAATGTTGTTCCCATCTGGCACTGAGGAGTTGGAAAATAACAGGAGTTGAGGCGGACATTGTTAGTGAGCCCATCTCCTCCAATATCTCCACTCATGTGGAGCAACAGCTAGACACAGTCTAGACTGATCAGCAGAGAATAAACAGGAAGTCATTCAAAGCAGACCCAATGAGCATTTCCTGGCTTGTCATTGACGCTCCCCCCTTTTGTTTCTCCCAAATCTTCATGGTAAGGCATCGAGATTGTGAGGGAAACCATATTTGGCTTGCATGGTAACCTCAACTGCTTCAAATTATTCAAATGTGGAAGGACTGCGTGAGCATGGTTATGAGAAGATGTCTTGGGTTGAAGAGGCGCTTGCGATCTATCTCTCACGAGGTGCAGTGTCTTCCCTGAAGGCTTCAGTCCTGCCCTCTAAGCCGTGCCCGATGTCATCTAGGCCGGTGGGCAAGGCCTACTTGGCGGCAGGTCAGGCTGATGGAGCCCTGCACACTGTGCTCCAGGCTTTCCAGGCTGACCTCCTGAAGGACCTGGATCAAGGAAATGGACAGTCTCCAGAGGAAGACCTCGAGCTCTGCAGAGCCACGGATCTCGCCCTCCAATCCTCCAAGCAGTTGGCCCGCACCATTGGACATTCTATGGCTGCTATGTTTGCCACAGAGAGACATCTGTGGTTGAACCTCTCGGGAATAAAGAAGGAGAATCAAAATTGATGATGTTTTAAGCAAGCTCCCTTTTATAGACATGCCGGTGTGCCAGTGACGTCTTATGACTGCCGTAGCAAATTGGCATGAGTGTACACAGGTGCACACTTTAAGTGTTCCCCATAGCATCAACAACTGATGCAGCATCTCATTCCCTTCTTTGTGAACCAGATTACATAAGTAGCCCAAAGACGTTTTGTCCTTTTTAAGCTTATCACTTGCAAGTAATGATAGTTTTTGTGTTTTAATTTTTTTTTTAACAACATAGTATAGATTTGCAATATGGGCTGTTTATTGGTTATTGGCCAAAAAATAATAAAAAAAATCTCATCAATATTGTCCACAATTTCAATATTGTGTAAACTTCTGTAGTATTTTATAATATTATTTTTAATTGATCAATACTACTATGGTTTAACACAAATACATAATACATAACTACTGTATACACTTGCACTACCATTCAAAAGTTTTGGGTTTTTCATGGTGTGTGCTGTTTGTCATGTCTGTGATGTACCTGTAGGAATGTAACAATGCTGGGTTTGGCCTTTTCATTCGGAGATAGCAGGCAACAATCCTGGACTCAATGAAGCTGGCAACTTTACAAATGTCTTCATAATCAGCATTAAAATGTTTCTCAAACACAGCACCTTTAGAACACAGCTGAGAGAGAGAAAGGGAAGTAGAAATTCAAGGTGGCATGCATTAATTGAGAAATATAATTGAATAAATAAAACCTTGCTTTTCACAGGTAGTTTTTTAAGTGATTTTTTTTTATTTTTTTTACAGATTATATTTGTGAGTAGTGCTACAGGTTATAATCCTGCTTATAATATAGTTGATCAATTTTCAAATTCAATTTAATAATTATTTTTTTAATTATTTTATTGAGCTCAGCCACATAACATCACTGTCACATTTCAAGACTCTGCTTGATGCACTTCTGTGACCTGAGCTCAGATAGTTTAAACATGAATGCAATGTAAAAATCCAAATGCAAAGAATTTAACCTTGAGCACTGAATAATTTGAATGTACTGTCAGCTTAGTGATGAACATACAGCTTAATTAAAAGCAAAATATTCTATTTACTTTCCACTCTACAACAAAGCATGCATAAATATTTTGGCCTTTACCTCATTTGACCTCATGTATTGTATGACAACAATTCGTATTTATCTCAGTGGATAACAGATCTAGAATTATGATTTAAGGAGCCTCTGAGCTCCAACAGTTTGTAAACATTAATTAAAGTGCTGCTCTGTGCCTTGGAATACCTTCAATAACATTTTGTTAAGGTGATGTAAAGAGCAGCAGAGTCAGAAAGCATTTTATTAATTTATTTTAATTCATTTAATTGTGCATACTTAATTCCCTTATTTTTCTATTTAGATTAGTCCTACCTTTGCCACCATTTAACACTCAATTATATAATTTTATTAAAGACTCTCTGTGGTGAAAATCAAGTTTTTAATGTTGTTTATATGTCTATGTAGTGTTTTTAATATGCTTTAAGACAAACCATGTGCAAATTCATAAATCAGCACCATTGCTGAGTATTTTATGTTTGAAACTGCAGTAAACCAAAGACAGTCAAAAACCCGGTTTGAAATCGGTGGTGTTTGTGACGTCACAGACTACCTTGTAACCAATCACAACAAAGTGCCGGCAGGCTTTATCATATCATTAACCAAGAGCGCTCTGAAGCAGAAAAGTCTCGAGAGAAGCCAGGTTGTCCCGGTATATTTTCTGTTGATATGAAAAATCGTGTAGATTTAGCAATATAGCGAGTCTATTATGATGTTATGATGAACTATATGCCTTTCTCCACTGACGTTCTTGAGTTGTTCAAAGCGTTTGTAAGGATACTGATTCTTAGAAGGAAGCTGTCTGACTCGTGAATGTGAACATGGTTTCTGTAACATTAGCAACACATTATTAGCTGTTTGATAAGGTTGTCAAGCAACCGTCGCATGGGCTGTGCCAAGTGTGCGAGCGCATAGGGGCTCGCGCCAAAGTAAAGTGACAGCTGACTTGAAGTAAAGCCAATAAAGTTCATGTTTTTGTCCTTCGTAATATTTTAATAAATCAGTCAGTGTGGACTCGCACGTCAAATTCTGAGAGAGCTATTCAGTCCATTATAAATTCTGATTTTGGCCGCCTCTGGAATGGATCAAAACCATAGATATTAGCCTACCTGATAAGTTAAAGTAAATACGCTGGAAATCCGCGCTCATTCAAGGATGTGCATTTATTCATGTATGGAGAAGGCACGGGCGCCTGCAGGATTTCATCTGAATGTTTTTTAAATCTGAAAACTCCAAAATTGTCAAACATCCATTTAGCGCATGTTCACAGAGGAAAACGGCTGCTTGTTCTCTCGATACGGTCTGTTTTACTGAAAAATCGCTTCAGGTGATTCAGTGAGAGAGCAGTCCAAACGAATGCAAGTGGATTCAGACCGTTTTGCAAAGGCGTTTTACCAATTCATAATTTAAAACACAATTTAAGCGTCAGAAAATATGCGAGCAGTTCAGTTGCACAGCTGTTAAACTGAATATACGAAGCGAAGCAAGCTTTTTTCTTAAATATCCAACACAAACAACAAATTGCTCGTTACTACAGCAACAGTAGACTCTCCGAGCTGGCGTGAGCGAGTGGAGGCGGAGCTAATTTGCATATTCATTGATCCGTGTATATTAAATGAGGCAAGGGTGTAGAGTTACATTCAAGCTATTTTAAGGCATGAAGAATTTTTTTTCACATTATTATTTTTTTTTTAAATATGTCATATATATTTTGTGATCAAAGATGAATTTTAAGGGATAAAATAATTGACTACAGGGGGACTTTAATTAAATGCAGTTTTTACCACATCTCAAAATGAATATACATTTTTCAGTCTGTACATTATAATATTCACTTGTAGCATTTAAAATGATTGATTTTATTTTTCATTTATCATTTTTGGCCAATTTTAATATTGTACGTCCCTAGTCTAATTAACAAGACTAAAAGTACAGGGACAGTATAATGGTACCAGATGGCAATATCACAGTACTTTGACAAATACCATGGTACTGAATGATTACCTTAATTAAATTATTATCAGGGTTGCCAGGTTTTCACAATAAAACCCACCCAATTGCTCCTCAAAACTAGCCCAAAAATAGCCCAATTGCATTTTAGGGGGGTCCCACGGTAAAAATCACTTTCCGGGGGATAAAATTTGCGTTTTTGGCGGGGCTCCCCTGGTAAAATTTGCATTCCAGGGGCTAAATATCACGTTATTTTGGGTCAATTCAACCCGCGGACATAAAAAACAACCCGCGGCAACAATGTAAAAGTAGCCCAATTCCGTGGGAAAACCGCAGACTTTGGCAACACTGATTATTATACTCTCACAGTTTGTTCAGGCTTAGTTTTTAGGCATTTATAAGTTGCCCTTTGAATGATACCTCAATTCTTGTTTTTAGTTGAAAATAGGTGTGCTATTACTTTTTAAAGCAATCTTAAGATTTATGCTTCCAACCACCCTGAACATCCAAACAGCTCCATATAGCAAACATGACTTCAAACACCTTAGGATCCCCATAACAGTACATGCACACTCACATTTTCCGAAAATTATAGTGTGTTAAATCAACATATAAAGGTCTGTAGGTCGGGAAACGTGTGGTAAAATTTGAATATCGAGTACCTCTAGTGCAGCAGTGAAACGGGTGGCTGCAGTGGCATATTTCTTCAGTTGGTAGTACGAGTTGGCGTCCTGTAAAGCTACATCGAGCCATTTGTCAATTTGAGGCAGAAAGCTGAGATTAGGTCCACTCGGAGGCCCTCCTATTTCAGCCTCTTGACACATTAATTGTGTGGCGGTGCAGGCCAGGGACTTGTGGGTAATGTCCTGTTCGTCACCGAACACTAACTTTGTCTCAGCCTCCATCAGGTCTCTTAGAGAAATGCGAGGGGGTGCAGAAAGGGGGCTTCGTTCATTATTTGCCTCCGCACAGTCATCCAGCGATCCATCTTTTCTTTGGGTGTCATTCTTCTTGCTCCTCTTTGGGACACCGCTGTCTGTCCTTTTCCCTTTTCTCTTGTTTTGGCCCTTTTCCTCAGGCAGGTTTGACCGGACGGTGGCAGGCGTTGGATGTTCTGTGTACTCAGGGAAAACCGGCTGCTGTAGTCCCTGGAGCTCTGGGCTTCCAGTTGAATTTGCCATGATGTGCCTGAAAGAGATTTCAAATTAATGCTATGCTTTTCATAAAGCAGTCAAAAAGCAATCAAAGAAAATTTGGAAATGACAGACACCTGAGACGCAGGACATCCTAATCATATGGGTTACTCCTCATGAATTCAAACACCCCAGGAAATATGCATTTTACATCCCAATGAAGGCCTGCTCGCCGCATACAGACAGAGTTCAGACAAGTTCTCAATTCTCTAAGCGGGCTGAAACTTTAATACATTCGCTGCTATTATTCTTCCGTAAGAGCGCTGCTGTTAGTGTACTGTTAGAGAAGTCACTTAAATAATGTAGAGGGCCGGGGTGCTGATTCACTGCTGCTCTTGAGATGTGCTTAGGAAAAGGTCACTGTGACATATACACCTGTTGGCAATGGGCCGAGCTCCTGCTTAAAGACTGCAAATTCTGCCATCTTTATGTGTGTGTGTGTGTGTGTGTGTGTGTGTGTGTGTGTGTGTGTGTGTGTCTGTGTGTGTGTGTGTGTTACTACCGTGTGGGGAGAAAGAGAGTGTTTTTTTTTTTGTTTTTTTTTTCTTTTAAATACATTTTTGGTACAACAGGCCAAAATAATAGATCAGATGTGGGCACTTGATAAGGATTCACTGTAGTGCCCACTAGGTGGCAATAAATAAGTTTATATATGAAACCATTTTTAAACAGTAACTATTGATGCATCCTGTGTATTTGATGCCTCAACTGGAGGAAATAAGGATGACTGCAACTATGGTATCTCAGAATAAAGTAAATATATTTCTGTTAAATAATCTTTGATTATGCCAAGCTACACTTACCTTTCAGTTTTCATAGAGAAATGTGTCCTTTTGAATGCTTGAAGAAAAACATTCTAACGCTGACATCACCACACAACTAATAGAACTTTGTTGTCCAATCAGATTAGAGCACTGGGACTGACTGTTATAGAGTGCAACAGTGCCCGCCCACTTTTTCAGCTGCCTTGGTTTCGGAAGTATTTTTCCCATTAGGATTTTTTTAGTCTTTGTTAAAGAGTTATAAGCC
This sequence comes from Hypophthalmichthys molitrix, assembly GCA_037950675.1. Lineage (NCBI taxonomy): Eukaryota > Metazoa > Chordata > Actinopteri > Cypriniformes > Xenocyprididae > Hypophthalmichthys > Hypophthalmichthys molitrix. The sequence continues at coordinate 11,425,098 of CM075502.1, forward strand.
ATGAACCAAACTACTGATTTTAAACGTGTTGAGTGTGTATGCAGAAACTATATCAACTATATCACTATATATCATGTATGTATGTATGTACATGTTTTTTTTTTTTTTTTTTTTTTTTTTTTAAATATGCATACATACACACAAATATTTCACACAAAAATCATTCAACTTGCACAAATATTGTAAGTAGTTTGAGAGTGTAGAGAATGACTCAATTATGTCATTCACAGTGCTTCATGGGAGTGGGTGGGAACTAAAGAGTTCTTTTGCCAATATTTGTTTGGTGGAGATTTTTTTTTTTTTTTTTTTTTTTTTTTTGGAAGAATCATGAGTAAAGTAGATTTTCTACCAGGAATTCCACTGATAAACATAAGTTGAAATTATGTGGGCTGATGGCAAATTTCATCAATTAACAACCTTATACATCACACACTGTAAAAAAATAAGTTACCTGGTTGCCTTAAAATTTTGAGTTCATTGAAATTAAAAAAATTGAGTTAATATAATGAAGGCAATTGGTTTAATTAAAGCTGTAGTCCATAACTTTTTTTGGTTAAAAATTATCCAAAATAAATTTTTGAGCAAGTACATATCCAACCACTGTTCAAAACTATCTCCTTATCTTAGCTCGATTCACAACGGTAAGCTTGTAATAATGTTTTATAATAAGAGCGACCTGGTGGATTTCCACGGGAAATTATCATGTGAGGAGGATGCTGCTTGTAGCGGATCATTTATAGCCTGTTCTCACAGCAGCTGAAATAATTAAACGTATAATTAAACGTATCATTTTGATGGTGGATTGTAATCCAGAAAGATCCAAATGGCAATCATCAGTGACAACTGGAGATTCACCCGTAGTCAAAAGCAAAAGTCTTTGGACTGCAGAGTGGATACAGAAATTGAAATCTACAGGTAACACTAATACACACTAAATACACATAGTCACACAATGCTGATGTTGTTAACATTAACAATTTGAGAACAAAATATAGCAGTAATAATAATTTGCATGGTTTAACGTGATCCGAACTAAGCGATCGTTAGATTTAATCATCATTGGCAGCACGATTTATTGTAGGCCTAATGCTTTTTTCCTCAGTTGGTCAGAACAAAAGTAGCAGAAATGTTACTTACTTTTTCAGATGACATTTTCTGATGAAAATTCTTATTTTGGTCATACTTCCAAGAATCTGTGATTCTGAAGTACAGCATCCACACCGGTGTAGTGATTGACAGTAAACATTAGATTCATCCGCTGAGAAGTCGTGCCGATGCACAACGCACGTAACGATAACAATTCCGCATATGACTGCAATTGCAGGTTTCAAACAGAGATGGCGACAAAGAGAAAAAATGCCAGACTGCAGCATTAACAGAAACTCAAAATATTATGTTATCTGAACCACATTAATTATCTAAGTTGATTTGACAAAAGAAAAAATGTTCTGATAATAAATCATAAAAATAATATTTTACGGTGCAGTTGGTCTGTTTTTTAGGGTTTGTAAGTTATTGTTAAAAATCACTTTGGATTTTTTACATCTGGAACCCCACTGTTGCACTCTGTACCATAAATAAATAAATTCTGTGCTTTGATTGGTTGAAATAATTAGCCAGAGAGACATTCAGATATATGTGTAGTGTCAACATTTGAATCAGTTCTTGCCCAACTGCAGATGTCCGCACTGTTTAAAATGAAGCTTGTTATTATGATGTGTGAAGATGGTTCTCAACTTCATGCATTTCTCATTACTGATAATGAGTTGAACACAACTCTATCTACCATCACTGACAGCTTGCCAACGGATGCGGAGCGCCGTCTCAAAGGATAGTCTGCTTGTTGCTTAAAACGTTGCATAAATTAATTTATAGTACAGTCTAATATATACATTACATTTACAGTATAGTATACTACACCAATATATTGACATATTTAGGGCCTACTGTTGTCTTTTCAGTAAATGTCTCTCAGCTATGAAATATGTCTCTATGTTTATCTATGTTAATGTGATGCCAAAAGAACAGGTACCTCGGTACCAAGTTGATACTAAATATATAATTATAGTCTTAAAGCAGTACCGGTTTTACTGACTCATTTCGTCTGATTGCTTTCAAATGCTCACATGCTCATAGGTGTTGTGACACCTAGTCCCAATTAAATTACAAAAATGTGTCAGTTTCATAAGATTGCCTGTATGGGTTTCATTTCATTTTTCTTTACCCTTTCTTTCTCTTATATGAACATATGCCATTGGAATAAAAGCAAAATAGCGATTAATTTACCAACAGTTGCACACAGATTCCCTCTACAGTTCGGTATGGACTCACTATATAGTTATATATAACATATCCTAATCATTAATCATTTCTTTTCTCCCCCGGTGGCCAGACGAATAGCCATGCTCTTGTTTTGCTGTGCTAAATCTTCATAAGACTGTCTGTTTCGATTAACCTTGACAATGAGCATCGCTCAAATGTCAATTGCTGGTAAGGTGACGATGAGGTAATGTTTTCTTCTGACAATAAAATACTTGTCTCTCATACTCTGTGAGGAGGACAGCAGTCCCTATTGGAATGTCAACTTTATAAAATAAGACTGTGTGTATGGGCTTCAGTGTGTGTGTGTGTGTTTTTTACAGCCTGAGGGGAAATAAACTGTGTCTGTGGATGTGCCAGAAGATGATAAACCTAGAAGGGACTTCATATGTTCAAAAGAAAAGAAAAGAAAGAAAAACCATGGAAGTGGAAGTGCTAAAAGAAATCACATAATGCTCATAATGCTTTTCTATTTCAGAGTTTACAGGGTACTCAACAGAGCCCAAAGCTCATATGATTTCAGTTGTCAATGGTAAAGAAAAGGGAAAGTCTTTTTAAAATCCAGTTTAAAGCCAACGTGTCAAGTTTTTAGAAATGCACTCTTTGTGGACATCACACCACATGACAATTTACAACCTATAATGACCTTGCCTTTACTTAAAAAGATCAAATTTGTAATTTTTTTTTAATAATAATAATAATATGTTTTATTTGTAAAGCACCTTTCCCAAGCTCAAGGTCGCTGTACAAAGAAATAACACATGCACAGCATCAAACATAAGTATGCATCATATAGTACATAGATATACATATAAACATACAAATATACAGTAACTAAACAGAACACTAAACAGAAGAGGTTGGAAGTACTGTAAGTTTTTAGTTGCGATTTGAATGAGGATATAGTGGCTTTATATATAGGATATAGTAACCTTGTGCAATCTCATCTGTCAGGCATTTAAAGCCGGGCACATATTTAACAACTAGATAAAACAATCTAAGACTGAGCTCAACACACAACGATTCTTTGCTTCGACTGAAGCAGATTTAAATACACACGGAATTTGAACACCGGCTGCAATCGCTGACTGAACGCAACTGGCTCTGACTGGACACGTTTGAGCACGATCAGTCATAAGTATCAATTTACATTCATAATCGGCCTTACAATCATTAATTGTGTCCTCGGCTTAAGTTTCAACCGTCAAACGCATAGCACAACCACGGTTGCAACGCTAGCGCACTAGATGAACAGCACTCCTATTATAGTCAGTGGAGCGCACGGCAACTTTGTTACATATGACAGCGATGTTGTGTTTCAGCCCTGGTCGCGCATTCGTTTGTCGGCCGCGAAACGTCCGTGGTGGCGCCGGCGCGTCATTCGCTTTGAGTGAAGATCCGGTATTTGCATTTGTAGAAGGCTAGCGTTTCAAGCAGACTACTGCATACATGTAGCCTATACAAAAAAAAAGGTAAAATGTGAGACTACACAATTTTTACCTTTTTGTAATAATTTGATAGGAATACAATGAAATACAAACCTTAATTTCATTCAGGAATTTCCCCTCAGGAAGTTTTCTCTCAAAACAGAAAAAATGACCGCTAAAATTGTGATGATAGCAATGATAGCTAGTGGTTGAAATGTGTACTGCAGTCCAAATTCAAAATATTGTTCGTCCCGCCCCCTCCTCCTCAGACTCGACGCTCTCGCGGGTTGCCAGTTTGAAGACACGCAACAGGAGCGAGCTCAATTGACATTGGAAGGCGAGAAGACTTACACACTGTAAGATAATTAGTTGATTTATTGATTTATGATGACTTGATATCGTGTTTTAATATGCTCCCATTCATAGAGATTTTTAGATGGATGCTGAGGCTTTTTAGGTCAGGTAGAATCTGTGGTCTCTGACCCAGTTTGCTCGCTGGCTTCCATGGCTGCTATTCGCTGCATGTGATTTCCGCCAACTGGCAACCCGGGGTGGCAAAAAACTATTGGGTAAATTTGCAATGTGCGGTCTTGCACAGACCAAAACAAAAATGCAAATTTCAAAGTAAAATAACTGGCTGTAGCAATGGTTTTCAGAGAAACGAGTATGTGAACTCAGCATGTTTAATAAATATCTGCAAACATATTATGGTATTTTTATGCTTTAGTATAGTCAAAAACTTACATAGAGCACCTTTTAAAGGATTAGTTCACTTTCAAATGAAAATCACCCCAAGCTTTACTCACCCTCAAGCCATCCTAGATGTATATGACTTTCTTCTTTCTGATGAACATAATCGGAGAAATATTAATAAATATCCTGATGCATCCGAGCTTTATAATGGCAGTGAGTGGGATCAAAGAATATGAGTTGACCTCCAGACCTCCTTCCATATCTACTTAAGAAGAAAGTGTAAAACTCTCGCAGTTCAAAAAGCATACACTATGTCCTACGCCTTCCCTATTCAACTTACGGAAAAGGTTTAACTGACGCGACGCCGGTTCCGTTTTTTTTTTTTTTTTTTTTTCCTAATTTGAATATGTAAGACGGTTTAGTGGAAGCTAAATATTTTACTTCATAACTTTTTTTTTTACACAAACACATCACTTTGCTTCAGAAGGCCTTTATTAACCCCTCAGAGCCGTGTGGAATATGTTTATGATGGATGGATGTGGATAGAAGCACTTTCTTCAGCTCATACTCGTTGATCTCGCTCACTGCCATTATAAAGCTTGGAATGCGTCTGGATATTTATTTATATATCTCAGATTGTGTTCATCAGAAAGAAGAAAGTCATATACACCTAGGATGGCTTGAGGGTGAGTACATCTTTTACCCAGCACTGGGCAGGAATGGGCGATAATTGACATTAAAAATGACCCAGCAGCTGAGATACAGAAAAAGTACCCACCACAAACTATTAAGTAAACATTTAACACTTTTTTAAAAAATTATTAAGTTAGCCCAGAGAAGGTAAGGTTTAGATGTGGTTCACTGTTGTTATACAGATGAATGGTTGAGAGTTGTCTGTTGCAGTATAAATTGGGTGTATTTTATTTCTAGAATGTCCAGCATTGATTTTCCAACATGTCTGAGTTGCTGCAATTGTGTATGTTATCCATCATACACACACGCGCACACACACGCACACACACACACACACACAATCACACACACTAAGGCAAAGCCAGCACCTTTCAATTTATTGGGTTCTCCTGCAATAAACTGTACAGACATCAGTGCATGTTGTCTCAGCGTCTGGCCTGGACAATCAGCACTGGATGACAAACACACTCTCTCCTGTTCACCCTTGATGCATATAAATAGCTGTTTATTCGTTTATCCATCATGTACCACTTCTGCTTTTCTAGGCAGACAGTGATTCCACCCGGTGTCGTCAACAATTTATGAAGACCGCAGACCTGAGTTATTAGTCTTCTACTAAAGGACGTCTTGAATAGCTTCAATGTGACCACAGTAAAGTGGAACATTTGTAAGAAATACTCTCATTGAGCAGCTCAGCCCTCTTCTCTCTCTCAGCACATTTTTTCTTCTTTTTAAGAACGTAGAATTTTCAGAAGGGCTTCTATTACAAACGGTCATGCTGTCATGCACCACACTTTAAGGAAAAGCATGGAGATACTGCACCAGTGTTTTTACGGACCGCTTTAATGTTCCCCCCATCTTTCGCTGTTAATGAGATGTCTCATCCATATTAATCCAGATTATTTCCGGAACCTTGAGAGCCTGTTTACTCTTGGCTGGTTCAAAGTGAAAATGGAATAGAGAGGCAGTGCTGGGGAGTAAAAAATAAAAAGAAGAAAAACATGAATAAATAGATTGTTTTGTGACTGAAATAAGGCTTGGGTTGAAGAAAGACATTTATGATTAAGTGGGAAGTCTTGACACTGTCACCATTGTGTCCACCAGTGAGTTTCAAGGCATTTGTCTCATTTGGCTTTTGTAATTGGATGATTTGTTTGTTGAATGCACAGACTGACAGGATTCCGTTTTTGTTTCCGTACCAGGCTACGGCCCAATGATGTGAAGCGCTTTAGGATTTGCATTAGTTAAACAGGCCAACTGTCATAATACATTGTTGGTTCACAGAGAGAGTTGCTCTATCAAAGCGTTCTTGCCATTGTGTGTCTCTTGTGCTGTTAATTAAAGTGTTCTCGACTCTTTAAAATCATAAAAGAAATAAATTAAGCTAGTGGAGGGGAGAAAGGAAAAATATAAAGAATATTTCCTGAGAAGGAAATGTAAAAGAACTGATAAATTATGTAACTATCTGGAGATCATTACTGCACACAATGGTATGGTTTAAAGGTGAAGTTCACAAACCCTGAGGGAGTTTTCTACTGATGTGCTCTGTTGTGTGTGTGAGGTTGTGGATGAAAAATGAAATGCAAAATCCATGGATTTTGTTAGTTTTATGTTTAAAGAAATTGCATGAGCTCATTCAAACTTTTATTTCTTTCTTATGTTTACTCTCATTCAGGCCTGAAGGCTAAAATCCACTGGGCTGAGCTTCGCATTACACTAGTGGACTCTCATTACGCCTCTGGAATCTCATAGGCCCGGCTTAAATCATAAACCTTAACTATAAACCTTACACCATGCCAATGCTTAATCTCATCCATATGTCAGCTCATTTATAAGCGGATAAATCAGAGGAGGATAAGTATCTGCTCCTCAGATTAATAGACCTTGGTGAGGAATAAAAGTGGATTAGAAAATGTTTTAGGGCCACGCTGAGAGACCCACAATCCTCCACTCTATATATTTTCTCTGCAGTGAAAGACTTGGTTAAATCTTCAAATTTAAAGATGGAATAAATAAATGAATTATTTAATGAAGTGAATAGAAACCTCCAGATTTTTTACTCATCTCTAATTCTTCAAAGAATAGTTGTCATTATTTGTATTGCATTTTTTTCTAATTATTCTATTATTTCATTCCTCATGTCATTTTGAATCTGTATGATTATTTTTTTATTCTCACAAAGGGACATTATTCACTGATAATCTTCTCTTCCAGCGAGCTGTAACTAGAGAATTGCTTGAACCGCTGGAATGTTGGTCCACTCCTCTGGAACACGCTGTCATATACGCCGATCCAGAGCATCCCAAACATGCTCAATGGGTGACATGTCCGGTGAGTATGCTGGCCATGCAAGAACTGGGATGTTTTCAGCTTCCAGGAATTGTGTACAGATCCTTGCAACATGGGGCCGTGCATTATCATGCTGCAACATGAGGTGATGGTTGTGGATTAATGGCGCAACAATGGGCACTTTAACAATTTATGGCACGGTATCTCTGTGCCATAAATAAAATGCTCCATAACATACGCCTGCCCATACCATAACCCCACTGCCACCATGGGCCACTCGATCCACAACGTTGACATCAGCAAACCGCTCACCCACACGACGCCATATACGCTGTCTGCCATCTGCCCTGTACAGTGAAAACCGGGATTCATCTTTGAAGAGAACACCTCTCCAAAGTGCCAGATGCCATCGAATGTGAGCATTTGCCCACTCAAGTCGTTTACGACGATGAACTGCAGTCAGGTCGAGACCCCGATGAGGACGACAAGCATGCAGATGAGTTTCCCTGAGACAGTTTCTGACAGTTTGTGCAGAAATTCTTTGGTTATGCAAACCGATTGATGCAGCAGCTGTCTGGGTGGCTGGTCTCAGACGATCTTGGAGGTGAAGATGCTGGATTTACTGCCAGTTTGATGTACTGCCAAATTCTCTGAAACGCATTTGGAGACGGCTTATGGTAGAGAAATGGACATTCCTGCAGTCAGCATGCCAATTGCACACTCCCTCAAAATTTGCGACACCTGTGGCATTGTGCTGTGTGATAAAACTGCACATTTTAGAGTGGCCTTTTATTGTGGCCAGCCTAAGGCACACCTGTGCAATAATCATGCTGTCTAATCAGCATCTTGATATGCCACACCTGTGAGGTGGACGGATTATCTCAGCAAAGGAGAAGTGCTCACTAACACAGATTTAGACAGATTTGTGAACAATATTTGAGAGAAATATGCCTTTTGTGTACATAGAAAAAGTCTTGGATCTTTGAGTTCAGCTCATGAAAAATGGGGGCAAAAACAAAAATGTTGCGTTTATAATTTTTTTCAGTGTATAAATATATATATATATATATATATATATATACACCAATTTGGCATAACATTATGACCACTGACAGGTGAAGTGAATAACACTGATTATCTGTTCATCACTGCACCTGTTAGTGGGTGGGATATATTAGGCAGTGAGTAAACATTTTGTCCTCAAAGTTAATGTGTTAGAAACAGGAAAAATGGGCAAGCGTAAGGATTTGAGTGAGTTTGCCAAGAGCTAAATTGTGATGGCTAGACGACTGGTTCAGAGCATCTCCAAAACTGCAGCTCTTGTGGGGTGTTCCTGGTCTGCAGTGGTCAGTATCTATCAAAAGTGGTGGAAGGAACAGGAACGATGGTGAACCGGCGACAGGGTCATGGGCGGCCAAGGCTCACTGATGTGGGAGCGAAGGCTGGCCCGTGTGGTCTGATCCAACAGACGAGCTACTGTAGCTCAGATTGCTAAAGAAGTTAATGCTGGTTCTGATAGAATAGTGTCAGAATACACAGTGCATTGCAATTTGTTGCGTATGGGACTGCATAGCCGCAGACCGGTCAAGGTGAACTGCATTCACTGCATCAATCACGTACTAGTCTGACAGGGTAGAAAAAAAATTGTTGAATAAAGTCGTTATTATTATTTTGTTTTTGCACACAAAGAGTATTCTTGTCTCTTCATAACATTAAGATTGAAACACTGTAGTCACATGTACTATTTTAACTATGTCTTTAGCATCTTTCTGGACCTTGAATGATGGTAATTTCGTTGCTTTCTATAGGAGGTAAAAAAAAATAAATAAATAAAAACACTTAGATTTCATCAAAAATATCTTAATTTGTGTTCCGAAGATGAATGAACATCTTACGGGTGTGGAACAACATGAGGGTGAGTAATTAATGACAGAATTTTCATTTTTGGGTGAACTAACCCTTTAAGACATTTCTGTAGCACTTTATTTTACAGTCCTGTTCCCCATGTACATGTACTTATTAAAGTAATTGCAATAACTGGGTAATAACTAGGTACTAACCCTGAACCTACCCTAAACCTAACCTTAACCCATGTATTTACCTTATATTACCAGTACTTTCTTAGGTAAGTACACTGTAAGTGCACGTAAAATTAAGTGCAACCGGCATTTCTCTTTATTTAGAAACTTTTTGGCATTTTTGGAGTCAAGAACCCATATGATTCTATATAAAACCCCATTTAACCTTTTTTTTCTAAAAGTCTATGGAAAAGAGTGAAAATTTTGAAAAAATATTTATTTTTGTTTTCTATAGAAGATAATTAACTGATTAAAATCACACACAATACGTTAATAATATTTACAAAGTTCTCATACTCAGTAGGGTTTCTTCACAGATAGTCAGGAGTGTTTCATCAGAGATCAGCTCTACAGAGACTCATAAAATGTGTTAAAGCTTGATTGCGCCCTTTGTTTGCATTTTTGCATCTAACAGTCTTCCCGAAGTGCCTCTGGTGGATCTGGGTGACTACAAGCTAAATCCTCTAAGAGACTGAGTTGGCATTACAAACCTCTTAATGTGCAAATGTGCATGAAAAAAAACTTCAGTGCAACCTCAGAGGACTGGCGTAAACAGGCAATGAGAGACAGATGGACATTAAAGACAGACAGAGTCTCTGACAGATGGAGGTGGAAAGTGCCGTCACAATCACTTCTATCAGGTGATGAGTTTTGAGCATTTTTTTTTTTTTTTTTTTTTAAGTGAAAATAAATAAAAAGGGGAAATACATGCAATATATTGTGGGTCAGTTTTTGGTGGATTGTGACCAGTATTTAAATGTAGTTAGTGTTAATATTTAAATGTAGTTAAAAATAGTTTTTTTTTTCATATTTGTTCATTATACTCTGATTAAAATGACATTTAATTTTGTGAACAAATGCAACATTTCTCAAGGGAATGCAAAAGTTTGAGAGTGAATGCAAAAGCATTGAAATATAAATTTTCCTCCCGTTTATTTTTTCCCCCATAACCATGTCATTTTAGGGGCTTTGTACTTATGCGTTGTTACGATAGAAATATAAATATGCTTCTCAATTAATTGGAGGAAATTTTTCCCTTAAGGCTGATTTATACTTCTGTGTCAAACCTACACCGAAGCTACATCATAGGCTGTGTGTAACACGCGTAGCCTATGGCATAGCCTGACGTGCGCCTCTTCAAAAATGTAATAACGTGTCAGTTCTATGCGGACTGCAAGCGCTGTGATTGGTCTGCTAGGATCCCTCCCTCAGGTCAAAAAAAAAAAAAAGTTGCATTTCCTCATATGTCTGCATGTGTAATTGCACATCGATGCGGGCAACGATGCAGAAGTATAATGAAAACAGACGCATAGCCTATGGCGTAGGTCCAACGCAGAAGTATAAATCAGTTGTTACTGATGTCAAAGGTCATTTTTCCAGTCAAACTCTACAAAATTTTGGTGTAATTGTATTGACATAAGCTAGTCAAGTTACTCAAATGCCAACATAGTTTGTAGGGCTGCCCTCGACAAAAAAATTTTCTGGTTGACTAGTAGTCGTTCATTTTAAGCAATTGGTCGACTAATCGCATGTTTATTAATAAATCATATAAATCATAATAATGCCTACAGCGTTCAAGAGCACGCATAAAGCTTGCCACAGCGCGCCGGAAGAAGTAATGATAATGAAAACAGCAAGGAGATTGTTTTAACATTGTAATAATTAATTAATAAACTAGTGTTTTCTGTATTTTCAGCTGCATTGATGAAGTCTACTATGCTGACTCGTCATCTCTGCAGTAGTGGCCGTGCCTATATGCATGTTTCATGTGGATTACATAACCTGAGGATAATTTTTTTCCATTTCAATTGGTTCATTTAAAAGTAGACATTTCACTTTCTATAGATATATTTTTCATGTCTGTGAGGCAAGTTTACATGGAGTTTTGGGGGTTTTTTTTCGTTTTTTGGGCGCACTCAAGTTCACACAGAGACAGACGGCAGAAAGCGCACCCTGTTTGCTTTTATTATTTTACAAAAGCACGTTTTGTTGTTATTGTGAGTGCACACAAATAAAAGTAGACTCTTAACAGATTCAAAAGATGTATTACTCTTATCTGTATGACCAAAAATGACAAAGTCTTTTAAGTGCAAGTGATCGCGCCAGCGCCTCCATATAAGCTGTCATGCAGTAAGCGTGCTACTATTCAGCTTTCATACTCTGCACAAACACTTGAATAGCCCACATTTTTGTAGGTTATTGTTAAAGCGAGTGGCCATGTAAAGCCACGTATGTGAGGTCGATGAATTATAGGCAAGTGTTTGGACGTCCTGCCCGACATACTGTAATTACCACATAGAACAGCTGTTAACGATCAGTCTGTTACAGACTGCATGATTTTGCCTCTTCCTGTGGATTTTTTTTTCTGCAACTAAGTGACTAATTAAAATTTGGTCGACTAAGCCTCTTCTCATCGACCAACAGTTAGTCGACTATTAGGGGGCAGCCCTAATGGTTTGCATAACATACGCTCAAACCATGAAAAAATACTGTGAGGTAAAAGAAAATATGAACCAGACTACATTAAATACAGGTTTGGTACTGTGTTGGGTCATTACTGTACTTTCGATGTCCTGAAGAAAAATCGGTTGTGAACTACTGTCTAAGTTTGTGTGTGTGGAATTATTTAGTGCAACAATGTGCCATAAAGGCCAAAACATGGCCTTGAGAAGTTGGCTAATGTTCTGGTGTGGGCAGGGTCAGAGCAGTGCAAACATTTCTCAACTTTTGGCCCTGACTATACAATAGATGGCCAGCGCATACATATTCTAAAGGTCTTGATGAGATGGAATCGATTTCTGTGGGTTATGGCAGAGGTTGGCAGTGGTTTTTGAATTACAAAGTGAGCTCATATACAATAGGTGGAATTTGATAGCTGATAATTCAGCATCTGCTCTTTAGAATGGAATAATCAAGTTGGTGTCGGATCCTGGATTTGTCACAGAATTTGTTTTCCAGCAGAGCAGTAGTAAACAGAGAAGAGGAAAGTAGGTGGCTCATGGGCGAAATAGAGGGGGCACTTCATAGAGAAAGAGAGCGAGCGAGATAAAGGGAAAGAAGCGTGTCTGAAGGGAGAGACAAAGTGAGAGAATGATAGAGTGAAAGACAAGAGGACAAAAAGAGTTCAAGAGAGAAAGGCACTGCAAGTGCGCTCTGATTGTGATGTCAAAGCAGATGGGGCATTCATCATCCTCTCTGTAGATTGGGGAGGGTGCCACAGAGGGACTGACAGCACTGAGGCTTCTGTCAGAGTTATAGATAGAGCTGTAGGCCAGCGAGCTCCACACTAGTGCGGTGAACACTGCTCGCTCTGGGCCTCCAGAGGGACGCTAATTACTGGCATGTTAAATGACTCTATAGGCCAATTCACCAGTGCAATAATGGATTGGGGTGGTGTGTTCTCGATTGAGACTCTTCCATCATTGCTGAGATCATGGAGGAAATTGCTTATTTGGGTCTATGAAACTATAGTGTTATCTAAGGTTACAGAGAGGTCGTTACTGTATTTGATAATGCGAATGGTACTAAGCTTAAATGAAATTTAACACATGCTTTTCTCTTGTTAGTTGAGATAACTAGATAAAACTGCAGACTGGACAGGAACTGCAAAGGAAAATTACGCTTTTTTGCTCATTTCTTCCTATTGAATCAAGTGTCGGGGTACTACTTTGAAACTGGCTTGTCAAACTACAAGCTACTCATAATATATTTTTACAGTTTACATGCTAATTTTTTCTCAGAATTATGATATAAACATGCAATTGAGAGTTATAAAGTCAGAATTGTGAAATGTAAACTCACAATTGCGAGTTATAAATCTAAAATACTGTGTTGTTTCAACTCAAATTTGGGTCAAATATGGACAAACACAACCACTGGGTTAAAATTTTAATTTTTGACCCAAATTTGAGAAACAACCCAGCATTTTTTGTGTAAGATATAACATTTCTCTTGCAAAATATAAACTCAAAATTGCTCTATTTTTTTCTGGCATGCATACAAATAATGGTGTTTGAATCAATGAACGCAGTTAATGACACCATTAAATTAAAACAAATACAATTATTGAAAATTCAATTATAGAAAATGATAAAAAACTAAAATGTTTTTTTTTTTTTTTTTTGATGAAGCTTTTGATGGTCCCCCAACAGACATTCTACTAACTATAACAAACTTTGCAATTACATGTCAACTTTACTAAATTTTTCAATTCTACTAACTTAACAGTCTACATTTCCAATGAGAGTTAGCTGACATGTAGTTGCAAAGTTATAGTTGGTAGAATGTATAAAGTGAAATAAAGTGTAACCATATATATATATATATATATATATATATATATATATATATATATAATTGACTTTTTTACTTTACTATAGCAATTTATTTTATTTTTTGCATAACAATAGTGAGATTGTTGAATAAATAAGAATTTGAAATCTTAATGGTTCTTAAAATAAACTTAATTTCATTGAATTAATGTTTTTTTTTTATATTGTTTTTGAAATATGACCTAGACAGACTCTTGACAGGTTTTGTCGATATGGAAAGGGACTGACGTTTTGCTTATAGCAGGTATTATGTATGCCCATAATGCAGTGAACATTGGCCGACTGACAGCATTGAGTAAATGTAGTGTTATCTCAGACACACTATCCTTCCCCACTTTTATATCTACAACTAATGATGCTTGCTGTTACACCAACAGGTTCCGGCTGTGCCATGTTCGGCATTCAATGTTCTTGAGCTCACTTCAAGTTGTGTCTTCAAGACTAAGGAAGCTTTAATTGTGATTCATGCATTTATATATTTATATACATAGTGCCATGTTGGTATGCAGGACCTCTCAGCCATTAAATCACACTGTCTGTCATTTCTCCCTTGCATGGTTTAACAGCCAAAACAGAGTGATGAGCTTCTGATTGGCCCTTATGCCTCATGTTCATTTTAATGAAACTCACACCATTGTGCAGCCATGAGCAGTCGAAAGACATATTTCACCCTGACACACAGCACCATGCTCTCACAATTCACTTATTTCTAACTGCTTTACACCAGACAGATGGGTACATAAATTTCCCCACGCAGCAAATATAAATACCAGTAACAATAAATGCTGCTTTAAAAATGAAGGACTTCACGAGAACGTGTACGTCACGTGGCTCGAGAGATGAGTAGCAGTTGTACAGTCACACTGCGTGTTGATTTCTGACTGTCAGCGGTGTGCTTTCAACATGAAACATGCACAACAGCCAATTACACGGGAATCAATAACTCAACAGCGCAGTTGAACAACGATCTGTTTCATCTCGCCGTTCAAATTTGCTCCTACTCATGTTCTAAAACTTTCCAGAGAGGAAATATAAACTCCAATAGGATAACACTGTCAAATAGGGCTTGCCAACTGTATATCTTTAAATAATACTTCAACAACCCATTTGCCAAACAACGTAGTTTACTGCTCTGTGTGGGTTGTAATCTGTGGATCACAAAACATCCCGGCCAAGTTGTTGCCTTTAATATTTCCAGATAAAAAAAAAATACAGCATTCTATGCCTTAACCTTGACAAAGTAGCTTTAGCGTTTACATAAGCACATACAGTATGGGAAACCATCTGCTTTTTCTTCTTATTGCTGGATGTTAATTCTTCTGAACAGCTCACAAACTACAGTGACCCTGTTGTATCTGTAATGAAGTTATCTCAGCTGTAAATGATGGTATGATTATTTATTTACCTGGAAAATAGCCCTTGTGTATATGTCTAAAAGCAAATCATCCATCTTTGAAAAGCTCTGTATGTCTTTAAGGGAAAAGAAGCAATAGGGAACAGTAATTGCATAGTGGGAAAAAAGAAAACAGGATTCAATCAATGAATATGGTTGTGAAGGTCAGATACTATGATGGCTGTTGAAATTATTGAATGAATGAATGGATGGAAAAATTATGAAATATAATATAATAAATAGGTGTCTTGAAGAAGGTCATGATTATGCTGGAGGCTTAATGCCATAATTGAAAGTATTTACACTCATATAATTAATATTGAAAGTAATTCAGATTCCTTGTACATATAGCTAAACAGCATTTGACACAGTGAAAAAACATTACTGAACCAACCTCAATTTATACCACCAAAACTATATAAATAACTCTTTAAATGGCAGGTTACCACTTTTTACAGTGCAGTCAGAAACCATTCAGTGGTTTCTATAAGCACAGAAACCATTGAATGATCCGCTCACAATAGCTCATTGCTCTTTGATCTTTATGTAGATAGACCACACACTTTTGACCCTTATCAATCAGCTGTTTCATTTGATTTCATCAACCAAACTCATTAGACAATTGATTAACCTTTAGCACAGCACCACTGACTCTATTACTGGACAATGTGGAGAGAGAAGAATAAGAACTTATGTACATCTAGCCATTGAACATCTAATATAGGATAATTTGTTCAGAACAGCCGATATCTTATTTTCAATCTTGATTACACTATTGATTCAAAGCACCCCAGATTACACATACATTTATGCATCAATGTCATAGTTAACCTTCTAATGGGATTGCAATACATTAAGTGACAGGTTAGTGACTTTTTCTCGCTTTTATTGATACTAAATTGCAGCCCTCTGACCATAGATATATATGCATAGATGTCTCATTAGCAGCTGTTTCTATGGGTCGTTATATGTAAACCGTTCACCATATTGGAACAGTCAAAGCCGATCTGTAAACACTCAAGATCAAGTTGACTGTGTTTCCGCAACCGTAGTTATTCGCATGTATGAATATCTGTATCTGCAATAGACCTCAGAAGATGATTTTCATATTTAGCTTTTCACTGACACAATAGGCTAAAACAATAGCATTAGCTAACACGACATTAAAAAGTTACCATAGTTTAAAAACCTGTAATATTGAGTAAATACATATAAAAACACAAACCAAAACTTTCTCACCTGTGAAAGGTTATCCTATTTCTTTGGAAATTTAAATGTAAAAATCTGTGTTTTTTACAACCAGAGGCTGCACAATCAGAGGCATCTTGAAAAACTTATTTTCACTGTAGGCTAAGTGATGACCGTATCTGAAATGTTGACCGTTCCAAGATGGCGGATCGACGTATATGGAGCGGTCGAATGTGGAATCTGTACACCATATATATTTAGATGATGTCATTCAGAAAAATAGTTGATCATTATGGGCAGTGATCTAGAATATTTGCTAAACTGTTTGATTTTCAAGCAAGTGTTGCATGTTGAAATAGTTTATTTTTTACTTTATAGAATTTTCTAATGATTTATTTTTATATATTTATTTTAGCATATTTATTTATTTTTATATATTTATTTTAGCATATTTATTTATTTATTTATATATTTTATTCATTAATTAAATATTATTATTAATATTATTATTTTTAACCTATTGAAGTGTATTTAAGCGCGTGAATTATTTAAAAAGTCCATCATGGCATTAGATTTCTTAATCTTTAGCTGTCAAGTTAGTGGGAAAAAATGCACTTCCACGATAGTATAATAATTAGCGAAGCTACGACGACAGTACAGTATGATACCCATTAACCGATATTATCTCCGGTTTTTGCTTTATTAAACACCTTGTGCGTCACTCCCTCATCTACGCAGAGGTTTCTGCAGAATCCCTTTCTAGTTCTTGGAAGCCGCTGTGTTTCTTCGCTCATCTGAAGCGTCGTTTTCTATAATAAATTGCAAACTCAGTTCATTATTTGTTCTCTCGTATTCAGCTACGGACTATAGAAACAACACTAGGTGACTGTTAACGCCAGATGTGCGCTATCAAATCCGGACACCATCAAAATCATCGACCGCTGGAGGCACTGAAACTTTACAGAGAAATAATGGTTTGAACTGAGACTTGGCTAACGTCTCGAGACTCCACAGAGCTTCAGTGAGAACATGTGAACTCGCCCTCGTGAATGATTCACGGGATTCTGATCCTCTCGTCCGCTCCTTTCATGCCGAAGCTCATTTGAATCAACAGCACGCGTTTGTCAACATCTCGGTGTACGTTTGGGATTTTTTTTGTCGCGCTCACCGAATTTCTTTCAAATACTCAAAGGATTTAATGGACAACGAATATACACGCAGACCAACATCGTTCTGAGTTAACTAAAAACTGAGGTAGGTTTGACCATAGGTATGTTTTAGCATTTTAACGGACAAAACCGTATGTATATCGTATTTAAACTGTGCTGTTGAAGTTGTTGTTGTTGTTGTTGAGTGATTCAGTCAAAGCAATATGAATGCATCTGTCTCAGCATCCGTTGAAAATACAACGCTGAATTCCCGGATCTCTCGTGCTGGATGAAAACGGATTAAGTATTGTTCATTAGGGAGAGAAATCATTCTGATATCTCTAAACGACTTCATTAACTAGTGCTTTTAGTACTTTTGAGGGAGAATTGGAAAAAATAAATGCTTATTGCATTTACTGCCCTCAACAATTTGTTGCCAAATGATCATCATTCTGATTTAAACAGAGGTAGGCTATACATTTTTTTAAAACGCCTTTCAATATTTAATGGCTTTTTAGAAAGCATAAATGCAATCCAGTAACTTTACCAACACACCGTCATAGTAGCCTATGCACAGCCAGTCAGTATAGCTATTAATTTATAACAAGCTTAAGTGCAACATATCACAGTATGAGTCTTCGGTTCATTTTATTAAGTGAGTCATGACAACATCAATAATGACTTACGTTTTTGTGAAACAGTTTAATACAGTACTGCTCTGACCGATTCATAAGTGGGTTTGATTCACTTAAAAGAACCGGCTCAAGCGACTCGTTCAGGAATCTGACTGCACTAGTTACGCTGTATGGTTTTGACTTACTGAAGAGAACCGACTCATACGAGTCGCATTATTCGTTTGAAAATAGGACTGTACTGTTTGCACTGTATGTTTTCTGAATAGGTCACGAAACACTGTCAGAGTACGGCTGTGGTTTCAGTTAAAGTATTTGTATTTATTTCTCTGAGGATAATTCATACTGAAAAGGGTTAACTTTACCAACTTTCACTGTGAATACGAATGGGCTTGCGGCCGAAAACTGACGGTCTCTGTCCATTGTGCTGAAGTACACTAACCAGTAGAAATGGCGAGGTGTGGACTTGCAGGCTAAACCTACTTCGTTCTCTTCTTCAAGCGACAGTTAGGATATGACTGACACAGGTGAAGCTGCTCCTCACAGCAGACCTCTGAGGCTTTCCTTCACCACCCACCCCTCGAGTTCTACTCCTGTAGATGGCAGTGCAAATCAAATATTTATGCTCAATTTGACGAGTCGTCGTGATAAGTTCCTGTCAGGTCGCTTGTGAAGCGGACCATCATTGTGGACTAATACGCAAAATGACTCTTTCTGGAACGTAGAGAACCGCAATTATGTAACTGTATCCTTCAGGTCACTATCAAAGAAATTATTTATCTATAGAGCACTTTAAAAGCATGGGGTTGTAGTAGTTTCCACTTGCACAGGCATGTTGGTGGTTACTTCTATTAAATGACTAATGAAAGGTGGAGAGAAGATGTATTCCTGTATAAAGTGTATGTGCTCTACTTCCATCCAAATAATGACTCACTAAGCATTAAGATGAAATGGAAACTTTTTACATATTTTTTATAGATAGTGGGTGATAATACATATTTATACGGTATATTTCTGTAGTTCAAAAAGCAACTTTAAGGTCATGGGTTCAAGTCCCAGGGAATACATACTGAGAAAATGTATATATGCCTTTATATGCTGTATATATTGAGTATATCTGCGTTTAAATCACATTTAGAAATTTATTATATTAATATTGTTCAAAATTAAGACAATTTTGTATTTGGACAGGCATTAGTGGAACATATTCAAATTTAAAGCTATAGTTCACCCAAAATTTAAAAAATTTAAACTTTGAAAATTTACTCATCCTCATTTAAAGGGAAAGTACACCAAAAACATGAAAATTCTTTCATTATTTACTCACCCTCAAGTTGTTCTAAACTTGTATGAACTTCTTTCTTCTGCTGAACACGAAAGAAGATATATTGAAAATTGTTTGTATCCACACAGTTGATGGGCCCCATTGACTTCCATAGATATTTTTTCCCTTCTTGTGTTGTTTTAAACATGTTTGACATGTATAGGTGAACTATCCCTTCTTCGGTTAATTTGCTAGGACATCTGTGTGCACTTAAGGGGAACAGACTTCATACAAATGTCCACTAAATGTCCTTGGGGCCAGTTTGTTAAAAGTCGTTGAAAAATGTTTAAGAAAAGTGAAGTTTGTTATTAGAAAGAGTCATAGTCGAAGTCATTGGTTATGTAATTTCTTCTGTTTAGAAAAGCCTTCTGTCTTTGTTTATTTGCGTTTGGTGCACTGGAGCTGTGTTAATGTGGCCATGGTTCTGACCCCAGTGCCCTCCTCGCCTGAGGTTTTAGAGATCAAAGCCTGAGCAGCAGACAGCTCCTCCTCCACTTTTGACTAATAATGACTGAGAGCACTTGTTTCATGCAGAACATCAGCATCATCAGATAAATGATCCCAGAGTGAACAGCTGGGCTGCCTTAATATCTATTACCACCAGTCACTGGGTCAGCCCTTCTGATGCCACTGTGTCCCAGTTGCCCTGTGCAAATCTAACTTTGTCCTCGAGACTTCAAAGAACAGTTTTTCTCTTCAAAGAAACTTCTTTGTCTTGGTTACTAGTAGAATAATAAAGTCTGGTTGTGTAGACTATCTATCTGTCTATCTGTCTGTCTGTCTGTCTATCTATCTATCTATCTATCTATATATATCTGTCTATCTGTCTGTCTGTCTATCTATCTATCTATCTATCTATCTATATCTGTCTATCTGTCTGTCTATAGTATCTATCTATCCATCTGTCTGTCTCTAACTGTCTGTCTGTCTGTCTATCTATGTCTGTCTGTCTGTCTATAGTATCTGTCTGTCTGTCTGTCTATCTATCTATCTATCTATCTATGTCTGTCTGTCTATAGTATCTGTCTGTCTGTCTAATTGTCTATCATCTATCTATCTATCTATCTATCTATCTATCTATCTATCTATATCTGTCTGTCTATCTGTCTGTCTGTCTTTAACTGTCTGTCTATCTATCTGTCTCTGTCTGTCTGTCTGTCTATCTGTCTGTCTGTCTATAGTATCTATCTATCTATCTATATCTGTCTGTCTGTCTAATTGTCTATCTATATCTGTCTGTCTGTCTGTCTGTCTATAGTATCTGTCTATCTATCTATCTGTCTGTCTGTCTATAGTATCTGTCTGTCTGTCTATCTGTCTGTCTTTCTATCTGTCTATCTATATCTGTCTGTATCTGTCTATAGTATCTGTCTGTCTGTCTATCTATCTGTCTATCTATCTATCTATCTATATTTGTCTGTCTGTCTCTAACTGTCTGTCAATCTGTATTTAAACTGTGCTGTTGAAGTTGTTGTTGAGTGATTCAGTCAAAGCAATATCAGTATTGCTCTGTATATCAGTAATACAGTACTGCTCTGACCGATTCATAAGTGGGTTTGATTCACTTAAAAGAACCGGCTCAAGTGACTCGTTCAGGAATCTGACTGCACTAGTTACGCTGTATGGTTTTGACTTACTGAAGAGAACCGACTCATACGAGTCACATTATTCGTCTATCTTATCTATTTATCTATCTGTCTGTCTGTCTATCTGTCTTTCTATCTGTCTATCTATCTATCTATCTATCTATATCTGTCTGTATCTGTCTATAGTATCTGTCTGTCTATCTATCTATATCTGTCTATCTGTCTCTAACTGTCTGTCTATCTGTCTGTCTGTCTATAGTATCTGTCTGTCTATCTGTCTATCTATCTGTCTATCTGTCTGTCTGTCTGTCAAAATTGCTTTTTTTTTGCAGTTCAGCTTTAATTTAACTTTTACTTGTGAGGAAAAGTACAAATGGGAAAGGAGGGAGAAACGGAATTGCAGAAATAGATGTGAAAGTTCAGAGGTTGTAATAATGCAGTGATAAAATAGGCCAGTGTACTTGTTTTGCAGTTACTGGGTGAAGGTCCATGCAAGTACGGTGCAGACAAGCAGTAGCAGGTGGTCATCGGATAAGAAGTGGCCATTATGTAGGGTTCCATAGTGGGCATGCAGTGTATACATTCATGAATACAGCTTCATTTGAAGACAAATGAGATGGTCTTTTCAGTGAATGGTGTTTGTCATTCCAGCCTCTGTATTAGGTGGTGCTCTTGCAGGCTGTTGTCTCTGCTAGCCAGTTGCCCAAAGGCACGCTAAACTAAACAGCATCTTGTTTGTCTTGAAAAGGGTCATTGCTTTTCATCTCAATTAAACAACAATTACATTTCCTGTCCAGGATGCAGTATGCTGATTACAGCACAGCCGTTTCAGAGACACTCATGCTTGTTCGACACATCTTCCTGTGTTTTAACTCATACGATTCTCTTCCAAATCTTTAAGAAGACCTCAACAGAAGATCTGCAAGGGACATGGTAGGCGAACGTGTTTCTTAGAGACAAGGCTGGAGTGTGAATGTCATCTTTCCGGTCTCTCTTTCTCTCATAGTGGCATGAAAGTGTCCTGCCCACTCACCATGGCTGACTAATAGTGAGTGGCTGCCAGTCTGTTGGACAGGTTGTGCCCAGTCACTGAAACATTTAATAGCTCATATTCCTTTTCGCTGTGACAGCCCACACAGCACATGTTATAGAGCTCTCATCGGCACGACCGCTGGTAAATACAAGCGAGACGAAAACAAATGACCATGGATGACGCCCATTTGGCGTCATGGATGCGTGAAGAGATGTGTGTGGTGTTGTGTAGTTTGACTATTGCTCTTTTGAGTGCAGAAAGCACATAGGGGATACTTAACATGGTCATCACAATTGATTTCTTCCCAGAATTGAGCCTTTACTTGCTTTTTATTTTGCTTTGGCTGCTCTTTCACATGGTCCACTGGGGGCCAGTTTTGCAGGTACTTTGGTGGATATAAATGCACAATGGGCACAAAAAGGTTGACATGTTTAGTTGTGACATTCATAACTTGGTCATTTCTGAGTGAGTCTAATGGGACTTTCCACTTCCTTTTTGAAGCTAAAAATATTACAATATAAATGGGTAGAATACCTTTTATTGTTGTTGTTGTTGTTGTTGATGACATTCATAGCTTGGTCATTTCTGAGTGATTCTAATTGGACATTCCATTTTATCTTTCCTTTTTTGAAGACCATAATAACTTGACTTATTTATTTATGGGGGGAGGGGGGGGTACCATGTCATATTAATTGCATATACACAGATGATGATGATGATGATGGTGATTGTTGTTGCTGCTGTTATTTATTTGTGACATTCATAATTTTCAATTCTGGTCATTTCTGAGTGATTCTAAGAGGACTTCCTATTTTTTTTTGGCATAAAATACTATATCAGATCAATTGCATATACATGATTATTATTATTATTATTGACTGTATTTATTCTTAGAAATAAACAGAGAAAAATCTAATTAAAAAGTGTTACATGTTTTATAAAGTCTTACATTAACCTTGAGCTCTCTTTGTGAAAGTCTCATTTGGGAACCCTAGTTAAATTGTTTCCTCCAGTAAACGGTTTAAATGAGATGACCGTCATCTATTTGCTGACAGATTTTTGGGTTCTCCACCATGAGGATGACATGGAGGCCAGCTGGAGCTCATTACAAGTTGCAGACAGGCTGGATAAACTCCTCGATTGCCTGTGGGAATCTAGCGCTCTCCAAGGACGGAGGAAATTTACATCTTTGTGCACTGTAATTAGTGTCGTGTCTCGTTATACTGGTTGTGCTGTTTGGATTTTTACTGAGTTCCATTTACTATCCCTCCATAGGTTTAAGAACATTACGGATACATTAGCGTAGACACGCACACGGCCCTCCTCCGTTACTCCTGGCATGAAACATAGCAATTAGCGCATTACTAAGTTCACCATCAGGAGGATTGAATGAGGTGAGAGAAGTGCCCCCTCTGAGCTCTGACTGAATTATGTAACATTACTCTGATGACATTTGGCAATGGCATTTGGCAGCAGTCAGCAAACTGAACAGAAAAGCCGCATTTGAGGATCTTCAGTTGAAAACGACACTATGTTGTATGCTGGATTTATACGGATTTAGATTTTTCTTTAAAAAGTAATAGCACGCCTCTCCTCAATAGAGGCATGCAGAGCATGATTTCAGCTATCATTCATGTGCAACCAGCGCTGGAATTTAGTATTTTGGGTTCCAGGGTTTGTTCAATTCCCCGAGCCTACGTACAGTATGAGCAATAGTAAAAGTGATGGTTGACTTGGCAAACACAACTAATTACAGTATGTATCAAGTGAGATGAAAAAGAACACTTTGGGTTTCTGGGAGGGAAAATATTTTGCTAAAGTGATTATTGAGCTCCTGCCTAAATTATTAATTATATCCATCTCTACTGACATTTCAGCAGCGGTGTGGAGATCTGAAGAAAGATTTATTGAAAACATAATTTCTCCTTTGCAGATAAGCAGAAACATGCAATTTCTTGCAACCCTACATGACTGCTTAAGCACTGACTAGAACATTCACTGAATGCGTAATTTGACTGTAGTTTGCTGTTTGAGCTGTTTGCTTGAGCTGTTTGCTCGAGTCATAATGATTGTTTATACTATGTAATGTAAAAGTGTAGAATATCTGCTATATTAACCAGAAAAAAAATTACTTGTCTACATTGACGCAGAAAATGCTACATAGGTTAAACGGTGCACAATCACATCCAATTTTTAAACATTATATTTATCTGTATTTTACTTGGCTGTAGTACATATTTTCTCATCTTCAAGAGAAAATTTATTAAAATTGGCCACTGACAACTAAGCATAACTAAAACGCAGAAGAGAAGAAAAAAATAGATTATTACAATACAAAGAAATTAACATTATATATAATCAAAAAATATATTTTGTTACATAATTATATATATGGGTCATTGATGAATAAGGTTTTTAAAAGTGTAAAAAAAAAAACCTAATGGAGATATAATTAATTTTGAAGTTTTATTAAGTGTTAACAATGAGATTGTGTTTTTTTATAATCAATTAACACTGCTTTTGTCATTTTTTGCAAGATGGACAAAATTTGTCTCCAAAAAAGTCATTCGGTATAACTAAAATTTCAGTTTTACTGAATGACAATATTTTCAAACAATGCTAACAGGCTGATATCTAGCTAGCTAGCTAGCAAAAGGACAATCAAACACTTTATATTTAGTACAAGTTTTTAAAATATTACAACATTTTCCATGTTTTATAGCATTGTACCGAATGACCTAATGCGTATGAGCAAGTGAAAACATGAATTTTTCAAATAGTTAAGAGAGAGTTAGTTACTTTGCTTCACGACCTTGTGGTCCTTTGCAGGTGTCTGAATGATGTCACATACTGTCACATGATATTGAATGCATGACTTGATCCAAAATGGTCCCTTTATATTGGTTACTCCGAATGACATCAATGAAATTACATTTTAAGATATTTTAATCACAAATGAAATGGCAGTATTGGCCTTAGGACGGTTAAACTAATATTAGAGTTATATATAGTGAATATATTCATTATATATATATATAGTGTCTTATGTTTTTTATGCGATATCAACAGTCAAGTCACATGATTTTCTACTATTATTTTATTTATTTTTGATGTCATTGTTTTGATATATTATAAAAAAAATATCACTAAACTATTTTCATGTATAGAATTCAGGACATTTGACTGCTGTGTCATAAAAACCTGTCAGTTAAGGTCCATTACAGAGAAGGAAATCTCACTAACTCAAAAAATATTAAAACTATATAAAGTCTCTGCGCATTCAATTTCAAAGTTTACCAACAAATCTTGAGATTAAACTCCTGTGTCATTCCAAATGTTTGTGGGAACATTAGAGCATGTAGTGCTTGAGTGTGTGATTTATTTGCTCTTCTAGGATGTTGACATTGATGCTGGTCTTTGCTGCCAAAAGGACATTGATGGCTGAACACAGCGTCTAGTGCTGTAGCAGTGCGTTGTCCCCCAGCCTCAGCCCCCTCCTCCTGGTGTGAGTGTAAGCTGTTGGACTGTGACTGTATTTGAAGGGACATTGAGAAATCTTGACCTTTCTGCCTTGAATCCCTGCATTCTGTCAAGCAGACTGGCTCTTAAAAGCAGGGCCGGCCACTACACTAGATTAAACGCATGACTCGGGAGTAATATGTTGCTGGGTGCACGTATACATGGGTTGTAGATCTTTTCACTGGACCACTGTCAAGGTTACTTCTCGTCTTTAGCCGGTACACCACAGTAGTTTTCTCACACCGCCTACACTGGGAGTAGGATCTGAAACGCCACTTTAATTTTATCATCACCATGTTCCTTTAGCTTTTAATGAGTGTTTTATAAGGGTTAGTTAACCCAAAAATTTCTGTCATTAATTACTCACCCTCATGTCGTTTCAAACCTGTAAGATCTTCGTTCATCCTCGGAACACAAATTAAGATATTTTTGATGAAATCCAAGTTTTTTTTTTTTTTAATCCCCATAGAAAGCAGCGTAATTACCGTCACTCATGGTCCAGAAAGGTACTAAAGACATCGTTATAATAGTCAACATGACTACAGTGGTTCAACCTTAATGTTACGAAGCAATGAGAATACTTTTTGTACACAAAAACAAAACAAAAATAACACATTTATTCAACAATTTCTTCTCTACCCTGTCAGACCGTATGTGTCGTGCTGCTCATGTGAACAGGTGTCGGCCAATACTGAGTCGGCATTCTGACGTAGAACCTGGAAGCGCTGCTATGAAAATTGCGTAGGAGAATGACAAGGGAGAGACAAATTTTTTGAATAAAGTCGCACAAAATGTATACTCGTCGCTTCATAGCATTAAGGTTGAACCATTGCAGTCACGTGGACTATTTTAACAATGTTTTTACTAGTTTTCTGGATCTTGCATGTGGTATTTTCATTGCTTTCTATTGAGGATTAAAAAAAACTCATTAAAAATATCTTAATTTGTGTTCCGAAGATGAACAAAGGATTGGAAAGACATGAGGGTGGGTACTTAATGACAGAAATTTCATTTTTGGATGAACTACCCCTTTAAATATAACTCTAAAGGAGTCATAAAATGTATTTCTCAAAAGTCTACTTATGTTAGCCAAACCTAAAGCAAGCAATTTTGCACTCTCTATTGTACCCTAAAGGAGACATGGTGATGGAAAAAAAGGAAAAAAAAAATATTTCAATGTTTTTGCATTCACTCAGAAAAGTGAGTCTCTGAACTGATGTGTTTTTTTGGCACGAGGGTGAGACAACCTGTCACTCACATGACATCACAGCAATAGGAAACCACAACCATCCAACCATCCAATAAAGTCCTGATAGGCAAAATCAAGTCCTGCCCTACATGTCTTCTTGTTCGAGAAACCGTTTCACTGGGATATACTTCACAATAGGGAAGAAAAGAGTATCACTACACACTTTCATGCTGACTTTAAGAGTTAAATTGGCATGACTTCATATGATATTAATTATATAATATAATTATATGTAATATATAATATTTATCAAACCATATAATTTTATTGTATATTGAGATTCTCATTATATGATTTTCTTGATTTTGAAATTTGATTTCTCATTACTCATGTCTCCTTTATGTTTATTATTGATTAGAAAGCACAAAAGGAACCTGGTGTATAGATATCAGGCTAAAATGTAAAACATAAGACAACAGTATAGCCAAAATTATGTGGACGCCCCCTTTCAATAACCGTGATTTAATTCAGACAATTCTATAATTTTTTTTTTTTTTCTTTCAGTATGCCAATATCCCTCTGCACAAAGTTCATAAAGTGATGGTCTGGTATAGAAAAACTTGACTGATCTGCTCAAAGTCCAGACCAGAACTCCACTGAACACCTTTGAAAGGAATTGGAACAACGAGACCCCATCACCCAACATTAGGGCCCACTGCACTGATGCTCATGTGTCTGAATGAGACCAAAATACATAGATTCAGTATTTAGTGGAAGACCTTCCAATAGGAGTGGAAGGTTTTAGGGAGGAGAAACTCCCTATAATGCCCTTGGTTTTGAAAATAAATTCTCAACAAACATGTACCGGTGCGCTCTAGTGTCCAAAAACAGTGCTTATAGTGTATAAACTCTCGATCTATCTTATGATGAATGTGCAGACCTAATTTCTCTCTAATATAAAGCAACTAAAGGTGTAGGAATAGGTAATGAAAAATATTATCATGTAGCTTAGCTTTTTAGTGTCCCCTTTTTGTATAATGGGCACTAATGGGCTTTGACTAACAGCAAAGAGTTATCAGTCCAGTTAAGGAATGAGCTCAGCGCTGGAAATGTAATTATTTTAATTGTTTACTTTCTAACCTCCTTTCCTAAGCAAAAAGCCAAAGTAGCAAGCATTAATCTGTTCTCTCCCAGCTGCAGCCTACATGTGTTCTTTTTCATTGTTTTACTTGCCTTTTTATTCTTTCTCTCTGTAACTTTCTCCTCTACTGCTTGTGTCAGAATTGTTTTTCTCTGAGGCTATGTTTAGAATAGCAACTTTCATACTCTTTCATACTATTTCTATAGTATGTACTGTGCATAGTAGTTGAATTTTCTATAACACTTGCCAAAATGTGCATTTTATATATAGCAACATTCTGTGCAGTGTGGTATCCCACAATGCTAGCTTGACCTTCTATTGACCTTTTGACTTAATATGAGTTAACATGAAATAAGAATGGACCATATTTACTAAATTAAAGGGATAGTAAAATGAAAACTCATTTACTCACCCTCATGTTGTTCCAAACCTGTATTACTTTCTTCTGTAGAACATAAAAGAAGATATTTTTCGATCTTTTTGTCCAAGTAATGAAAGTGAATGGGATCCAAAACAATATTGGACCCCACTGACTTTCATTGTATGGACAAAAAACACAGGCATTTTTCAAAATATAATTTTTTGTGTGTGTTCCATAGAAGAAATAAAGCTAAAGAGGGTGTGTGTGTGTGTGCGTGTGTGTGTGTATATATATATATATATATATATATATATATATATATATATATATATATATATATATATATATACTACCATTCAAAAGTTTAGAATCGGTAAGATTTTTAATGTTTTTTAAAAAAAGAAGTTTCGTCTGCTCACATTTATTTAATTAAAAATACAGTCAAAACAGTAATATTGTGAAATATTATTACAATGTAAAATTATATATATATATTATAAAGTAATTTATTCCTGTGATCAAAGCTGAATTTTCAGCATCATTACTCCAGTTTTCAGTGTCACATGATCCTTCAGAAATCATTCTAATATGCTGATTTGCTGCTCAAGAAACATTTATGATTATTATCAATGTTGAAAACAGTTGTGTACTTTTTTTTTTTCAGGATTCCTTGATGAATAGAAAGTTCAAAAGAACAGCATTTATCTGAAATACAAAACTTTTGTAACATTACACACTACCGTTCAAAAGTTTGGGGTCAGTAAGAATTTTAATTTTTATTTTTTTGAAAAGAAATTTAAGAAATTAATACTTTTATTCAGCAAGGATGCATTAAATCGATCAAAAGTGACAGTAAAGACTTTTATAATGTTACAAAAGATTATATTTCAAATAAATGCTGTTCTTTTGAACTTTCTATTCATCAAAGAATCCTGAAAAAAAAAAAAAATATATTGTACACAAATATTTTGTACAATTGTACACAATAAATGTTTCTTGAGCAGCAGATCATCATATTAGAATGATTTCTGAAGGATCATGTGACACTGAAGACTGGAGTAATGATGCTGAAAATTCAGCTTTGATCACAGGAATAAATTACTTTATAAAATATATTCAAACAGAAAACAGTTATTTTAAATTGTAATAATATTTCACAATATTACTGTTTTTATTGTAAATAAATGCAGCCTTAGTGAGCAGACGAAACTTCTTTTGAAAACATTAAAAATATTACCGATCCCAAACTTTTGACTGTCTATGCTAAAGCTATGATAAAGCATAAAAACAATTACAATTTATATATATATATATATATATATATTTATATATATATATATATATATATATATATATATATATATGAAATAAGAATTTCATTTACAAATTTTAATTGTTTTTATGCTTTAGTATAGCTCATCTTTGTTTCTGGTTCTCTTTTGCTCTCTTCCATCCTCATGTTTCTCACTGGTTCTCTTTCTCTTTGTTATTGAAGGTTTCTCTCAGTTTTTCTTCAGCTCCAGCTGTAGGCTACTCCATCACTTGAGGGCTTTCTCGCTTTTGTCAGAAAGCAGCAGTTTAGCATTTTATTGAGCTGCAGAATTAAAAGTATCATTACCGGCTTCGGTACTTCTTAGTCGACTGTAGTTAAACAAAACTGTCTGGGGCTTCCATTAAGCCAGTGGCCTGTAAGTCAATAGAACAGCTTTCCTGCATAGAATCCAAAGCAATAGTCATTCATAAGCAGCACCTCCAAAAAGCTGCATTTCTCTATTGCCTCCACAGTTAACACTACTGGCAAAAATCCTGACCCCCTATAAAAGGCCAACTGCCTGCAAGGTACAGCAATCATATCCTGGCTGTATTTCAGGGTAAGAATGTTGAGGCCATATTTATTCCCAGTCACCAAGCAACATAGAATCAGCCCTTAAAATAGAGCAATAGCAATATGTACTTGGGCTTCTCACAACCTCAGCTGAAAAAGAGAGTCTATACATCCTATTATACAACAGTAATCCACAATTAAGGGAACTTAAGCAGGTTCTAAATTTTTTAAGTTGCTTCTTATATGCACATACATATATATAGCAACTACTACCTGGCCTCTGTTACACTCACCCCCCTAAACCTCACTCCCAACCGGGTCACGGCACCAATGTAACCCCTCACCCAGGTCCTACTCGCCCCGCTTTGCGCGGGCCTCGAATCTGGGTTTGCGGCGTGGGAGTTGGACGCTCTAACAAAAAGGCTAAAGGCTGCAACCTCTAGCACCAGTCGCTAGAGCATCTCTTGAGATCAGAGGAGTAAGGTTTACCCGCACAGCAACTACTAGCTGGCCTCCGTTACACTCACCCCCCTAAACCTCACTCCCGTCCAGGTCACAGCACCAATGTAACCCCTCTACCCAGGTCCTACTCGCCCCGCTCTGCGTGGGCCTCGAACCTGGGTCTCCTCTAACAAGGAGGCTGAAGGCTGCAACCTCTAGTGTCAGAGGAGTGAGGTTTACTCACACAGCAACTACTAGCTGGCCTCCGTGTGTAAGTGCTGCACATGTATGCAAGCTTACTTTTCATCCACATTTTGTATTGGATTTTTTAATATTAATTATATTAATGATAATAGTAAATAATATCTATTATTATAAAAGAAGCACATTTTGTATTGATAAAGGGAAACTTGAGTCTTATTGATGAGGCTGTGGCGGAACATAAGGCATAAATGGAAAACACTGTCATTTATTATTGTAATGTAGAGTATGTAGCTAGCTTAAGGAAACCAAATCATCACCCAAGATGGATTCTGTTTCATGTAGCTCAATACTTAATTCCTTAAAGGGATAGCTCAAGACTTGAGTTTGAAAAGATATAAGGAGGAGTCAATGATGTGAATTTTTTTTATTTTTGTGTTACTATCACTTTAATTGTCTCTCTAACAAATAAAGGACGATGTAGACTGAAAGGTTACTTAGTTTCCTTATTGTTATTCTATAAAATAAAACATAATGGGAATAGGACTGTGGTTTGCTTCGGCTTTCTGGCTCCAGCTAAAGTTATGGATTTGTTTATAGATCAAAGATTTAGTTGGCTTAATTTGCACATGGTCTGTTCTATGACACTTTATTTAGAGTAAATAAGCAGCAGTGAGTGGATCCGTACCTTATTAGCTGCGCGAGTCTACTCTCTCATCATGACCCCTGAACATCTCCATACCACCGTAATTAAAGCTCTAAAAACAAAGCAGCTTCATGTTAAATAACAACACAAAGAATAGGAGCCGATCACTTCATCTCCCAGATTATGGGGTCCAAGAGCCTAAATGACTGCTTTACTCTCGGCTTTTCATATCTTCAGAAAACGCACACTCCCCCTGAAATTGACTGCCATGGTTCTCTCGGCTTTCATAGACTAAATGAGCACCTTCTTTCACCGAATGCATCAAAAAAGCCATACTGCTTCAATATGAGCAGTCTGAATTTTTGTTTGATAGATGAGCCTTGTTGTTTGTGGGTTGTCATTACCGGTATCACGTTATGCTTACTGTATGCATTTCCCAACTTCCAAGTGTTAAAAAGCTCAATGCTTATTAAAGAATAAAAGAATTCATGAACAGCTTTCAAATTCCTACATTGTCATAAAATCATTGTTTAAGCCTCATTGTACAAACACTCAAAAATGCTGGAATGACCTGCTCATTATTGTTTTGACCGTGTTGTTGTTCAAATATCGCAGCCAATATGTCAAACCGTGCCATAGATCTAGAGGAATATTAACAAGACTTTTGTTCAATGTTTTGCCATTCTGAATGTCAAGAACACAAACACTCTTAAAGCAGATAAGGGTTCTGTGAGAGTGCCAGGAAGTGGCGTGGTTGGATGACTGTGGGCTTGGCTTTATAGTGCCATTAGTATTCTGCCTCTACAGTCATCCTCATGTTTGTCGTGATACCCTTCTGAGTGCTTTCGGTTCAACACTGACCCATGTATAGTTTACTTGTCCTTGCAAAAATTACCCTGGAGGCCATCAAAATGCACTGAGAAGCTTTCTAAACACTCCCCTGCCGGTACTCATCAACACTGCATCAGATTATTGACAAGTGGCCTTGTTTTTAAACTTACAAAGTGACAACTTTATTTATGATTTTATGACTTTTTTTGTACTTAAAACACATATCTTAATGTGAAGCCAAGGATCACTGTCTAAAGGTGTCTTTAGGTGAGTTAAGAACAGGCTCTGTACTCCACATCTCAGTGGATGCGACTGAGACTTATGTTTCATATTAAAGGTATTGACGTTTTTCATTTTTTAATAACTCCTGGCACAAATTACTGTCACTATAAGATTTTTAGAATAAAACCGAAGTCAAAAATAGAAGCTTAAATGACCGTGATTTTAACGGTAAAAGACTGTAAAAATGCTATGGTGAAAAACAGTTAATTGGTTTACAGAAAGTTTCCGACCTATATACGGTGAGTAACTGTAATAGAGCTAATGGTACATTTAATGTAATTTTACGGTAAAATACCGTTAAATTTACAGTTTTTAGAAGTGAAAAATAACAAGTCATTGTATAATTGACCCTTTGCAAAGACCCGCCCCCCTTAGTTACTGTTGCTTTGTTTGACAAACCATGGCGCTGTCACGCAACACAGAGTGTAAAATACATTGCTGTGGAGCAAAGAGGACACTGACAACACGTCGACAGACAAGACAGAGCAGGTTACTTATGATATTAAACAAAGTCCCAGCTTTCAAACTGTAATTTTTTAAGAAATTCGAACAATAAAAACTGTTTTGTGGCTCTTTAATGTGTCGTGACAGATTGCTGTAGCGCCTCAGCTCAATCGGCTTGTGAACCGATCATCTCTTTCTTCTAGTTCATTTATAGCATCAAATAAACATGAATGAACATGAGAAGGAATGTTGTTTCAAATGCGGAAAGACGTCAGTACACACCATTTTTCAAGTTCAAGTCCACCAAGGTTAATCTTCTACCTCCTGACTGCTTTGTCAGACAAAATGGCGGATTCGGCGTTATGATTGGTTAGATCGCTTGTCAATCAAACTCCAGTCGAAGGGTCAATTTACAGTGAAAAACCATAAATTGACATTCCCACAATTCCCTGCATGACAATTCATATTTGATGTATTTTCACTGAAATAACTTTTTTCTAATTAGTTATGTACATTAAGGTTTTATGCTACATCTAATGTTGTTAAATTCATGTTTATTGCATTTTTAAAATTTCATGTGTGTTACCATGATAGTGTTTGGTGTTTAGTGTTTGTGTGAATG
This sequence comes from Hypophthalmichthys molitrix, assembly GCA_037950675.1. Lineage (NCBI taxonomy): Eukaryota > Metazoa > Chordata > Actinopteri > Cypriniformes > Xenocyprididae > Hypophthalmichthys > Hypophthalmichthys molitrix. Next base: position 11,458,734 of record CM075502.1, read on the forward strand.
ACACTGTGTGCACCTTCTATATATTATAGTATTGTCCTTCTCAGCTTGTGGAAAAGCTGCTTGTGATGAACTTTAATTCATCATGTGACTCTCATCACCGCTGCGTTTGGGCGTTGTCAGTGTATTACAAAGGTACAAAACGATATTGGCACTTCATTAGGTTGGTAAATTAACATTATATAAGTTAATGAAATAGGTTTTTTTTACCGTAGATTTTATTGTTACGGTAAAGTTCTGGCAACCACAGCTGCCTTTTTTTACCGTAAATTTTACAGGGATTTGGGTTCACCCAGTTCACAGTTCAAAAATTAAATTTCTGTCATCAAAGGATTAGTTCACTTCAGAATTAAAATTTCCTGATAATTTACTCACCCCCCCATGTCATCCAAGATGTTTATGTCTTTCTTCATTTGAAAAGAAATTAGGGCTTTTGAGGAAAACGTTCCAGGATTTTTCTCCATATAGTAGAGTTCAGTGGGGTACAACGGGTGGAAGGTCCAAATTGCAGTTTCAGTGCAGCTTCAAAGGGCTCTACACGAGATGAGGAACAAGGGTCTTGTCTAGCGAAACGATTGTTCATTTTCTAAAAAAAAAAAAAATGTATATACTTTTTAACCACAAATGCTCGTCTTGCACTGCTCTGTGATCCGCATGCAGTAATGACATTAAAAAGGTCACGCGTGACGTAGGCGGAAGTACTACGGTAGGGTGAAAAACATTTTCTCCTCCAACTTCAAAATCGTCTGACATCGTTGTTTTACCTTTTTTTTTTTTTTTTTGTAAAGGGCATTTGACTTAGTCTTTGTGCCTTCACTTTGTAGACACTGGATCTGTACTTTCACCTATGTCACACATGACCTTTCTAACGTGATTACGTCATGCATGGTGGATCGCAGAGCAGTGCAAGATGAGCATTCGTGGTTAAAATATATATAATTTTTTATTTATTTATTTTTAATAGTTTTAGTAAACTATCTGGAAATTTTAATTCTGAAGTGAACTAATCTTTTAATTACTCACCCATATGTCGTTCCACACCCGTTAGCCTTCGTTCATCTTCAGAACACAAATTAAGATATTTTTGATGAGAGCTTTCTGACCTCCCTATAGGCAGCAACATCATAACCAATTTCAAGGCTCAGAAAGGTAGTAAGGACATCGTTAAGATAGTCCATGTAACTACAGTGGTTCAACCTTAATGTTATGAAGCAACGATAATACTTTTTGTGTGCAAAAACAAAACAAAAATAACTTTATTTAACAATTT